>CM055101.1:52631966-52741323 GCA_029204225.1 Diphasiastrum complanatum
TCTTAAGAGGAGGAGGAAGTGAGATGGATGGTCGATGATTATCTAGCCAAGGGGCAGATACGACCTAGTTATTCCCCTTTTGCCTCTCCGATCATTCTTGTAAAAAAAGAAGGACGGATCATGGCGTATGTGTGTGGATTATCGAGGTTTAAACAAGATAACGGTTAAACATCGATATCCTAAGCCACGTATAGATGATTTACTTGATGCCTTGACATGTGCCATTGTGTTTAGTAAAATAGACCTACAGAGTGGATACCATTAGGTTAGAGTTCGTGAAGAGGATGTACACAAGACTGCCTTCAGAACTCGGTTCGGTCACTATGAGTATTTTGTGATGCCATTTGGATTGACTAATGCCCCAACTACATTCATGATGATGATGAATGATGTGCTCAGACCGTATATGGGTAAGTTTGTCGTAACTTTGTTGATGACATTTTGACTTACAGTGCAGGTGAGGTCAAGCATATGGCTTACCTTAGCACTGTGTTTTTTACGTTGAGGCCAATAGTAAGAAAAGTGAATTGTATCTTGGTCATATAGTGTCTGCTGATGGAGTGAGGCCAAATCCTAAGAAGGTTGTCTGATTGCACTAAACTGTGGATTTGATCTACAAATTTTTGTCAAAATTGGTCAAAAAACATGGTTTTTTGATGGTTTTTGGACTAATTTTGGAGATTTTCATAAAATTCATGGCCAATATTTTGCATGCACATTTTCAGAGGTATATGAAGTTGTCCTAAGGTTGTCATGAAGTTTGGTTAGGATTGGACACCATTAAGGGTCTCAAAAAGTCAAAAAAATAGTGTATTTTTTGAAGATTTTGAGCATGAATACCTATCAAATGGTGGTCTAAACCTGTTGGATCTAAAGCTTAAAGATATGATGGATTTCCTCTTATTTGAGCCATCATGCATCCAATTTGGTTGTGTGAGGCTTAGGCACCATTATGTTGAAGTTTTGCTTGTTAAAGGAGTCCAAAAATGCATTTTTTGCATGATCTGAGCCTGTGATTGCTTGCTGGACCTATTAGAAGCCTCTATGCCTCTCTAATGCACCTTGTGAGTTCTTGTAACCTCTGATTGGCCAGTTAAACGAGAATCCCTATCAGACACAATGGATCTAGGTAATCCATGAAGTCTGAATAGATGCTGTATAAACAAATCAGTCGTACCAGGTGCATCAATCTTATTACTAGTTGGATAAAATGAGCCATTTTAGTGAGTCAGTCAACCACCAGGATAGCATTATGTTGTTGCTGCGTATGCAGTAAAACATGTAATAAAGTCCATGGAAATACTCTCCCATCTCCCTTCTGTATAGGTAACGGGTGTAATAATCCAAGCACTTTAATCCTTTCCACCTTATGAACTTGACACTTAAACAATGTGTCACATAATGGTTTACTTCTTTCTTAAGTCCAGACCACAAAAAATTACGTCGTATCAACTCATAGGTCCTATCCACACTAGGATGACCAGCACTAGGCTATCGTGACAGAGATGCAAGATCTTGAGTAAATAACATATCCGGAAAAATCTTTGAGACGAATAACATTCACTCTCAGCAGTTTTCCAATCCAACTTACCTCTAATTACATAATTTCTCCCACTAATCAACCCCTCTCTGATCCTAGTACTTAAACTAAGATTAGGTTGACCCAATAAGAACTCTCAGACTTAATTTTGATCAAACCTACTTCTATTCCAATCAAATGGAATTAGTAACCTTTGACCTTTTACTGTACTACTTATATACATAATGATTCAAATTACAAACTGTTCCAGACGGTCCACACAATCCCTAGAGAATTCATCTTTATTCGAAAGTTCTAATTAGGCATCTTACCTATGATCTATCCGAAATTACTTCCAGAAAAATCTCATTTCTATACCACAACTGGCTTCTTTTTCAAAAACTATACAATCCACAGATTATCAAATAGAAATTTATCGTGTTTGTTCAACGGATCTGCACTCTGATTTTACAATTGAGCGTTTTGGCATGTATGAGTGGTTGTTTATGCATGTGCATTAGTTCAAGAGTGACTTCCCAAAATGGTGTGCCACTTCTATATGCTTGCTTCTTGCATGAAATATGGCTTATTGGCAAGAGCTTGGGCCGAGATATTATCACACTTGGTCATTGGTAGATCATATTCCTTGATGCACTGTGTCTTGGTCTCACTGAGATGGTCTTGGGATGTCGAAGAATCAAAAGGCTGGTTAGTTTCTTGATTCTTGGACTTCTAACATGCTATAGATTAGTTTTTGTTGCTTGTTTTGTCAATTAATGCAAGTAAAGTATGTAGGATCTGATTTTAGTTCATTTTGCAGCAAAGTAGAAGTAGAATTTCTCGCAGCACCTCACAAGCTAGAATAAGAGCCGCCATTTCTCATCACTATTCCATCTTCTATGGAATACTTAAGATAAGTGCGAACCAAGGTAGAAGAGATCTCCTCTTGAGACTCTGCATGGCCATGAGTCACCTCCTGTTCCACTTTCTTACAGTGAGGATCTTCCTGCTGAGCCTTTCTTATCTCAGACAGTAAGTAATTTTCAATGACTACAAATGACATCTGATACACTACACAAGATAGTGCATCTGCCACACGATTCTCGGCACCTTTCTTGTACCGAATCTCCATTAGGAATTCCTGCATGAGCTCAAACCATCTTGGCTTGCAGGCCTCTAAGGTCTGGCTGCTTACAAAACTATCTTAAGGTATCATGATCAGTGAATACCTCAAATTACGATCCATACAGATAATGCCTCCATGCCTTTAATGCATGAACTATGGCATACAACTCCTTTTCATGAGTGGATAATTTTTCTGAGCAAGGTTGAGCTTCTTGCTCTCAAAGGCCACAGGCCTACCCTCTTGCAACAGAACTGCTCCCACAACAATGTCACTTGCATCCGTATCTATAACATAGGGCTTTTAAGGGTCTACAATCTTTAGAGTGATGCACTCAACAATAGCTTGCTTCAACTGTTCAAAGCTTGCTTGTTGTAGTTCAGTCCACTCACCAAATCTATTTTTTGAGTCAAATCAGTCAAAGGTGTTGCAATATAAGAGTATCCCTTAACATGTTTTCTATAGAATACCGCCAATCCAAGAAAAGAACGAAGTGTTGTCATATCAGCTGGCACAGGCCACGCAACGATCACAGTAAATCAATTACATTTTTAGCACCTACAAGTTCTGATTTCAGTCAATTATGGTTCTTTTTCTAGTCCAAATACCCCAATTTTTGGCTAAAAATCACTATCTAAGCACCCTTTTGACATTTCAACCGACATGCAATCATTAGATCCAATCAATAATGACTGTAAAACAGCAAGTACAATCTGAAAAACGTACCAAATTAGTGGCAATGATAAATTCCAAGCAAAAAATTCACTTCTAGGTGAAAAATCACAAAAAACCATCAAAAATCCATTGATTTCCATCAATATCTATGGAGAAAATCCATAATTATGATCCATAGGCTGAAAGTACACCAAATTCAGAGAAGCCACCTACTTGGAGATCAATTCCACCACCTGGAAGTAACAAGCAAGGAGAAAATACCAAAAAGCTGGGACAAAGCAAGAAGCAGCTCCACCTTCCGATTGATGCAAAGCCAAGCTCTGATACTACTGTAAGGATCGCCTAGATCCTGTTGCATGAAACCAAATGGACACCTATGGAGCAAAACCACCCAACTAACAGGAAATGGCTAGTCAATACCCTAACCACTTCACCCCCATGCCATGGTGAATGAATGCAAGAGAGGAGGGGCTCCTAGCTACAAGGATCAGAAAATCCAATAGGTAGATGGGCGAGTTTCCACTAGTATATTTTCTCTCCCAGGAGGAGAGAATATTTCTCTTAGGATCCCCATGCATTCTAGAATAGCAATTGACCTCCTATTCTTGCATTATAGTAGTCAGACACCATGCAAGTGCTCCTCTGTCCAATTGTAGGTCTGGTCCCTCATATGATTATTAATTACTTTACTGGCCAAGCCCGGAATGACGAGGCATAACACCAAGGCCCAAATAGAAGGCTTTCTTTATAACTTGATAAAAATTATATTGCTTGTACGATATTCTACCTTTTTCATGTAAAACATCTTTTTGCAGCTTTCTAGGTCTTATAGAAGGTGTTACCCTTTGCAATTTTTCAATTGAGATTAACCAAAAGGTCCTTTAATTGTAAACACATTTTGATGTCAAACTATTGTGTAATGTTGTTTGATTCATTCTTTAAAGACGTCACTCGTGGTCATTTTTCATTCTCAATTTCATAAAAATTTGTAGGGATAGGGGCTTATTTGTAGATTGGCACTTTCAAAGTCACACGCTTTTGTCTTATGAAGGAATTGGGATATAGAAGAACATGTCACACTAAAATTATGCAAATTGACATTGGACCTTGTGCAACGTTGTGCTTGGCAAGTTTTTCTTATTCTTAGTTAATAGCATATGGGAGTGTAGTTCTTTGATATGTCTCCCTAATTGAATTTTTTGCTCGTCATGATGCTAGTGTGCCATATGTACCCCAAAAGAAGGTGCTGTGCATGCACTTGGAAGTATGGTCTGTATTCTACTCTTAACAATGATCACGAATATCAGTTATTGCTTTTCTTGTCAATTTTTCATAAAATTTCTTTCCAATTCCAGTTTACTATTGCTTTGAAATCTAGGCTTTTGTGATTCTTAAGCAAGCTGATGGATATTACTGATTATTGTGTCAGGGAGATTCAAATAAATCATATGTCAAGGGCTTATATCAACAATAAAGTCCTAAATCATCAATAGTATTACGAGTCCTTAACACATTAATAAAGAAGATAGTATATTGAAAGTAGTTCAAAGTGCTTGAGCAACTTATATAGGATGTGGTAGGTCCAGGTCATAAATTTGTGGTATTTTTTAGTACCACTTGGCACGTGTACAATAAATCCCACTATTCATGTTTGTACTGATGTGTCCTAGGAAAAGTACAAATAGGTTCGATCTACCTGTAGATAGGTTCTAGTCTTCATGTGTTGGATCTTCGGTGTGGGTCATCCAATTTGCACGTTTTATCTTGGTAAATTCTTGTACTTTCTCTCTTGTAATTCATAAATTGTTTTTTTTTTACAGAAACGTGTGTATGTTAAGATTTCTTGATTTGCTATTTTAGTTGGTGGTGTGCCTTTTTTTATGGACATGGAGAGGCCAATTTCCTAAATTTGATATCAAAACTGGTGCTTTGGGCTTGTAAGTTCACCATGTGTAGAAAGTCTAGCAAAGCTTTCTAGGGCATGTGGTTTGGGATGCGTGGCTATCTCTTGCACTTATGGATCATATTTGTAATAGGCAGCCTTTCAATCAGAAAACTTGTCTTTAAGTGGGAGAAACCTTGTTTGGTGTGAATTCAATCAAAGGTATCTACACGTGGATGGTAACATTAATTCAGGTAAACTTGTGATAGTAGCAAGGGGGGCACAGGTAAAGTCCGTGCGTGAAATCAAGAACTAGATATTGTGTGTTTAGAGGCGTCGTATGAAAATCATTGCCGAGTGAGTCTTCTTGTCGAGCTACGGCAGTGGCAAGATGAGACGACGAGCCGAAATCTCCATAATATGCTCTAAATGCACATTATCAAGTTTAATATGTGTCTTTAAAATCTTGCCCATGGTAATAAATAGGTTGGACCGGTGGATCATGGTTAGAACTAAGTTGTACCAGCAATGCATTACAATGACAATTGCCACGGACTGGCATGCATGTGGAGATTGTTGGTAACTGTAAGTGTACCAAAGAATTTTGCGGCCAAATATAAATTTCAAGTGATAAATAGGCTGAACCTACAGATGATGGTCAAAACTAAGTTGTACAAATAGTGCAATTCATGTTGTTGTGAATTCGAATGTTTTTAGGTGCATGTGTGGAGAGTACAGGTGTACCAAAGGCTTTTTTTTACCAAAGATAGTTGAAGTCAAGGTGTTTTTCAGCTATATCAAGTGTTTTTAGACCATAAACATGTGAAATCAAGAAAAGAAAAATTGTTGTACTCAAAGAAACAGGCTTACAGCCTACAACAGGTGGTAATTAAATAAAACAAGGTGGGTAGAGGGCTACACTAGAAATCTACCAGGTATGTGGGGTGTCTTCAGGTTGTTGTGGAAGGTTATTTTTGGCATTTTCCTCATTCAAGGAGTTGATTGAGAGGAGAGCAGAGTTCATACTTGCCAAGGAACGGGAACGAGGGAAATTCTAGACCCCCGAGAATGGGAGCATTCCCTGGGGAGGGGGGAACAAAGGAACAAGGGAATGCCACATCATCACATGCAATCATTTTTTAAAACAATATATATTCTAGACACATGTGATAGACATCAAGATGATACGTCAAGCAAGAATGAAATCCACCTACATGACATATATATACCTATTACCAATCATTTTTGCATCTGAAGTAGAACTTGCTCCATTTTGATGGAGACTACAAGAATTTGTGCTTTGCAATTTAGCTCATTTTCAATCAATTTTGATATAGAGCAAAAAGATGAGCTTCTTAAAAAATGAGGTCCCTATCTACTAAGCTTAATCTTGTAATGAAAAATTGTTAGATCAACTATTAGAACTTACATACTGCATGTATATGAGAAAACCAACATTGCTGACAAGAATGTATACTACAAGGCCAACATGCAAACCTTCTAGGCAAGGAATAACAAACACAATTGTTGCTAACAATCTCAGACTAACTTTAGTTCAGTCATATTCTTTATCTTTTGATGCGCAATTTAGTATGGCCTTAGAAGGAACAGATACTTCAGACATGATGTTTTCAACCCAGGCACACCAGGAAATGCTAGCATGGTAAACTGCAGTGTTTACACTTGAAAAGCGTATACCTTGAGGATATGCATGTACTCTTTCCCACAACATGATGCAAAAGATGATAAATATGCTACGCCTTACTGGTCCTTAGTGTTATTTCCTCATCCCTTGGTTTGAAATGATAACCTCCTGGATTTTTCATGGGCAGAAGTTAGCCATCAGTCGGATTAGAAGAGCCCACTTTGATATGTTGTACAGTATCAACTTGGCTGAAATAAGATTATATACTATGTGATAGGCTACATAACCACTAAGAATTAACATGGGTGCGGCAGCGATGTACCTATGATCTTACAAGTTCCACGTGATGAAAGGAGTTGTGAGCATCTCATGGACTAAAATTGCTCTATTGAAAAGATGTTCTAAAAAAAGATTGATATTGCTGAAATAAACTTTGAGTTTATAGTTGGACTTCGGTCTTTATTGGCTGCTTGTTTCTGTTGCATCCAGTAGATGCAAACAGCTATAACAGATTTGAACAACTTTTGAAACCCAAAAATGTCTACTAATTTTTTCTTTGAGAACCCTAATTTTTCCATGTTGTACTCTTTGGTTTCTGATTGTTTAAAACTTTGCATTCAGTTATGTAAAGCTTTTATTTTTTCAATCATCTTTTGTGCATACTCTGAACAAATAGGAAACAGTTGCAGTTACTTTTTTTATCTGGCTTGTCAACTTCTTGCAGATTCTCAATGATGTAAGGGTAAATTTCATACTTTCTGGTATGTCAGATACAATGTTGGGAGCACTTGTGAGACATATTTGTCAGGCTTATCCTGATAACAGAGCTGTTGGACTACTTCACAGGTGACCATTCAGGGATATGCTTTATCTGGTGGAGGACGCGGTATAGAGCGAGTGGACGTCTCGATTGATGGCGGTAAAACTTGGCTTGAGGCAAAGCGCTACCAGAAACAGCGAGGTGACCTTTATTCTTCCGACACTGACAATGATTGTGAAAAGTGGGCTTGGGTTCTATGGGAGATCACTGTTCAAATTTATCCTCCAGTGGACATCATTGCCAAAGCTGTATGTAATGTAAAATAAACATTCATTGTCAGGTTATTGATATGACCATGTTTTGGCTGTGAATTGTGCTACTAGAACAAGTTTAGGTGTATTTATTGAATAATAAATAGAAAATTTTGCAGGTTGATAGCTCAGCAAATACACAGCCTGAGAAAGTCAAGAGCATATGGAATCTACGCGGCGTCCTGAACAACTCATGGCATTGTGTTCAAGTTCAGGCAGAAAATGCAAAGGACGCCCTGAGAAACTTGTAGCTGCCTGTGAAACCTTACTGCTGCAGTAGAAATGGGAATTCTGAGTTTGATCAGTTTTCAAGACAGTATCCTGTTTTAATCCACAAGTCAAAGTTCACTTTATAGAGAATGAACAGGCCAGAATCAATACAGATAAGCAAGGGAGTTTAAACTGAAAAAGCTCTCAAAAACTGAAAATTTTGGAGGACATGCAGTTTCAAGGGAAATGCTACAAACTAGTTGTTCAATGATGTGCTAGTGTTACAGTAAAAACCGTCAGATACAAAGCTCTAATTTGAGACAATCCTAAATCTCAAGATGGTATCAAAGTGTTGAAGTTTCTTATGACCAGTTGAAATGATTTTTACTTGTTCACAACCACAGGAAAGAATTGCATCCTTTCATATCAGATTTCAGTATATTTTTTTTTGTCAAATTTCTTATGTTGATTATGTTTGTTTACTAGAAGATTACCCAGAAGTAGATCCTATAATTAGGTGCATCCATTAGCTTATGAGAGACAAGTGATGAAAACATAAATGTCCAACAAAAGGTTTAATTTTGAATGGTCCTGTTTGTTGGATAGGTTGAACCGTTGAAGAAAAGGTATCCTATCTGGTTTTGTTTACTAGAAAAAAACATTTTCTTCACCTGACATTTAGCTGTTTATGGCCAAAATCAGTTCTCGTAGCATTGTTCTCAATAAACCCTTATAAGAGAATGGCATGCTAATGCAAGTTTGTGTGCACTTTTTACTCTCTCTCTCTCTCTCTCTCTCTCAGAGTTGAAACCATGAGATGGCCAGCTCCTTGCTCTTTCCAAAACTGATGACCTAGTTTGTTGGGGTGATAAAAAGAATTGGTAAGCTTTTTTTTACCTTTTTTGTGCTTCATAGCTTAAGAAAAATCTTAGCCAAGCTTCCAAAGAAGCATAGTAAAGAGTGGAAATAATCCATCCACTAGCATGTCTTGTTTTTTGTTGTTTTTCCTGCTTCATAGCTTAAAAGAAGCTCAAGAAGGGGGTTGATGGGTGAGTTTCAGCCTTTTCAAAGCCCATCCACTAGCATGTCTTGTTTTTTGTTGTTTTTCCTGCTTCATAGCTTAAAAGAAGCTCAAGAAGGGGGTTGATGGGTGAGTTTCAGCCTTTTCAAAGCTTTTGTTTAATCTTACGAGAGGGTGGAAATCACCCATGCACTCAACTGTGGGTGATTTCCATCACTATGCGTGATTTCTATCCTTTTCTATCTTAAAAGCCTATAAAAGGGTGAAAGTCACTTGGATGGGTGATTTCCTCTCTTGTACTTAATTGCTCTTTTTCATGTATTTAAAATATGTACCGAATGCAAGCTCGTAAATGAACTATGTATATGTTTTTGTATATTACATGTACATATTTCTTTAGGAGTTTGCATTCAATACATGTTTTTAAATAGATGAAAAAGAGCAATTAAGTCTGTGGCTAATGACTAACTCATTACCAACACAATGATTCGAATGCACACACCAATACATATGTACCTTTAAATAATCTAGTCAAACAAGTATCTTTGCCATTCGTACGTTCTTCAAAAATAGAATTTGTTGAATATGAGAACCATAATGTATCTCGCCATTTGGTCTTCCAACAATGTGTATTTTCTCTCTCTCTCTCTCTCTCTCTCTCTCTCTCTCTCTCTCTCTCTCTCTCTCTCTCTCTCTCTCAGCATGTATTTAAATGTAGTATGTACACACACATCCTCCAATTATGTCTACACAGTATGTCAATCATTCTTGTTGTGTTGGGCCCTCCCATACACCATAGATGTGACAAAAACATTTGGAAGAACCTCCACATGACTATGAATGTACATGCCAACATATGAACATTGAACATTGGGCAAGAGTTGTGCATAATTCCAATATTAAAAAATTATTTGCAAGTTTTGGAAAAGGCATGGACTTAGGCCAACAACCATACCACACGACTAAAATTTGCATTTTCAATTGAACACAAGATGATCTAGGAGGGCTTAATGCAATTGTGAGGTCAATTTGTGTAGTCACCTATAGAATTCAAAATAGGCTAAACAATTTTTTTTCCAAGTATGTCATTATTTATAGGACCCAATGGGTTGGATGAGTTGGTTAGCTTGGCATCCAAACTTTCTTTGGTCCCAAGTTCGAGCCTTCCCTTGGAAACCAAGAAGCATTATTTGTAGGACCCAAAACCTAAACCTAACCCTAAACCCTAAACCTCATCATCACTTTCTACTAAAGTGTCCCACGCTAAAATCTCATCATCACTTTCTACTAAAGTGTCCCATGCTAAAATCTCATCAAATGCCAACAAGAGTCCAAAATTCACACATTATCTTGTCTTGACTAGCCAATTGGTGGGGAATTCAAATGATGTGGATGAACAAGTTGATAGCTTTTTGGAGGGTATACGACGAGATCATAATGTTTAATCATGACATTTTTCTAATCATGCACAAAGCATATTTACTAAAAGGAAATTTTCAATAGATTAAACCAATAATCATGTTCTAACAAATCACTTCTCATCGAGAAAAAAAATTTCAATAACAAATCACTTTTTGATAGAAAAATTTATGTCACTCACCATAGCCTATGGACTTAGTCTCAAGCATGGATTTTGTCTATTGTAGGTTGTGTTTCTAGAGGGTACTCCTAAGGATGTGGGAATGCCTCGTCCACATGTGGTTATTTGAAATGTATCTTGTGTGATATTTGAAACCGCTTCAATCCACAAAATAGCATCTTACTTTCATATCTCAGAGACTAGCCTCCCAAGGATGTGGGACATGTGTCTCTCCACATGTTCTTATTTGATATCTGTCTTGTGTGATATTTGAAAACTTTTCAATCTACACAATAACATTTTACTTTCATACCACACAAACGAGCCTTTACAATAAAATAACAAAATGCAAATACTCGAAGCTTCCTTGTAAATAAAAAGAGTTTGATTGGGTAAGCTATAACCACAACAATAGGCAAAAACCATTTTCGGGGCATAGTTTAGTTTGGTAAGAGGGAAATTTTTGCCATGAATACATATGAACCTTCATTGCCAACAAGGGCCCAAATACACTTAACAAGACTTAACAAGAGCCTTCAAGATAGTTATGTTTAGTTAAATCAAGGGAATTGTCTATAAGTAGGCAAGAGACATCATTTTGAGGATTTTTTTGGCTCATTTGCAAATGAGAATCCCCATTTTGTATTGTTTGCTTCCATCTCTTCAATTCTATTGATGAATCCATGGAGCTTCATTTGTGACTTGTGTTTTATGGCTATGTCAACCTGAATGCTATGTTTTTCTCTTGATTTTTTTTTAGTTTCATTACTATTGCTACCCCAATGTTGCACTAATTATTTAACAACATGATTTGGATTTTTGAGTAGATATATTGTGTTTAACATTTTGTTTCATTTTTGTGAGAGTAAGCAAGCAAACATATGAAGCTAATGAATTTATTTCATCATAACATCTTGAATGGAGCAGCCTATGAGAGTGCTTGTGGAAATCCCCAAAAAGTTCATTGTTTACCACCTTGCACATGAAGCAAGGTTCCATTTACATGTAGTCTAGTGAAATGAAAAACTATGGTTGCCAAGTGCTCCTTGCAGTGATGCAAACTACATGGTAAAAAAAAAAAAAAAAAAACATAATCATTTGCAAGTGTTAGTGGTATGGTTTCTTGGCGATCGAACAATGATGGACATCGTTGGCAATGGTTCCAATGATTCTCTCCAAGAAATATTAACTTTTTACAAACGTAGAATATGTTTGGAATTCTACAGTAACTACATTTGAAAAAACAGTACAAATAGGATTTCTCTTTCCATTAGTATTTTGTAATCTTCTACATTAGTAGATTTTAGTAATGTTTGTATGATTTATTTGGGAACATATTAGGAGCCACATGTACAAGTGGTTTCACAATGCATTATTTGCTAAAATACCTTGCTTCGGCTCTTGACATATAACACATAGGATCTAGAAAGAACATGCCTGCTTGTTCACTTTCAAGTGACCATCTCTCTCTCTCTCTCTCTCTCTCTCTCTCTCTCTCTCTCTCTCTCTCTCTCTCTTTTCTAAATTTGTGCCACTATAATTTTTAACTTCAATTTTGTGTGATTTTGTTCAAAATTGCTCTGGGAACTAGTGAGAGCTTAGTATGATAGTCAGTAAAAGGTATCAGCTATATAAAGTAGTTCTTAAGATAATCTTATTGTTTTGAGAGGAAAATTTTGCAATCTTGACATCCTATGGAATGTGAGTTCTATATCACCTTTCAAATAGAAGAATAATTGGATAGAATGCCTTTCAATTGACATTTGGCATAGCATCTTTGAGAGCTATATATGCCTTTAAACATGCATTGCATCTTATAGCCAAATGGCTTGATGCTTGAGCATAATGCATAGCTCAAAACTTAGAAATGGACAAGGAGAGTACTCTCATGTTGACTTGGAGGCCTCAAAACTCAAAACTTGCAATTAAGACAAGGGAGAGCACCTTGATGCCCACACACTTGAATATACTTTTGTCAGGTTGAGGTGGCAAACCTTTCTTGAATCTTTGACCCTCTCATACTCAACTGCCCATATGAGCTTCGACAATAATCCAATCATCCCAAGACCTGGAGCATGGATGAGATTTAATCTTGTGAACCCTTCAAAAGATTAAAGACATTCTTTTTGGATGCATCTCATAAAGTTTCACAAAGACCTTCAAAATGCTCTTCCAATAAAAGTGTGTATAATTTATTTATAATTTTTAGTCTTGAAAACATCATGAGGTTGCTATACTAGGGAGGATAAAGGAGAGAGAATGAATGTTCCATATGCACCTTTGTGTGTGAAAAGTAGATGAACAAAGAAAAGGTGGGCCTACCAAGTGGAGTAGGTGTGAGTCAAGGTGAGAATTGGCCTCCTGAGTCCTTGTGTGTGAAATCACTCTAATAATATCATTAGGGGGCTAGAATCTTGTGTGGGTGGTAGCTAGAAGATGTGAATCTTCATCTATTGCAAATAAAGATGTGAGATGGTGATATTTGCCTGATCAATGCATGTGCGGGTGTGATCACAAGGTGTGAGAGCTTGCATTTACTTGTCTATTTAAAGTAGTTTCATGCAGCTGTTTTGCATGCCTTCTTCAGCCTCTTGCTGTCAAGTTCTAGTGTTGTATGTTGTGGGTTTCTTTTGGAGGATATATGGGGCTGGTTTAGCTGAAAATGGCATGCAGTTGGCCTGATGCCTTCAGAATGCAATAGAGCTGTAGGCTGAAGTTGTAGATTTTGCGTGCTGGCATACTTGGCGCGCTCTCCAGGTGAGTGTCAGCCAATCTGCTTCTAGATTTTGATGATCTGCAAGTGATAGTTGCTCTGATTGCTTGCTGACATATCTGAGATTTGTTACATTGTTTCATGATTTGCTTCACACTCAAAAAAGCAGAATTCTCTTTTGATTATGTGCCACTAAGAACTACACAGAAGTGTAAAATGACTATAGTAAACTGGATTGAAGAAGCTTATTTGACATCTATATTTGTTATGCAGATTGGCAAGCGTCAGAGTTGTTGCGACTAAAGTCCAGCAATGGAAACAGATCAGCCACAAAAGCTTTCAACATGGTCTAATGAAACCAGAGCTAACTCAGAGGGTTTTGTTGAAGTGGAGGATCAATCCCCAGTAGAGCAAGTGGCGCTAACCGTCTCCACCAGTGATGATCCCACACTGCCTGTCTACACCTTCAGAATGTGGACAATTGGAATTGTATCATGCATAGCTCTGGCTTATATCAACCAGTTCTTTTCCTATCGCACTGAACCCATTACCATTTCTTCTGTAGCAGTACAGATAGCAGCGCTCCCACTTGGTAACTTCATGGCAGCTATTCTACCCACGAAAAACTTCCGATTTCCGGGCACAAATTGGCAGATGTCACTGAATCCTGGTCCTTTCAACAAGAAGGAGCACGTGCTTATCACCATCTTTGCAAACGCCGGAGCTGGTGGCGCATATGCCATAGGCATTGTGAATATCGTGAAGGCTTTCTATAAAAAGAGAATCACGTTCTTCGTCGGATTGCTCATAACCATAACTACACAGGCACTTTCTTATTCTACTTGCATTAATGATCATGTTTATAAGCTCTTGCATCCACTTTCTGGTGCAGCTCTGAATATTTCAGTTGCTTTGTATATTTGAATTGCAGTGCATAGGCTACGGATGGGCTGGGATCTTTCGCTCCTATCTGGTGGATCCTTCACACATGTGGTGGCCTTCCAATCTAGTACAAGTCTCTCTATTCGAGTAAAGTCTTTGCACTGCTTAGTACTAAGCCAATTGCATGCTGCAGAAGTGATATTCTAAGCTCTTAAGCTTAAGTAGCTAAACTTTGTCAAGGCAACTCAACAGGGATCTTGCCATAATTCTAATAAGAGTCAAACAAAAAATCACTGGCTGATTCTTCTCAAATCACTTCTGTGCATGAACTTTGATCCCGCGGCTGTTCGAATTAGCAAGCAATCACTGGCTCATTCTTCCCAAATAACTTATGTGAATGAAATTTCATCCTTAATGTGCTGCTGTGTCGTTTTGCAGAGCTCTTCATGAAAAAGATCAGCGACCGAAGGGAAAATTGTCAAGACTACAGTTTTTCTCCATAACGATTCTATGCAGCTTTGTTTATTATGCTTTTCCAGGCTATTTCTTTCCCATGCTTACATCGCTTTCATGGGTTTGCTGGATCTGGCCTCGTTCTGTAACTGCCCAGCAGCTAGGATCTGGGCTTAAAGGTTTAGGACTCGGAGCCTTTGGCTTGGATTGGGCTACTGTTTCTGCATTTCTGGGCAGCCCCCTTGCAACGCCATGGTTTGCTATTGTCAATATCATGGTTGGATATTCTATAGTTATGTATATTCTGACACCCCTCACCTATTGGACGAATGTCTATGAAGCCAAGAGATTTCCACTCTATTCAACGCATTTGTACGCATCTGACGGAACGGAATACAATTTCACCCGAGTCATTGATACCAAGTTTCATCTGGATGTTGCCGCCTATAATAGTTACAGCAAGTTGTACCTAAGCACTTTCTTTGTTTTCAGTTACGGACTTGGTTTCGCAACACTTGCTGCCACCATCACTCACGTTTGGCTTTTTAACTCGAAGTATGTATGAAAAATGGGAGGGTTTTGCTTAGATTTTATTGGATCGTGCTCTGGCTTGTTTCTCATTCTTCTAGATATTGCATTATTTCCATGCAGAAAGATCAAATATCTATTCTTTCTCGACCGATGCTTGATTTGCTTATAAGAAAGGAACTCCTGTGAATGCTTCAGGGAAATTGGACTAAATAGCCGGGAAGCTTATGCAGAAAAAAAGATGGATGTGCATACGCGGATCATGAAGGAAAACTACAAAAGCGTTCCACAGTTGTGGTACATAGCTGTTTTGGTGATATCCATAGTGGCTTCGCTTATCGGCTGTGAAGTGTACAAAGAGCAATTGCAGTTGCCCTGGTGGGGATTGCTGTTTGCTTGTTCCATTGCATTCATCTTCACGCTGCCACTAGGAGCTATAGCAGCCACAACAAATCAGGCATGAACTTTCTACTCTAACACTCAGCCATTAACCATTTCAGAAGAAGCAAGGCCACTCATGAGAGTCTGTAATCTTCTTGCACACCCATTTTGGAGCAATATCCATATCTTCATAGCTGTGACATTTAGACAATTCTCCTAGGTATCCATCAGCCTGCATAATTTTCAACAAATTTGAAGCCATGTCATTTTATGTTTTTGCTCCCATGTCTATTCCTACCGACCATGTCCTATGATTTTGTTGACAGTTTTTGTCTTGGTAGGCACTCTCATCTCTCACTTTTTTCCAATTTGGTTTGAGATGTCTCCATGCAAAATCAGCTGACTTTGATGTTCTTGTGTTTTCCTGCCATTTGTGGAGCAACTGTCTATTATTCTCTTCATTCCAAACTCGTGTAAGTGCAATCTCTACTGCTAAATGAATCCAACTTCAGCATATTGACAACTAGTTGTCCACATCATTCTTGGTTCCCATGCATAAACTAGATTTGATGCTATTTGTAAATATGAGTTCTTGCATTTTTCACTCTTAGTCAAGCTCCTCCTTCTCAACCTTAATCACTACACATGTTGAGGCTTTTATAGCCTCTCAACCATCCTCTTGTCATTGATACCATGCTCCAGTTTGAGACCATGTGATCCTAGAATCTTTGAGACCATGTGATCCTAGAATCACTTCTCAAATCATATTGCACATCCATCTATCTCGACAACTTTAGTGGAAATTCCAATGGATATATTAAGAAGCCTCTTGACACATGTTGCGTTGTTCTATTCAAAATGATTGGATATTCTGCATAGCTCATCCCATTGACTTCTTGAGACACTTATTGTTGAAATTCCTAATACCACATTTGGTTTGCCCTATAGAAAGACTTATGATTCCTCTTATGGGTTTATCTATTGTTGAGGTCAATCATTAAATCTATATGTCCTTCCTAAAACTTGCATGAATTCTTCATCTTGGAAGTAGATGTTTTAGTTTGTCGCCTCGCTCTACAAAATCATGGTTCTCTTTTGGTATGTTGGGAGCTCTTTCCCATTGACATCACCAATGACTTTCAAATAGATTATTCATGAAGCAATGGTCTTTTCCATAATTTTTTGAATGGATAACAAATTGCTTTCACCTCTCATTCAAAGAGTTTCTTAAAAAATCTATATTTAAAGTCAGAATATTGGACTGTTGTGGCCAATATTGAAAGCTAAATTTTGATATCCAATTGCTTTGACTCATTTCCTTCTAGTGGTTCTGGTCCTCCCAATATTTGATAAATTTACTTTATCCTCCTCTAACCATCATGTGCTTACTTTCTTGCTCCCATCTATGTTTAATTTGTTGACTCCTTCCAATTGAAATTTTAAACCACAAGTTTCAAGCTCAAATAGTCATTCTAGCATATTCGATATACATGTTTCTTTGCATACAAGAAGATAAATGCTTCCATGGACACAAATGTGGCAACATATGAATTTGGAGCTATATACTAAACGACATAATGTGGTTTTGCAGCTACTAGGTCTTAATGTCATCACAGAACTCATTTTTGGATACATCTACCCGGGTAAATTAGTTGCCAATGTTTGCTTCAAGACATATGGTTTTATAAGCATGGCACAAGCAGTTTCATTCTTGGCTGATTTTAAGTTGGGAAATTACATGAAGATCCCCCCAAGATCAATGTTCCTTGTGCAGGTATCCTCAAACATCTATTTGGTCTATAATACTTATACATTTGAAACTTAACGCTCCCCTCACTTTTGATTTTCTTCTTAATCCTAATGTAAAAGAAATATCTTCAACAATACTTTGTCTTGTAACATCATCATTTTAATCATTTATTGAGATTGTACTCATATCATTATAGCCTTTGGTCAACTCATAGAGATTTTTTCGAATCATTTTTACATGTAAGAATCATGGACTAGATTTTTTCGTAATCAAATATGTAGATGCTTTGTCTATTCCTAATCAGGAACTCAATTTTTGCAGCTAATTGGAACAGTGATTGCAGCGCTCACTAATCTGACAGGTGCATGGTGGTTGTTGACCACAATCCCTAACATTTGCAATGTAGATCTTCTACCTTATGGAAGCCCTTGGACTTGCCCTGGTGATACCGTATTTTTTGATGCATCTGTGATTTGGGGGCTTGTGGGACCAAAAAGGCTATTTGGAACACTTGGGCTATACAAAGCCATGAACTGGTTTTTCCTTTTTGGATTTCTAGCACCCATTGTCATGTGGCTGATATCCAAAGCATTTCCTAAGCAGAAATGGATGAGACTTGTAAACATGCCACTAGTTATAGTATCTGGAGCTGTTCCTCCTGCTTCTTCGGTCAATTATGTCACTTGGTTTGTAGTGGGATTTTTCTTCAACTACTACATTTATAGATATCGAAAAGGATGGTGGCAGAGGCACAACTACATTCTATCTGCAGGTCTAGATGCTGGACTTGCTTTTATGGGCGTCCTCGCATACTTCTCATTGGGTTTATTTGACAAACAAAACTTCAATTGGTGGGGTGCAAATTTGGATAACTGCCCTTTGGCATCCTGCCCCACAGCTCCAGGAATTGTTCGACCAGGCTGCCCAGTATTTGCTTGAAAAATCCCGATGGGCAACAAAAGCTCTCATAGGCACTATTATTTCAACTTGGCTTCTTTAGAATGATCTTTCTTTGGCATGACTTAAGCATAAATGATTGTGTTGCTCTAGACCAGAGTAACAAGAATGTTCATGACTTGAATTGAGTGATGTTGGGTATACAATGAAACATCACCCATGTAGCTCACAATGATACATACATCAGAGAAATATTCAATCTCCATTGTAAATTTTTTTATTCAATTAATATGTGGTATTTTATTTGTTTCTCAATCTTGAACTTGAAAATTAGTTCTCTGGTGCTTTGAAACTGCTATAGTTCCAATGTTCATAGATCCATGTATATTTCAACGAACAAAAACTATCTAAATAGAAGATTTTGGCAAGTTGTTGAGGAATACCACCTCCACTTCATCTTGATTTATCTTACTACCTATAGCAACCAATTGCTTCAAATTCAATTTCATGCTCACAAAATGTTCATCATTGGTCTAGTTGGGTGTCATTGGTCTAGTTGGGTGTCATTTATGAAAAGTCCATGCCTTGACCTTGTTATCTTTCTTCATCTAGCCATGAAAGCTACACATAAAAGGATCTCTTCAATATGAAAGGATGGTCTACCCTACAAATTCAAGACCAACTTTAAAGTGGGTAGTCCAAAGAATCAAGACATCATAGTGTATGGGCCTATAAAAATGGGATATTAAACTCGAGTTCGTGGGCATGACACAAGCCACACAATTGTTGGCATTGTCGGTGACTACCTGTACTACATGTTGTGCCCCAACCTCCATGATTGTTGCACGTAATTGCTCATAATAAACTCTCCCGACTCAACACCACCAGAGTGTCCAACAGACATGAAACCAAGATGTTGATAATAGGCCTGTGCCTCATCGGTCCACCCATCCAATAGAATAGAGCAACCAGCCATATGTGGCTCGGGCATGTCGTATGGGGCTGAGCTCTCTTGTAATGCATGCATGCACCTCTCTCAAATGGTCAGTCCGAAGAGCCTCACGTGTATCTCCAAGTAGCATCACAAGCTGCAATCCCCTCATCATGCTGCCTCATGGTGTGGTGTTTGTTGCCATCTTGCAGTCACTGTGCTCTGTCGATATCTGATCGCCTGTCCTCTATAGGTGCATGTGGTCGTAAACTTAATAAGTGTGCTCCACCCTGTGGCCTCTCTCGAACACCTCCCATAGCCGTCATAGGAACTGTCACCTCTATTGTCAACCTAGGCCACTACTCTCAGTAGGCCCTCCCTCAACTGACTCCCCTGATGGAAAAGCCTCTCCTGTAGATGACGGCCTTGCTGCTGCTACTACTGTTGCTGAATGGTGGTCGTGATGGGCCTGCCTCTGCCGATGAAGTTTGTGATGGCCGTGCTACTAATGGACTAGGTCGTAATGGCCCTGTTGGCCGCGATGGGCCTATTGCCGATGAACTAGGCCTTGATGGCCCCCTGCTAGAAGGTGCACCACGACTACCAACCCTGATTTTGTGCCAATAGAACCTAGCTGCCCACCAATCTATAGACTAGGCCCAATCATTGTTGCTCCACCATATGCTCAATAGGTCGTCTCGCTCAGGTGCAAGAACGACCATACATGGGGCAATGCCCATGGTCCACCCATTCAAACCAAGCAAATGTGATCTGATCCTCGTCGTCATGTTGCAAAAGGTAGCACCGCTAAACAAGCAACGCCATCTGCTTGCACCTGACCTATGAAAACTAAAGTATCTCCCTCCAAGAGATCCACCTCCACCCACACGTCTCATCCCACAACAGACATCCACCACATGCATCTGCCACAGGCATGACTATAGAAACCCTCAAGACGCTATAAAAAAGGTCAAAAACTCAATGCAAAGTGGATAAGTGGAAAAATGGGAGCTAGAAAAACTCTGAAGCTGCCTAAGACCTAAACCGTAATGCCGATAGATGCCTAAGACCTACCCTAAATCACTAAACCCTAAACCCTACACCTAGAAAAAAAAACCATGCAAAAGGGCCTCACGACCCTAAACAACTTGAATGCTCATGGTAACCACCTATGCAAAAAAAAAAAAAAAAAAGGTTGGGAAAATGCAATCACTCTCTCCCGAGCAACCCTACAGCCACTAGCAACAGGATTCACTCAAGACGATGCACTATAGCCTCCAAACGAAGCAAAGAAAAAAAGGGTTAAAAAAAGCTTCAGGAAGTTGTTTTGCTTGCAAATCTCCACATACTCATTTTTTCCCTCTTCTATGTGCTCCAACTTCCACACATCATGGCCTTCACATACAGTGCTCGTACTCAGCAGAAGTTCGACCAGCTCTCTGGTGAATCCTTACATTGGCATGTCTCATCTTGCAACCTCACAACAAAATTGCTTTCATTCACAATTCTTATGAACTTTGATCAGTTTGGGAAATCTGTTCAGAAATCCTTTTTTTCAACTCATTTCAAGATTTTTTTATTAGTTTGAAAAATCCATTTAGAGATGTTTTTTCAAGATTTTCTTTCAAACATTGGTTTTGATACCATCTTCCCCATACTCGACTTTTAGGAGAGTTACCTGAGCCCCTTTCCAGCGGTTCAAAAAAATGGTTAATCACAATAAACAATATCTGCTCGTAAAAGGACATCTACAAAAATTTACATTGGTCAAATAAAATAATTAACAGCTTTTCGCATTTAGAAGGATATTGTGAGAAACCAATGTCATTGGAATAATCTAATTGAGCAGCCAATTCGCTTCCATGACAGATGAATACCTCAAAATAAGCTTTGTAAAAAGGATCTCCAAATCCAGCACACCATGACATACCAAACTCTGCTTCATTGTGACCATCTGTTGTCATATGTTAATGACCACAAAAAGTAGTAACATGTTGCAAGTTCAAGAAATTGCTGGAAACATGGGAAATCCAACATACAGGATATATTTGAAATTTGAAATGTGCATCCTACTCGAATGGAACTCATTAACTATCACGTGAACACTACTAGAAAATACGTGACCATACTGATAAACATAGCAACGGAGTTAATTTCACCAACACCAACTTTGCCCCCTCATCGCCCCAAAGAAACAGCTATTCTAAGATTGGCTAGGTTTGTCACCTACGATCCAGCTTCAAGCTAGAGATTATTAGTTCCATTTTTCCCAAACTAGTTGGCGTAACCCATGCACGGAAATGTCTTGCTGATCTTTTTATTTTATTGGTGTCATTAAAACCTGCAGCAGGTCTTTCTTTTCAAGCATTAACATGCAGAGGTAAATTCATGGTTTTAGACTCTTTAGATGATCATTGAAAGGCATATGATGGCTCAAGGGCATTCAAATGCACCTAAATTCTTCAAATCCGTAGTTTAGCAGCAATGTTCTGTCACCCTGGAATGGGTTAGCCTTCACAAAGAAGTTGAAATTGAACCACTTCAAGAACACCTTGTTAGCACGTACATATTTTACACAAAGAAGCTTAAAGCTCCAGTGTGCTCAAGACTTAGCACATTGGGTTCCAGGAATGCTTGGTGCAACAGAATTGTTAGACAGATCATGGTAACTCCTGCATATACTTCTGAGTTTGCAGAATCTAGTTCGACATACTAGCCAAGTCCAAGTGTGTTGGACTTTTAATGCAATCCCAAAGGTCATCTGTCAATCCTTCATCGGTAGTGTTTTATTCTCTCACAGTATTCCTTCTCACAGGAATACCTTCTAAAGTTGAATTCATGCAAATTCAGACTGCTTAACAAGCATCAGGAGTTTGAGTTTTGTATCTAGCTGGTGGGAAAGTACAAAACTGATACAGAGGGACCTTCAGGGCATGAATCAGAAAGCATAGTAAATGGGATAAGTAACAAAGTCATTTGCTATCGCACAAAAATTCTGAGATATATAAAGGCAAGCAAACTTGGTCAGAAAGAGACACAAATTAATGAGTCCTATTTTCACTTTTATTTTTTGAGGCATATTCTGGTAGTCACATACAATAGCATGCAGGGTCAAGTATGACTGGCATCCCCTCTTTATCATAAGCCACATTTCCACTCCAGAGGTCCCCATGGAGCAAGGAAGGAGTTATCTTAAGGTCCTTAAGCAGAAACGGAAGCCTCTCCAGCAGCCTTTGACCTGCAAACAGAAATCATAGAAACAAATCCAGATGTGACTTGGGCAAATACAGAACCTCTTCATTGAAAGAAGTGATCATAATATTTTCTGTTGCTGCCCAAAAATCACTTAAAGTACATAGTCTGTACATTAAGATCTTGAATGAATAAAAAGCTTTTAATGAAAAGGTTAAACAGGAATTAACCCTTTTCATAGAGATCATTGTCTCGATACTGTTGTTGAACCAGCTTCAGTTGATAACCAAGTCTGTATTCTCGGTAAAAGTCAACCCAATCATTTGTCCAGGGATTGGGCTGAGGTGTGCTGTAGACCCAGGCAAATTTGCTTTTAAGACCCAGACATGATGCCTTAAACTACCCACCACATTGTCAAATGTCACACAAAATAAGGTCCTTTCAGACATTAACTTCTTGATATGAAAACACAAATTACTAGAAAAGCTCAAAAAACTGCATGCAATGCATAAAATTCGGATTTGTGCATACATGAATATCATCTCACTAAGAGTTTTCTCTTGCCCTTAATAGGTGGTGTGTGATCCTATCAAACATAACATCTCTACTAACAATTTTCTTTTGTCGTCTCAGCCTGTAAGCCTCCTCGTCACTGTAATCCAAAAATATGCCTTTGCTTCGAAGTCCAACTGTCATCTCTTGTAATCAGGAGTGTGAGCACACACCGTGCATATTACAAGCTGTGCCACATTGAGCTCATATCCAATTAATGCTTCATCAGGTGCAACTGCTTCTATGGCCTTTGTTGGGCTTCTATTTAGTGATACCTCATGCTTCTAACCAGAAAGAGTTTGGTAGACTTTAACTTTTGAGCGTACTTCTAGCAAATATAACAATGGGCCTATTTTTTCATTCGGCTACACCATTGTATTGAGGAGCGTACGGAATACAGTTGTTTGATGCCATTGGCTTTACAAAAGTCAACAAACTCATCCAATTTTTACTCACCTCCTTTATTTGATCTTAGTCTCTTGATTTTCCTCTCTGTTTGATTCTCCATGAGAACCTTTGAAGTACTTCACAGCTTCAGAATTTTGGGATAGAAAATGACCCCAAGCCTTTCCTGTGAAGTCATCTACAATTGCAATAGAGTGGTATGCTCCAAGGCAGACCTAGTTTGAGTTGGTCCACCTGAATCTGGTCGTACCAACTCTAACACATCCTTTGCCCCATATGCTTCCACTTTTTGAAAACCTCCAATGTTGCTTATGCATAACACAACGCTCATCGTCCCACACATGGTGAGCTGCTATATCATGCTTGAGTTGGGCTTCCCCACCTAACTCTGATTCTATGTGAAACACAGGTTGATAATACCAAGAAGCATAACACAAGACTCATATACACTAGAGCTTGATTTGAGTGAAAGCCAATCACCCTACAATGTGTAACACTTGTAGAGTTTGTAAATTCAGGTGACCATGTCTCTCATACCACAGCTTGCCTTGACTTTGATCTATAATAGAGAGTGCTTGTTGGTTCAAATTTGTAGTGTGCACCTACAGACGAGTTGTCTTCTTCTATCCCTTTTGCCACAATGTTGTAATTATTTTCCTTGTTTTTTACCAAGCATGTCTTTTTATGAAATTCCACCTTCATATTCTTTGTAATTGCTCCAACAAAAAGTAGATTCTTTGCTTGGTGTAACAAAATCAACACTCAGACTTAAGCAATCAGGAAAACAGGTAAATATTCCAATGTACCAGAATGAGGTCTTGATCCTCATATAGTTTCAACACTTAGCGTGAGGATTCATTAGAAGGGAAACTTTTGAGCATGGCACAGTATTGCTAGTTAGCTCCATTTGAGGACAATCTCACAGATTGAGTGTTGGGATGAGAAAACTGTCATTGTCAAGTAAGCTGCAACGCCATCACACACTTCATTGGCAGAGCCAGGGGCCCATCACAGCCACCACCATCACCAGCAACAACAACAACAAGCCCAGGTTCAGCAAAGGCGACAGTTCCTATAGTGGCTATAGGAGGTGTTGGGGAGAGAGCACAGGGTGGAGCCCTAGAGTCAGGCCACGACCACACGCAGCTACAGAAGACAATGCGGGAAAATATTGACAGATCCCAGTGCCTGCAGGGTGGCAGCAGACACACCATGAAGCGGCTACACGCCAATTTTTTTACAATGGATACCTTGCATTTGCCTTAGCCAACACCACCATCTTTCGTGACATGATGAGGGAGATTGCAGCTTGTGATGTCACTTAGAGACCCAAGACACGCGAGGCTCGTCGTCCTCACCATTTGAGAGAGGCACATGCATGCATCACGAGAGAGCTCAGCCCCATTCGACAAGCCTGGGCCATATAGGGTTGCTCTATTCTATCCATTATTGCAAGCGTGTTTGGAAGAGGTATTTGTAACCAAGAAGAAGAGGGCCCTCTCCATATTCAGGACATATAGCCCGCTAGATCTGAAGAAGCTAGCACCCACACAATTTGCCTACCACTTTGTCATGTTGGAGCGATTACTTCAAGTTGACCTGCATTGCGCCAGATGGCAGCCAGCTCTGAGTTCACACAGTGGCATCATAGCACCGAGCTGACTAGACTTAGGTTCCAGAGGATTGTTTTTGGAGATGATTTTTGGCGACAGGCCGATGAGTAGTTGGTTGAGGTTTTGCAACCAATGGGCTGGTTGGTGGATCAAGAGGGTTCTACACTCGGCCTCAATTATGAGTTTATGGACAAGATTGGGAAGACCCTTCAGCGACCACTTTTTGATGAGAGCAGGTATACCGTTTTTGTAATCTGTTTTGTAAAAGCTTTTAGGATTGTTGAGTTGTTTTCCTTCCAATGCAAAACACATGGGATAAGGGCACATCATTGAAAACTTCCACTACGAGTGATAACGGCTAAAATTAATTTGTGAGCATGAAGAAACACAATTTAGCTTCAAACTGCACCTCAATCGGATGGCTATAGGTTAGTTCACAAATAGGGCCAAAAAACACATGGGATTAGGGCATGAGATTCAAATATTTTGTTACAAGTGATAACGACTGGAATTGATGCCATAGGCATGTCTATGGGCCAAAAAAGAAATGGTTTAGAACCACAAACCACTTGATTGCAATGCCTATAGCTTAATCCATTAGCTTTGAAAAAACAAAACCAAACCTCACCTAAAACTTGCCACAATACTCCCTCATCGTTGCTGAGTTGATTTGTGTGTGCATGTGTGTGTGTGTGTGTGTGTGTGTGTGTGTGTGTGAGAGAGAGAGAGAGAGAGAGAGAGAGAGAATCTGTGTGTGTGTGTGAGTTTAGGGTTTAGGGTCTGCATGCTTGGGTTTAGGGTTTAGGGGAGAGAGAGAGAGAGAGAGAGGATGGCCACTCGTCCCATTTGGGATGAGGTGGAGTTGTTGCTCGACAAAAAGTGGCGTTGCCCGACAAAAAGTGGTGTTGCCCTTTCTGTCGAAAGCAGTTGACAGGGAACGCCTCTCGGGTGCGAACACATTTGAGGGATTGCGGGTCCGACCCGCACGGGGACGCTACGGGATCGGCGTTTGTATGGTCAACCCCTCTGCGGAGAGGGCTCGCATTCTCGAGACATATACTGAGCTAGGTGCTGAGGCCGGCGAGCCATCCACAGATGTCGCGGACTCCGCTTCCACTGGTGCACCCACTGCCACCACCACCGCCACCGCCTCCGCCTCCGCCTCCGCACCCGCCACCCGCCACCCCCACCCCCTCCGCCAATACTCCCCATGGATCCACAGCCTCCACTGTTGCACCTACGCCTGTGCCACCACCTTCAGATCTGCACCGTCCGTCCGCATCCTCTGCTTCTGCACCTACACCTATGCCACCACCTCCAGATCCGCATCCTCCCAGCCATACACATCCCAAGGCACCAGAAAGATGTCCATGCCAGGATCTTTTAGAGAGGGGCAGCACAGAGAGGCCACCAGGACCATACCACAGATGTATTATGACCTGAACCTCCCCTTCATCATGGCCTCATCCCGCATCTTTTGAGAGGCTATCTCGAAAGTTGCAATCTGCGGGCCCGGGTACACACCACCCACAACCGACGCGCTTCGCGGCCCTTTGCTCCAGGAGCGGGTTGCATCCGTCAGAGAGAGGCTAGCATCGTTGCAAGAGGCCTGGGATAGATATGGCTGCTCCATCATGGCTGATGTTTCCAGCTGCTACAGTTCCATGTTCCTCTGCAGCGTCGACGCCTCTGAGGCAGGGAGAGTGTACACGGCCGAGTACATCTACGGCATCATCCGCGCGGCGATACAGAGGTCGGGCCACAACGCGTTGTCCAGGTACAATTTTTTTCATTAGTTGCTTGATCATTTATTGTGCAATGTTGATACAAAGGTTTCATTAGTTTTCGATTGATTGCAATGTGTTTCCAAGCTGTGCATTGATCGTATCACCTGATCGCGATAGGTTGTGACGAACAATGCGTCCAACTGCCGCGGTATGGGGGAGCTTCTTATGGCAGAGTACCCCTCCATTGTCTGGACTTCACACTCACTGGACCTCCTCCAACATTCCATCGGGCGCCGGCCTTGGGTCAGTGAGATTCTCACGAGGGCACTTGCAGTTGTGGACTTCGTCACACGCAAGCACCGCCCTTTTCTGCACATTCAGCAGGTTTTGGCTCGTTTACAATTCTGTTGCACACGCCAATAATTCCAGAGTTTAGGATTTAGGGATGCGTTGGGGTTTTCGTGTGTGTCTCTTATTTCGTTTATCAATGCAGACTTGACTTGAAGAAGCCGGCTCGCACTCGCTTCGCTTACCAGTTCATCATGCTTGAGCGGCTACACCGGCTCAAGGGTGATTTGCGGCGCATGGCTACTTTTGCAGAGTTCACGGCCATGGACTTGTCTCAGACCCCGGAGGGCTTGGCCTTCCACGAGATCCTCTTCATGGAGCCCTTCTGGGTTGATATGCAACAGTCATGCACCCCATCTACTCTGTTCTGAGGCTCGTTGATCGCAAGGGGTGCACGATGGGCCTCATATACGAGTTCATGGACCGCTAAGCTGGACCCTGCCAGGTATAACTTTTTCCGTCTCATGAACTTTCCTCCCATTCGCACTCTATTTCGTCTTGGTGCCGCGGCACGCAATTGTGTAATTGTTGCCTCCACATGGTATGTTCCACAGGTTACAACCTATTAGGCAGTTGTGGCGGCGGCAATGGGATAAGTTTCACCGGCCCATTCACAGTGTGGCCCACATACTGCACCCGCTATTTCAGACCGAGAGGCAGTACGACGATGCAGAGCTGCGTGCGAACTGGTTCTCATACATCCGCCTCCTTAGCAGCGACACCGGTTTCCGCAGCAGGCTCGAGGAGCAGAGGCTTGCATCATGTCCAATCATTGAACACAACATGCTAAACCCGACACCCTAACAAATGGCACAGTTAACATAACACCCTAAACCCTAACAAATCGCACGGCTAACATATCATGAACCCACAACTCCACAACCATAACCATCGAAACAAGGCCAAGATAGGCATCCTCAATGTGTGATAGGCATTGCACCACAGGTATGTGCAAATTCAATATCAAAGCAGCACTTGTGTAACATACACTTGAACTTGCGTAGAATGCATTTGGAATCGACCAAAATGGTCCAGGAATATAGTCCACAGCTTCGCGATCCCAATACGAACCCAAGGAATCAAGCCTGACTCGATTCGGGTATCGTTAGGTCAAAATGGCCCGTCGATGGGAGAGAAACGCAATTAGGTCGAGCGAAATGGACAATTTTGTTAGAAATCAATGATAAACTTCATTCTGTTATTGTTTACGATGTACATTAATGTTGACAGCTGTTACTAGCTGTAGGCTAGTCTATTAGTCTACTCGTAGGTTTTCTCTCTCTATCAGGGTTCAGGGTTCATTTGTACATTTTACATTTCAGTATGATCTAGGGTGATAGAGCGTGAGCGTGTTCTTCTTCTGCCTTCTTATGGTGATTGTTTATGGTGAATGCTTGATGTAATCTGTTGAGTGGGGAGATTTTTACAATACTTCCTAGTTGTGAAAAGCACAGTCCCCAAAAAGGCCAAGGCAGCATCAGACAGATTGAAAATCGTTGAGCCGGGGACATTTTTACAATACTTCTTAGTTGTTGTGAAAAGTGCCATTTGTGTCAGAGGTTTGCCAAGAAATCTCTCACTTGTCTGTTTGGAGTACCGCAAATCACACTAGACAGTGTCTAGTACTGCCATTCAGAGTTAGGAGGCTTCATACTTTTCACATTACTGATCTGTCTTTTGAGCGATCACACATTTTGAAATCTTTGCAAAGAGGAGGCGGCATAGCCGCCACGCCGAAGTGGGGAATCTAGAATATTCCCTCTGAAAGTTCTTATATTCCCTCTACTTTTCATCTTGTCTATACCAGTATCGGATCGACGCGCCAGAGGTAAAGAAAACCAAAAGCAGTCGTACGGCCTAGCCTAGCCAGCCTGGTGATTTGCATGGGGGTGATGAGGCATTGACAGCTCCCCTTGTCCGCAAGAGACCAAGAAGGCCCAAGGGTGCACCGAACAAGAAAGGTAGAGCACAAAAACAGCCAGGGAAGAGAGGACGACCTCGCAGGGGTAGAGATGCACAGTCACAGCCAGCTGGAGCAGGTCTAGTCGGTTTGGCTTGCTTGGGGGCTGATGCGGAGGCAGATTGGGAGGATGTGGATGACGAGTCCTCTTCCTCGGATACACAGCCCCTGCCAGTTCTAGAGAGGCATAGATATCGGTTGCGAGAGTCAGCTCGAGGCCTTGATTTGTCTCCGGAGCCTTCGTCTGAGTCAGAGCCAGAGCATTGATTGTGGCTCTGTTATTGTATATTTAGCAGTTTGATATCATGTTCCATGTTTGGCGGCCAGATGGTCGAACATTGTATTCAGACCATTTTATACATTGTATCCAGTGTTGGACACATTTTATTTGTTGCACATTGTGTATGTGTCGATGTCTAAATGTGATGCTCTGTCTTCAATTTTATCTCAAATTGTATGTGCGTGTGTGAATCATATTTTCAATTAATTTCAGTAGCCATACAGAAAACACTTGATGTTGTCTACAACACTATTAAAAAGCATAACATTTCATAAACACATACATTACATTGCATTTAAAAAATACAAAGATTGCGTTTCACAAAACCAGACGCGCGTTGCATAAAAAAACACACTGTATATTAATTCAAGAGACGTATCAAAATAACATTGCGTATCTCGCCACATACGGCTGGGTCTGTTTTTTACACTACTATCCTACTATATGCTGCCTCGTTTACTACCAAAAATTACATAGAAACAGTTCGCCACATATGACTGGACCTTATCTAGTCTTAGCATTCCTACGAATCCTCTACAGACTTCTCGCCCTGGTCATGTGCATTGTTCTCTCGCCCTCGCTCTGCCTCCTGGTTAGCCCGACGAATTAGCACCCTTTCCCTGACCATGGCCAGCTGCTGCGCAGTGAAATTGACTCCAATCCGTTGTGATCCCTCGCCCTCGCCAGCGGGGGCGGGGGTCTGCAGCTATGGGTGTCTCTGTCAAGTCTATCGCCGCAAAGTCTGCCTCGTGCTTTTGATGCCTTTCGTTGTGCCTTCGGACATCTTCCTCGAGCTTCCTCCTCACTTCGCCCTCGGGCTTCAGTGGTGTGCGCTCTGCCATCTCGATCGACTTTCTCTCACAGCACTCTCAAACAGGCTGGCACAAGCTCTCATAGCCTCTCACAATGGCAGTCACATTGCCTATTTATTCCCATAAGCAAATTTTCCCATGTGCAGCAGCTGATGATCCCTCCACATGATCTTGTACCCGCCTCCATCTGTTGCTCTCCCATGTGTTGCTCTCCCATTGGCCCTATGGTTTGCTCCCCCACAGTGTCCATGTGCTGTTGTACCTGCCCCTTGTACTGTCCCCTTTTTCTTGCACCCTAAACCCTTTTTTTTGCATTTTTTAGGCCTTTTTTTACCATAAATGCATATTTTTTATTAATAAAAAAATATTTAAAATATATATATATATATATATATATATATATATATATATATATATATATATATATATCGTAGTTGCAGCGCGATTCGCGAATCGCGATTAGAATCGCGATCTCGATTCGCGATTCGGGATTTTCCCAGAATCGTGTAGAATCGAATTTTTTTTTTTTTTTTTGAAATTTTTTTGTGCAATATGGGTATCAGATGAAAGCTCTGATCGAGGGGAGTATGATTGTGTAGTTTGCCGACTGTTTCAGGTGCAGGATGGTCCCTTTACACTAAAGCTGCATCCCATATAAAAAAAAGAGAACACATTGGGGCATTCCTAGTGAACATAGCAGGAATCTCCCTTTCTCTGATTCTCCCTCTCTCTATCTCTCTCTGATCACGATTCACAACAAACGGAACTAAAACCATGCTGAACAAAAACCTAGCTGAATCATTCTGAACTTTAGCCTTAAATGAAACAATTTTTGACAAAACAACCATACTCTCTCTCTCTCTCTCTCTCTCTCTCTCTCTCTCTCTCTCTCTCTCTCTCTACAACCATAAATCATAAACCATAAAACCGAAGTTACTGAACTAAAACCACAAAGAACAATACTGAATCACGACAATCCTGTGAATAGGATCATCATAATATATAATATCGGGCCACATGGCACCAAAAAGGGGTACAATGATGTTCCATGAACGTAATGAAAACTATATAACTAAGGCTCGTCAGAGTCATGGTAGGATAAATCATCCGAATCTGTGGACTGCAGATCCCATGGGTCCGCAGATGAATCGGAACTGGAGGGAGCCATATGTCGTGGTGTGGCCCTGGCTCTGCTGCGTGCTCTGGATCCCTGCTGCGTGCCCTGGCTCTGGACCACCGCCCTCTCCCTGCCTCTACCTCTGCCTCTGCCTCTGCCTCTCTCCCCTCCTCTGGCCCCCATCTGGCTGCCCCCAGCCCTGTGTCTACTCCGTCGTGCCTGTGTGTCAGGTGGCCGTAACCCTACGCCCTGGGATGGCCCTACCCACTGTGATGATGCCTGGCCGACGACTGCCTGTGATGCTCCACTCCTGTCTACAAAAAGAGTACTCAGCCCCCCCCTCCTAGAACCTCTAGGTCTCCCCCTAGGCCTACGTGCAGGAATGGCTGGCTCCTCCTTTGTCTCTGCATCAGGGTCCACCAGCAGGTCAGCCAGGTCATCCCCCTGTGCCTCCGCCCACATCTCCTCGTCCTCCTCTGTATCTCCCTCAACCCACTCCTCCTCCTCCACATAGTCTGCCCCGAGCATCTCTCCACCCTCCGAGACCTCGTCATCTCCCTCAGCCCTCTCCCTCTGCCTCTCTGTCCTCCTCTGCCGCCGTAAAGCCCGTGCGTCAGCCTGTGCCTGTCTGTAGAGCTCTCTATGGATCTCATCATCCATCTCCTCCTGTGTGGGTGGTGCCCGAGGAGCAGCAGCTATCGAATCCACCAAGCAAGTGTCGGGGTCCACCTGCAACCAAAAACAATACATTGTTGTTAGGCAGGTATTGTGCAACTCACTGCATATTCTGAAAGCAAATCAATTCATCAAAGCATACCAAGAAAAAAGGGGTGATGATGTGACTCACCTCGAGCATCTGACCCTCTCCTCGTGTGCGCCTCAGCATACGGCCGTTGGTGTTCACAAACACCAACCGCCTACACTGCTCGATGGACAACCTGTTCCTCTTCTGCGTGTGATACAAGGCCCAAGTGCTCCAATTCCGCTCACAAGCTCCTGCAGAACAGTCCTGTGCAAGGACTCTCTCAACCAATCGCCTCAGGTCACCTGTGCTGCGCCCGTGGATGCACCACCATGTAACAGGCCTCAGCTGATCCTCCCTCCGCCGACTCTGCTCTCCATCGAAAGGAAACTGGAAGCGCTCAAATGCGAGCAGCTGGCTTGCAATGTTGGCCAGCATCGGACCTATTGGCAAAAGGAAAAACATGGCACATGTAAGACCCCTCAAATTCAGACACTACCAATGAGTACAATACTGCAGTAACATTGCTACCAAATGATTTCTCACACGTACCTGGTCCGGGCCATATGCGCTCCGTGTACTCCACCCATCCCCGGTGCAGCTCCGGATCGTCCCTCTCTCGTGTAGAGCGCCACAAGGGGTGTAACATGTGGGCTACGGCGTGGATGGGTCGGTGGAAGTAGTCCCATCTGGCCTCCCAGATGCGTGAGATCTCGCGCCTCCTGCAGCAGACAAATTACAACAATCACTAAACCATAGCATAAAAGAAATGCATCAGACTCGAGTGAGAAACAACAAACTAGACACTGAAGAGTCATACCTATGCTCGTCCAAGGCTGACAACAGAATCCCCTCGCCGATGCGCTCCATGAACTCGTAAATGAGACCGAGGGTGCACCCCTCACGGTCTACCAGACGCAGCACTCTGTAAATGGGTAGTAGGATCCCACTAATCTCCTCAGCAGCTCTCCAGAACTCGTCGCCGTACACAGTGGACTGGAAAAATGCCGAATGGGGGAGGTCTGTAAAGTCCCGGAAGGCCACGCTGGAAACCATCCGCCGCAATGCATCCTTCACCACCACCAATCGCTCTAGCACCAAGAAGTAAAACGCAAAGCGTGTGGGTGCGGGCTTCTTCAGGTTTAGGGTGGAGAAGGTGCGGAACAGGGCCAACACACGCCTCTTCCTGGTGACAAAAGTGACCAGGCGCATGGCCGTAGAAGTGATCTGCAACACAAACACCCAGTAAAAAAGTTTAGACAGTAGTTGAGATGTGGTTAGCAGCATCGAAGGAAGAAAGCATAGCAAATAGAACAAACTATACCTCTCTGATCCATGGAAGCGCACACAGGTCATGGATGAGCAAGTCTATGCAATGTGCAGCACAGGGTGTCCACACAATGCTGGGGTGCTCCCTCATCATAATCTCGCCCATCTGCTTGCAGTTCGAGGCGTTGTCGGTGACAACCTGAACCACGTGCTCATCTCCGATGTCAGCAATAACATCTCTAATGACCTCCCATATGAAATCGGCTGTGATGGCGTCACCACCTCGAGTGGCATCCACGCCACGTAGGAATACTGTGCCAAGCGGGCAAGAAACCAAGACATTGATGACGGATCGCCGACGAATGTCGGTCCATCCATCGCTCAATATCGTGCATCCATACCTGCCGCAAAACACCCACTAGCTACATGCAAAAATTACGGCACCAGTAAATCCTAAACACATGCAAAGAGATTACAAAGACAAGTTACTTACTGCTGCCAAGCTGAGCGAATGGAACTCAACTCCCGCGTGATGGTCTCCTCATCCTGACGAAGCAACCTCCCTCGTAGTGCCTCTCGCCTGGGAGGTGTCCATGTAGCATCCACGGCCGCCATCTGTGTACAGAACTCCTTGAACACCCAAGTGTCAGCAACAGCAAAGGCAATGCCGCACTCGTAAAAGAACTGGCCACACAGTCGAGTGCAACGGGCCTGCTGCTCTCTCTGCCAGCCGCATCGATCAAGGGTCTGCTGCCTGGGCCTAACCCCTCTCTGCTGTGTATATGGTGCTCGTGGTCTGGCATGCCCAACGGATGGCTGATCTGTGGGTGTGTCACTCTCTCTGGCAACATCTGCCGAAGCATGTGGTGCATCTGCTGCCGAGGAGGAGGGTCGAGAAGCACCCGCTGCTGTTGAACCAACATGCTCATCTGATAGTCCTGCTGCTGCTGCGGATGGAACTGAAGGTGCTGTACTGGGCCTTGCATCTGAACCATGCTCTGCCCGTGCTGTACTGGGCCCTGCAGCTGTACCATGCTCTGCCCATGATGTATTGGGCCCTGCACCTGTACCATGCCCAACCCATGATGTACTACGCCCTGCAGCTATACCATGCCCTGCCCGTGATGTACTGGGCCCAATATCCATGGTAGGCCTTGCCTGTCTGCATGTGAGCCCTCCTGCATGCCTACCTGTAGCTGCTCCTGCTGCCTGTCCCTGTCTAGAACCCTGTGATGCAGTACCGGGCCCGTACATGGTAGACAACCTCTGCAGATCCTCATCAGAAATCCTGGGGCCATCAGATATGCCCAATGTCCGCCCATCTGGCCCTCTGACCCGCAGCAAGTGAGCCCTAACCCTGGTGAGTGATCCCGTGAAGTGACCACCGCAATGCAAGCATCTCCATCTGCGGGTGCTTGAGCCATGGTGTGTGCCCACATCCCCGTCGGTAAGCTCAACCTCGGCCCAAAGGCCTCGGTCCCGCACTGGCATCGTATCAACACGACCCTAAACCTGCAAACAACAAATAATCAGGCAAACGTTCAGTAGAAAAAAAAATACATTCCATTGAACAACATTACCGAGCTCAAATAGAGCTCAAAATACCAGAGCATACATCAGAACGATTCCAGTTCACACATTATATCAAGTGCCAAAGAAGAACATGAGATTAGGGCGTGGGATAGAATAATTTCTGTATGAGGGATAACAGGCGACTGACGTTAGCGTCGGAGTCCGTGCAGGCATAAAGGAGTGCAGTGTGGGCCTAAAACGCGCCCCTAGCAGATGTTTGCACGATGGTCCACGCCTAAACCCTAAAAGTATGGAATCAGGGCATGAAAATTGAAATTTGTGATACGGACGTAGACGGGCAGAACGGAGGTCATAGGAGTCTGTGCAAGCATGTGGAAATGCATTCTAGGCTCAGACATCACCTCACTCGGTTTCCTACAAGCCATTCTGTGGAAATGGCCAAAATACACAAGCATTTGGAATGTGGTGTTCAAATCTCGCTAGGCGTGTCGTGACGGCTGAAACTGATGCTGTAAAAATCACTGTGGGCGTGAAGAAAGGTGGTCTAGAGCCAAACTACGCTCGATTTGGTTGCCTACAGCTCAATGTCAACAATTGCAAAAAATCAAGCCTACACTTACCAAATATCGAAATTTGGTCGTTTCGCTCTCCACGAAGCTCAGACCCACCCGGCACCGTGCACACCAACTCCGTATCGTCGAGTAGATGCCTGCCAAGTATTCACTTGCGAAGATTGGACGCCCACGGCTCTCAGAAAAGAAATTTGCCTCCTCCACTGCTGGCGCGGTTCTGTGCGCGAGGAGGAGGCCGAAAATCGAGTTTCTGGTTTTCTTTTTTTTACGATTTTGTCCACGATTCGCTGCAGCGAATCGCGATTCCCGAATCGCGAAGCTGGCGAATCGCGATTCGCTACAACTATGATATATATATATATATATCCGGGCCGGACGCGGCCTTTTCGCGTCCGAGTCAGGCACCCTGACCCGGACGCAGGATCGGACGCGTCTAATTTTTTTTTTTGACGCGGACGCGTCTGGGGCCCCGGACGCGTTTTTTTACTTTAAAAAATAAAAGAAAAAAGACAGGATCGCCCACGGGTAGCTGAACAGTCCACAGAAGGACAGTGAGAGAGGACAGAAAGAGCGCAGGAGAGAGAGCTATGGTGAGTGAGGGAGAGAGAGAGATGGTGAGTGGGGGTTTGAGAGAGAGAGAGAGAGAGTGTGTGCATGTGGGTGGGTGATTGTGTGATGATTTGTGTGTGTGTGTGATGATGTGTGTGTTTGTTGATTTGTGTGTGCATGTGCGTGTGAGAGAGTTGATTTGTGTGTGCATGTGTGTGTGTGTGTGGTGATTTGTGTGTGTGTGTGTGTGTGTGTGTGTGTGTGTGTGTGTGTGAGAGAGAGAGAGAGAGAGAGAGAGAGAGAGAGAAAGAAAGCTTTATTAATGTCTTTTCCATGCCAAAAGGCATATAAGACTAGTAAATGTACATGTCAAGTATGTGGTAACCATAGTCTCCAAAACAGTAACAAAAGTAGCAAATCTAGAGCTAAAGCTCTAAATTGAAATAGATGTGATGCTGTAAGAAACATGTGGGAGCATGTATATTGCTAAAAGTCATGAGTGATGCTATAGAAGGATGTAATACGGCCTACGACATGAAGGGCCACTGGTGGTCTCTGACGTCGCCTGGGAGGATGAAGAGGTCTCCTCGTGATAGGTCGAGTAGCTCGTGCTGCAACATGGGTATGTGTGGGACGCTATCTCTGGTCTCTGTGGGCAAGTAGGTCATCATCATCATCATCGTCACCGTCATCAAATCGTCCTCTCCTCCTGGAGAAGAAAGAGAGAGGTTTGTGTGTGTGTGTGTGTGTGAGACATGGCGTGTGTGAGTTTAGGGTTTAGGGTGCTTGGGTTTAGGGTTTAGGGGAGAGAGAGAGAGAGAGAGAGAGAGAGAGAGAGAGAGAGAGAGAGAGAGAGAGAGAGAGAGATTATATTTGTGCTTGTGTGTGTGTGTGTGTGTGTGTGTGTGAGAGAGAGAGAGAGAGAGAGAGAGAGATGGCCGCTCGTCCCATTTGGGTTGAGGTGGAGTTGTTGCCCGACAAAAAGTGGCGTTGCCGTTTTTGTCGAAAGCAATTCACAGGGAACGCCTCTCGGGTCCGAGCACATTTGGGGGGATTGCGGGTCCGACCCACAGGGGGATGCTACGGGATCGGCGTTTGTATGGCCATCCCTCCTGCCGAGAGGGCTCGCATTCTCGAGACATATGCTCAGGCCGGCGAGCCATCCACATATGCCGCAGACTCTGCTTCCACTGGTGCACCAACCGCCACCGCTGCAGCCTCCGCCTCCGCACCCGCCACCGCCTCCGCCACCGCCACCCCCACCCCCTCCGCCAGTACTCCCCATGGATCCACAGCCTCCACTACTACACCTACGCCTGTGCCACCACCTACAGATCCGCACCGTCCATCCACATCCTCCGCTTCTGCACCTACACCTATGCCACCACCTCCAGATCTGCGTCGTCCAGCCGCATCCTCCCAGCCATCCACATCCCGAGGCACTTGACAGATGACCATGCCGGGATCTTTCAGAGAGGGGTAGCACAAAGAGGCCACCAAGACCATAGCACAGATGTTCTATGACCTGAACCTCCCCTTCATCATGGCCACATCCTGCATCTTTCGAGAGACTATCTCAAAAGTTGCAGTTTGCGGGCCCACCTACATACCACCCATAGCCGACGCGCTTCGTGGCCCTTTGCTCCAGAAGCGGGGTGCAGAGGTCAGCTTCGTTGCATAAGGCCTGGGATAGATACGGCTGCTCCATCATGGCTGATGGGTGGACTGATCAGATCGTCGTAGACGTCCACACATCAACGTGATTGTTTCTAGCTGCTACGGTTCCATGTTCCTCCACAGTGTCGACGCCTCTGAGGCAGGGAGAGTGCACACGGCCCAGTACATCTACGGCATCATCCGCGCGGGGATAGAGGAGATCGGGCCACAACGCGTTGTCCAGGTACAATTTTTTTCATTAGTTGCTTGATCATTTACTGCGCAATGTTAATACAAAGGTTTCATTAGTTTTCAATTGATTGCAATGTGTGTCCAAGTTGTGCATTAATCGTATCAACTGTTCACGATAGGTTGTGACGGACAATGCGTCCAACTGCCGCAGTATGGGGGAGCTCCTTATGGCAAAGTACTCCTCCATTGTGTGGACTCCATGTGCCGCACACTCACTGGACCTCCTCTTGCATTCCATCGGGCGCCTGCCTTGGGTCAGTGAGATTCTCACGAGGGCACTTGCGGTTGTGGACTTCGTCACACGCAAGCGCCGCACCACCGCTCTTTTCCGCACATTCAGCAGGTAAGATGCTACTTATTTTTTGGCTCGTTTACAGTTATGTTGCACACGCCAATAATTCCAGGGTTCAGCGTTTAGGGATGCGTTGGGGTTTTCGTGTGTGCCTCTTATTCTATTTTTCAATGCAGGCTCGACTTGAAGAAGCCCGATCGCACCCGCTTTGCCTACCAGTAGACTCTGCAGAGTTCACAGCCATGGACCTGTCTCAGACCTCGGAGGGCTTGTCCTTCCACGAGATCTTCTTCATGGAGCCCTTCTGGGTTGATATGCAACAGTCATGCGCCCCATCTACTCTGTTTTGAGGCTCGTTGATCGCGAGGGGTGCACGATGGGCCTCATATACGAGTTCATGGACCGCATAGGTGAGTCTCTCCAGTGTTCTGAGCTGGACCCTGCCAGGTATAACTTTTTTCGTCTCACGAACTTTCCTTCCATTCGCACTCTACTTCGTACAGGTGCCGCAGCACGCAATTATGTAATTGTTGCCTCCACATGGTATGTTCTTTTAGTCGGTTGTGGTGGTGGCGGTGGCGATGGGATAAGTTTCACCGGCCCATTCACAGTGTAGCCCACATACTGCATCCGCTGTTTCATAGCAAGAGGCAATACGATGATGGAGAGCTGCGTGCGAACTGGTTCTCATACATCCGCCTCCTTAGCAGCGACACCGGTTTCCGTAGCAGGCTCGAGCAGTAGAGGCTGAGTTACAAGTGAACCCTTGCTCTACCCCCCGCTCGCTCGCTCAACTACCTTTCGCTCGCTCAATTCAACTTCCCTTCGCTCGCTCGCTCACTCACGCACATCGTTGCTCAATTTCAGGCATTGCCTGGGGCTGTTCGGCGAGGACCTTGCTACTATCCGAGAGAACAGGCTTATGCCTGTATCATGGTGGGATAGCTACGGCGTTGGACAGACAGAGCTGAGGATGCTCGTGTTTCGAGTCCTGTCACAGGTATGTTATCTAATCTCATTCACCTAAACAGTTTCCGCATTGTTTCTATAAGGCCACAACTCACTCGAGTGGCTGCCAATTAATGCAGTATTTTTCTGCTTGCGTGTTCGAGCGGAACTGGTCAGCGTTCAGCCTTGTTCACACGAACAGGCGGAACCGCCTCACGACCGAGGGATGCAATGACTTGGTGTACTGCAACACCAACACCAGGGTGGTTCGACGCATCATGGACAACATGAGAGCAGGAGGCGTACGCGCCCTACTATTGCAGGTATATTTCTATGCTCTATCGCCTGCTTTCGTGCTATAGCAAACAATCAGTTTAATGCCCTCACAGTTGCTTCGGCTATTCTCAATCCAGATGATTGCCTGGTTCCAGCGGCCGATACTGAGGCAGAGCCAGGGGGTGATCCAGACGAGGCCGCTCGGCGTGCTCTGCGGGGTGATCCTGAGGATGATGCTGACACCGAGAAGCCTACCCCCTCCTTGTTGACGTTCCATTGCACTCCTCCTCTGATGAGCCCACATATGATTCAGACGAGACGTTCGACATCGCAGGGGACGGTCCACGTGCCCCACCTAGTAGTCCCACTACACGGACCCTTTCAAATGATGGCTGGACAGAGTTTGCGAGGAAGACAGAGGCTGCCGCCCAGAGACACATCGCTCAGAGACAACTCAGAGCATCACAGGCAGGCAGTTCTTCCCAGAGACCCCCTCGTGGCAGAGGGAGACCCCCAGGCAGGAGTGTACCACAGAAGGTTCCTTCCGGCAGACCCAGAGGCAGGCTAGCCAAGAGGGAACGCACCGATGATTTTTCTAGTCGTCTCTTGGTAAGCGTAGTCCTAGATGCCTCCAGACTCCCAACCAGACTTTGTATTTGACACCCCTGTAGATGCATCTGGCACGCAGAGGGATGATTTTTTTAGCACAGACTTGTAGATATTGATACACACAGAGCATCATGTACATTGGCATCAGATGAGATGTATCTGTCATGGCTAATTTATCATGGTTGGTTACAAACGGTTAGCTCTGTGAAATTTGAATGCTTGGTTAGAAATGGTTTGCCCTGAGAGAGAGAGAGAGAGAGAGAGAGAGAGAGAGAGAGAGAGAGAGAGAGAGAGAGAGAGAGAAGAGAGAGAGAGAGAGAGAGAGAGAGAGACCAGCACATCTTCATGTCTCTCATATCATCTGCATCGTGTCCAATCATTGAACATAACACGCTAAACCCGACACCCTAACAAATGGCACAGTTAACGTAACACCCTAAACCCTAAACCCTAACAAATACCCACAACCCCAAGAATATGAAGGCATATAGCAGAATCAGGACTATCATCAGGAGTGTCAGCATCATGGAAATAGACGGCAGTAGCAGTGGCAGGCTGTCAGCAATCACGGGCGATATGATCAGGACTCTTACAGTTGAAACATAAGCGCTTTTCACGGATCTCAGACATCTTAGGCTGTGAGTAGTGACGAACAAAAACAGGACGAGGAGAAAAAGGAGGACGTGGTGCAGAAGGAAGAGTGGACGAAGGTGAACTGACAGATGTGGGACTAGCAGAGGATGGAGAGGAAAAAATAGGACGTGTGAAAGGACGCGAAGGACGAGAAACAGAGGAAGAGATGGGAGAAAACTTGCTGCAGTGCGGTAGCAAGGGAGATGGCGTGAGAAAGAGTGAGTGGAAAAAAAGAAGAAACATCATACCTGAGTGCGCCTCGTAGACCAGCAACGTAGCGAGAGATGAGCTCCAATGTAGAAATATCTAGGAATAGATAGGAAAGCTCTGTAAACCATGTCGTATAAGCAGCCAAGTCACCAGTGTGAGATAAACTGCGAAAGATGTCGCGCTGTCGAATAAGCCACTGAGGTTCAATCATCGCTAGGCGGAGTGCTGTCATAAACTCTGTCCAACTAGCAAGGCCAGGGCGTGAAGCCGTCTGGCGAAACATGCGCCACCAAGTAGCAGCACGACCCTCCAAATGTAAAGCAGCCAAATGTATCCGCTGAATGTCAGTCTTAGGAAACATAAGGAAGTAGGTCTCAAGCTTAGAATACCAATTCTCGAGTTCATTCCCATCGGATGACCCATAATACACAGTAAGCTGAACCTTATCCTTAAAGTCTCGTGGCAAAGAACCAGAAGATGAAGGAGTCTCGGGTGGTGGAAATGTACGTTGTGGGGGAACAGGTGGAGATAGTGGAGAAACACTGGACTGTAATGATAGTGTAGCAATCTAGGCAGAAAGAGCAGTGAACGCCTCTTGTAACTCCTGGCGTAAATCAGTGCGTACATCACTCATGGCTTCCCTAAGATGATCTCGGAATTCATGTCGTACTTCGTCAAGGTAAGTGGAAGATGGTATGCGAGGCTCAAAAGATGTAGGGGAAGTATCCATGGTCAAGGAATGCAGGAAGTGAAGAGAGTGTAAGAAAAGCTTAGTATCGGAGGGAGCGGACTTTTGTCGTCACCCCAAATACGATTTAGGTACACAAACGACACTAAAAGCAAGAAAGGAAATGACAAATGTCAAGAAAAGGTGTGGAAAGCAAGGAAAAACCAGCAAAGATACCTCTCGATAGAGCTCCAAGCGTGTGCGAAGAGCTGGCTGGAAAATGTGACCACAAGGAGAATGAAAGTGGGCGCTGGCTGGACAGCCTCCAATCAATGCTGAAAATATGGCTGGAAATCTGTGGAAAACGTGAGGAAATAGGGCGATGGACAACCTCCAATCAAAACTGAAATATGGCTGAAACTCTGCTGGAACAATGGCTGAAAAATGTGATGAAGTAGGGCGTTGGACAGCCTCCAATCAATGCAGAAAAGATGGCTGGAAATCCTCTCCCTGAATCAAATGGAGGATTCAAAGAAAAGGGAAAAGGATTTGGAACTTGGGCGCCGGAAATAATCTGCCCAGAAATTTTTTTTTTTTTTTTTAACGGCCGCCAAATTTAGCGGAAGTACTTTTGCTAACTATCTGCTAAAGCTCCGCCAAGGAAAATGCTCTGATGGGAGTTGGTCCTCCTCCAAACTGTGTTGAATGTTGCTGAAGCAAAGAGATGAAAGCCCTCAGCAAAGAGAGAAAAATCAGCAAGGAAAATGGGCACCCAATCAGAAAATCAGATCTGAAATTCAGCAATCAGGAAAGTGCTCTGATACCAAGTTATGATCAAAATCTCAGGTGTTGAATCAATGAAGCATAAAAGACAGCAATAGACTAAAGAACTTTCTTCCTGGCTAACTGAAGGCTTGTACTCTTCATCATCAGAAGAATCTTGCTCAACAGTGTATATGACGTCCTTCTTTTCGCCGTTTGTTTGCTAGCCCTTGGCCCTAAAGCATACGATAGGTCCACACTTTTGCGCGTTTTGATGGGCTTGTGTGGTGTGCGTCCTCAATTCCATGGCTTGATGAAAACAACTGTGGAAAAACTGGTGTTCACGATTTTGAACTCCAGAAGTTAATGGACACCAGAAGGGTGAATGGTCAGCAGAACTATGCCATTCACTACAGGGGACCACATGACCGACCATCCTGCAAGAGGTATAGCCACCTCTGTCAGCACAGGCCTACACAGTACTCTGTCTTATATGATGTGATCGGTTTTTCCCCGGATGAACTTCAACAGCTTACTAATTACTTATGCAAAACTGTTTCATTCACTACAGGGAACCACGAGACCTACACAGTACTATGTCTTATATGATGTGATCGGTTTCCCCCCGAATGAACTTCAACAGTTTACTAATTACTTATGCAAAACTGTTTCATTCACTACAGCGAACCACGAGACCTACACAGTACTGTCTTATATGATGTGATCGGTTTCCCCCGGGATGAACTTCAACAACTTACTAATTACTTATGCGAAACTGTTTCATTCACTACAGGGAACCATGAGACCTACACAGTACTGTCTTATATGATGTGATCGGTTTCCCCCCTGGATGAACTTCAACAGCTTACTAATTACTTGTGCAAAACTGTTTCATTCACTATAGGGAACCATGAGACCTACACAGTACTCTGTCTTATATGATGTGATCGGTTTCCCCCGGATGAACTTCAACAGCTTACTAATTACTTATGCAAAATTGTTTCATTCACTACAGGCCGTCAGTCCGTTCCTCGTCCCGTCTGCTCCCACAGGTTCTTGGCGAGGTTGTCCGTTGGCCGAAACGAACGGCACCCGAAACGGATCCTGTTTGGAGGAACTGGGCCGTCGGACGGAGAGCTGCAAAACTAGTCCATTTCACGTGACCTGATTGCGTTTTTGTCCCGTTGAACGGCCATTTTGGCCAAACGACACCCGAATCGAGCCAGGATCGGTCCCTTGAGATCGTATCGGGATCACGAATCGTTGGACTATATTCCCGGACCATTTTGTCGATTCCGAATGTATTCAGGTCCCATCCCGGCAAAGTGTCCCTGAAGCCCTGTTTGACGTCGAACTTCGGAAGGACGTACTAGGCCTGCCGTCCGTCCGGTCCTCGTCCCGTCTGCTCCCACAGGATCCTATTGAGGTTGTCCGCTGGCCAAAACGGACGACACCTGAAACGGATCCCATTTGGAGAAACGGGACCGTCGGACGGAAAGCTGCAAAACTAGTCCATTTCGCTTGACCTAATTGTGTTTCTGTCCCGTCGAAGGGCCAATTTGACCGAACGACACCCGAATCGGGCTAGGCTCGGTCGTTTGAGTTCGTATCGGGATAACGAATCCGTGGACAATATTCCTGGGCCATTTTGTCGATTCCTGGACCTACGACACAATGAGGACGTGGGGTGGGGTTGATGATGTTGGTGTTGGTGTTGCAGTACACCCTGGTGTTGGTGTTGCAGTACACCAAGTCATTGCATCGCTCCGTCGTCAGCTAGGATTATAGATTCGTGAAAAGCAAGTCTTTCTCGGTCGTTGTTAAGGTACTGGAATGAACATTCTTGTTCCACACGAATAACAGAGATCATGAAGGATCGAGTGCTTCTGGAGTATTCGGAGTCAAAGGAAGAGCTACAGTAAATTCACTATTACCAAGAATAGGATTTGATGGGGAGATAGGAGCTGCCACAGGCACAGAATCCAACAATGAAGGAGAAGGAGAAGGAGAAGGTGGATCTGGCTATGAGGAAGACATTGAAGCAATGCGGGGAACGGAAGATGGCTGAGGAGTAGGGGCACCAGCCCCTTTGCAACAAGGCATTGTAGATCTGCAAAATGATGGGATCTGATGCCTAACGATGCCACCACAGACCGGGGGCTGATCCCAGCAATGGGTCCACAGTCACCAATGATGGTTCTGCAGCCGGAGGACAGGCGCAGGAGCAGTGCAATCTTCACAGGGATCTGCAGGAGGTTCTGTGAGCAGCAGCGAGCAGCTAGGGTGCCAGCTGGAGAGAGGGTGCCATCATGAGAGAGAGAGAGAGAGAGAGAGAGATGACAACATTTTTCAAAAAGACCAAAGCATGTTGAGTTATCAAAAACTGGTATGAGTCTTCAGATAAACATAAAGGCAAACCAAAAAATACACTGAAATTTCAACAATTTTAGACTCGTACATGGTACAGATACCACAGAAAGATCAACAGCCATTCAAAATCGCTAAAAATGTCAAATAGTTATCCAGTTTTCTCAAAAGAGCCATTGCATCTGTTAACTATTTGAGTGTGCAAAACACAACTGGTGATTTCAGATAGCTTGTCAATGAGCTGGTCACTAAAATAACATAGTTCTATCTGAAAGAGACATCACCCACCTACCAATTGTGTTATCCATAACAAAGCCAAAACCACTTTCAGAAGTGCCAGTTTTATGCATTCTAGCAAGTTGTCTTCCCAAATCTGCCTGTAAAATAAAATGAAAGTCTTTCAACATCTGCCGATCTTTGAACTCCTCAAAAACATGTATGTCTCAAACAAATCTTCCAGGCCTTTACAATCCCAATAACATATTTAGAACCAGCAATAACTTTAAGAACTCGTAACCTTCCAGCTAAAGACCAAGTACTAAAATGTAGTGGGGACAAGGGAAAACGTGTCATCAGCTTGGAAATATCTCAATCAACTTTAGATTCATACGAAAACCCCCAAAGACATAAATACCACCCAATATCAAATTGAAATAGCGCTTTTACTTTGGTGATTTTGCTTGGGGTGGAGTGCTACTGTAAGGGGATCCTAATCACTCAATTCAGCTGTGTCCTTTTATCATTATTACAGTTAAGGGATCTTCTGATCAAATCATCAACTCTATTTGATTCCTAAATTCCAGCACACCCGATTATCTAATCATCATACAAGCACACATGTGCACAGACATACACGACTTCAGGACACATCTGATTCATTTCTGGAAATTCAATAACCTGTCCATGCATCTATCATTATCCAAAATCTTCAATTGCCGCAAAATTCAAACACACTGGTCAGCACAGAAGACGCATGTCGTTATAGACCAAGCAAGTTTATGTAGCTTTTCCATTCACAGCACAAAAAGTCTTCCAGTTTTGTTACTAGCCTCCTACGGACTGGTTGGAACGTAAGTGATTAACTGAAACAATAATGCATGAATGCTCATACCTGATTTCCACCTGAAAAGCTGAACTCGATAAATTCCATGATGATATAAGATCCTTTTCGAGGCAAGGAGCCTACCTGCAATAGCAACAAATCAAGTCAAAATCATACTTCCACCCAAATTTGTGGATGAGGTGTCTACATTTGTAGCATTCTAATCGTATGTTCTTTAAAATAAGAAACTACAAATAGTAGTGGTATGAGTTACCTATGAGACCAATAAATTTGTTTGTAATACAGAAATTAATGGCAACCTGCAAATGCCAAAAGATGTACCTTCCGAGGTTTTGGCACACGAATAGTTTTGGTACCGAGCATTGCATTAAGTCCAGCAGCCTCAGCTTCAAACATTGAAGTCTCAGCATCCCTGTTTTGTGCAATCAATATGAAAATCAATCTAGGCAGACCAAAAATTGATGAGGAAAATCTTCTCATTTCTTTCTGTGAACCATAGAATTAATGAACCGTTATCGGTTCACCACGGTTCTGAGAACCAGACAGTGAGCCGTACGGTTCTTACTCAGTATCGCATTTTTTTGTTTGTAAAAAAAATACGTTTTTGTTTTTTTTTAAATTTGGCCAGGTTCCGTAACGGAACGCGTTCCGTTCCAGAACGAGCAACTAAGGTTGGAATATATGGAGAATATAAATATTCTGAAACTTGTACGAAAAATAGAAAACTTATTTTCCATAAAACACAACAGGAAAAACCACTATTGTAATTTACAGACACTGCTATATAGGTTAAACATATCATTGCCCGTTGCTATACAGCCCCCATGCAGAAATACAAAATGTAAAAGGCTAAAGACAAACACCAGTTGATCCACGCTTCCAATTCAACAGGCTAAATTCTCAGTTGATATGGTAGCACTTTGTGAACATTTAACAGAATGGAACACTTCTAACATATTTCTACAACCACCAAACCTAAACCTAATTCCTCCATCTTAGGCTAAAAGTCTGTAGACCCCGCAAAATGTGAGTACTTTTGTTAGTGGATTATCTTCATAGAAGACATTACATATGAACGCTTATCTAAGTTCCTCATAGCATATGAAGTTTACATCTGAATTTGCTGGACATTTAGAAGCAGTTGTGTGCGTTAACGTCTCCTAAAAGACTTGAAAGATTGATCCTGTCAGTGATACTACTACGCGATTCGATTAACAGAAATCTACAGCATACCGATAGTTGGTAAATAGACTTGCCAGAATGTGTTGCTAGTCTTGAGAAGTACAAGGCAAATTGTTCAGTTCCCTTGCTAAACAGAACATTATAATACAATTTTCCCTCCAACCCACATGTGCATCTAAAATCTTAGTTTCCAAATTACTTTCAACTAATGCAAAAGTTCTTAAATTAAACCTTCCCTATGATAATTAAAGCAACTTCTCTGATTTTCAGCTGGGTGTGAGTTACATGTCACAATTTGCAGTTACTTGTGTGGTTTAAATGGATCCAGATGCACATTAGAATATGAGAGCTATATAACATCATTAAATGACAAACTTCTTACAGGACACTCTAAAGTTTTGAAATTTCAATACCAAAGACTACATTTGGTCAGGAAGAATGGTACACATTCCAGTATCAACCAAATGCTATTCGGGTTTTAAATTGTACTAAAGAACAGCACAGTTTACTATTATTGATGTTAGATGAAATACTACATGATAATTTCGTCATATATGAGCTTTCCAGTGACACCTTTCAAAACAATAAGCTGTAGTTTAGCTTTCTTGCCTGTTTGTTTTCACAAAATATACTCCAAAATCGGTGTCATATCGATTTGCAACATTGATGCAACCACCTCCTACTGGAGTTACGCGCTTTATCTTTGATGCACCACCTTCCCCAAGAATCCACTCACAAATTGGATCCCCATCTGCCACTGTTTAATTCACACCCAGAATATTTCTTTACGTGCAACTACAAAGAACAGTTGACCATCAAGTAAGGAACTCTGTCTACTAGTTGCAGTAAACTGCCATGCTGGTAACATGCATAGAACTTGGTTCAGTTGTTCTAATTTGTTGCCTATCCTTTTGAAACTTAAAAGCCAACTATAGCAATAATCGAATCTGCCAGTTTCAAAACAGGTACATTGGATAGGCTATTTGCAGTTTACAAAATATTCGTGACTTCTTACACATGATGCTAGATTTTCACCAGCCCTTTGATACAAGCACACTTAACTCAGTTTGGGACCCTCCCCCACCCCCAAAAAAAGAAAAAAATTGCTTCTCGTCGCCTGACCCTTCTTCCACCCTTATCTCCAACGAGGGCAATTCAGCAGGGAATGTGCTCATGTGCTGGATCTTCCTTAACATCAAAATATAGGTAGACCTTAAAAGCTAGAAGATAAAACGAACTAGATCATGAATAAGATGGGAGTTGATAAATGAAGTGCGCATCACATTGAACGTACATTCCTTGACATCCAATTACATTGTCAACTACAATCCTTGGGATAGCTTACACCATAGCCTCCTAAAGAGAAGATAATATTGTTTGCTGATGACAGCACGAGCAGTATGGTGATGGCAACAACCTTGCTTACAATATAAGACCTCAGAATAAAATTAAAATCTCAGATACCATTTCTCTCTCTATATCTAACAAGCATTGCACCTAACTACAAGTCACTCCATGGTGTCTACTTGTTGCACTGATAATGCCAAGCTATAACATCATTTAGCACTCTTTTATAGAAAAGCACGTGTTGATTCTTGCTAACTTATCCTCTCCTAAAAGCATATGGAGGCCAAAGAATGAGATATGATCAGGAGCGCAAAAAAAAAGGCATAAAAGCCTATTGGAAAAATGGTAAAGTGGTGTCCAAGGACAAAACAAGCTTTTTCTAAATAAGAGTTGGAGACCCTCAGGTTTTATGTTGGAAACTTAGATGGTTTTTCTACAGAAAAAGAACTTGCTCTTGGATCATACCTACAAAAAGTGGGCATGTTAATGACTCAAAAACATGGGAACAAATAGCATATGAAACTCCTAAGTTAAATGAATTTCATACAAAGATCAATACGTAATAAGGACTGCATCGGTGGCAAGGACAGGCTCTAATAATACATCAGTGATTGTCACAGGTGATGACCCTCATTAGATGGAAGAACTAGATGAAGGGGAGACGAATGTTGATGGTTGGAGTAGAAGATCTAAAGTCAGAAATTACTCCTAAAGATAGCTATCTACCTTTTTAACCTAAAAAATTTGTAATGGCTTATCCCTTTTTGAAAGCATACGTTGAACATAGTTGCACAGAATCGCGTTTCTGGGAGGAGACGTTTCGGAAACCGCGTTTCTGAGAAACGCATTTCTCCTCCCAGAATCGCAAAAAAACAAAAAAAAAAATCATTTTTGGAAAAATCGCTTATGGCTGAAATTTTTTTAGGGGATCAATGGTCAAACGAGCGTTTTGCCTCTCAGAAGTGCAGTAGATGGGTCACAAATAGATCTCATTTTCAATAGCTATTTGGTTGTTATTTGCTCTGGTTTTCAATAAATGCTCAGGGGGTTCGGGGGGCGGTAGCCCCCCGAGAAACAGGGGGTCTGGGGGGGCGGTAGCCCCCCGGTGGGGGGTTTGGGGGGCAACGCCCCCCAACGGCAGGTAGACCCCGGCCCTGACGGTAAGGCCTCTTCATGACTTGGCCTTCCAACTCCCTGAGTGAAAACACACTTACTGGGACCATCTGTGATCGTAACAGACAGGCTAGAGGTTAGTTTTGAGTTTTTATCCTTGACAGAACCCAACATGGATTAATGCACCTGAACTGGACCATCCTGCACCCGAAACAGTCGGTAAATTACACAGTAATTATGCTCTTAATTAAAGCTTTCACCTGATACCCCTATTGCACAAAAAAAGACCAAAAAAAAAAAAATTAAAAAAAACGTTTCTGAAAAAAAATTCCATATTTCCGAAACGCGTTTCAGAAACGCAGTGCAACTATGACGTTAAAACACATGTAAAACCTAGAAAAGGTCCAATGTGCTCGACTATCTTATTACTCACTTTGAGAAAACCCACTTAATAGAGAGCTATTATATAGAGACTATCAGGGATTTATTAAAAGGCATATTGGAACAAGTTCATTCGATTAAGTTATAGGGAATCTTGAAGGAATCGGAGAAACAAAAGCTACAAGTATCAAAATAAAGGATATATAACACTTAAAGATGTGGAGGAAGGGCTTAACAAGTTACAATCGAAGAAGTACAAGACCCACGTTGTTAATTAGCCAAAATTACCAGATGGGGAGGAAAAAGCACCTCTGGAAATAGTCAGAGTTATGTTAAATAGATCCTCATTTCTTACCAAATGAGGAGTGACAGCTATAACTTCAAGGTTCCCTATAGAATGGCAACTAAATAAACTTGTTCCAATTTTCAACAAAAGGTACAACCAAGATCCCAAGAACTAGGATGATAACAGTCAGCAACTTTATGGTACCATCTTGGAAAGAAAATCAGTAGATGGATTGAAGAATTGAAGACCTCACTTCCAAGTCAACTTTAGACCATAGCTTTCAACAATGGATGGACCATCTCACCACCTTGAGAGCCATATCAAAAGGTGCAAAAGGGAGCTATCGTTGCTTCGTTGACTTTAAGAAACCTTTTGACATGTTACCAACGAAAAAGTTGTGGAGTAAGACAATCAACTGTAACCAAATAAGAAAACTTTTAACATGGTACCAAGGCACACGTTATGAAATAGGATAATCAACTTGAGGTTTCCAAAGTACTAAGAAAGGCCACTCTTTGGTTTTCTGAGCAAGTATGGGTTGTATTGGTCACCACCTATAGATGGTTCTAAAAAAATAAAGGAATCTTAAACGACAATACTGCAGCTAAGCAAGGATCCGCTCTTTTAGGACCTCCTCTAAGGATCAAGACAAGGATGCTAAACCAAGATATTCAAAGGGCATGGATGGTGTATCAAACCTACCCAACCAACCTAGATCAAACGGATCTAGCCTCCAAGCTATGGACCAAACAAAGACTCAATAGGAGAGAAGCACATGTTAGAAATAGAAACCCGCACCTTTATGTCAAGTTTCGATGGTCTAATGTCAAGTTTAATGTCAAGCTTAGACCCTACCAATGTTGTATACCCATGGGGGGCCTTATTTTTTATGTTAATTCAACTAGTAAGGTTATGGGGCCCATTTTAAAAATTGCCTTTAGAGTCCATACGAGTTTGACACTTCATACACTCCTATGAGGAGTTACATTTGTTGGCTATTCAATTCCATGGGCTGTTGGTGTTTGCCTCTCCATTCTTAAGCCTTTAAGTTATGGACTCGGCTCATAACATTCGCCGCATCCTTCTTTACTTACGTAGGCCTTGGGGCCCTTTTTATTAGTCTAGTTCATATTTTGGTTATGTATTGGCCTTGGGCCCATTTTATTACTCAATTTGTTATTTGGTCATGTACTAATGAGATGGCATGACCTTTGTGACACAAAACAGTCCTGGTAGAGTATAAATCGCCCTATCTCCACTTTACAGAACTTAATTTGGATCATTCACCAAAAAGTTATGGATAAAAATGTGAAATCCTTCACAAAATCTTGTAAAAAGTAAAATGATGATTGATTCTCACACATGGGAGATAGGTATTGATGTCTGAATATCATTTACATACTATTGGGATAGTTCTTGAGAAATGAATCAAACAGAAACATTAGATATTCAATGTATGATGGATTTTTTAAAACAAATCTGCATTTTCTTGAAAATACAAAGAAAATAGAAGAACATGATAGAAAATCAAATGTACTGAACATGTAAATGATGTCTCAAGCTTCTGTAGAGCAATTTTCTAATCTGAACCTTTCTCCATTCTGTTTTGGTCATTCTCCTCTCAAGAACTATTAGTTCTCCTAATAGACTGCACACAGAAAATTTTCTCCTCTCTATGCGTTCACTCTCTCTCTTGGAGTGTTCTACTAAAAATAGATCCTACTCTCTAGTTTTAAAAATTTTTGAAAAGTTTAGAAGCTGAACATTCTAGATTACTCTACTCTAATTAAAATAGGAGTTTCTAGAATCTTCTACTACTATGTAACGTTAACATAGAATGTACAATTAAGTAGGACCCTTGAATTTAATTCAATGTATAATAGGGGTCTAATTAATTATTTTGGTAATAATGATTGACCCTTATGAGGGCCTCATAATTAAATTACCAACATTTTATATACGTGAGCACACTATTATCCCTCTTAGAGATTGGTTTCGTCAGATTTATCCATTGAGGGCTCCCTTTTAGGGCTTCTCTATGGCTATAGGTAGGAGACATTGTCATTCATTATTCCTACTTTCTAGACTAGTTTCCTGCTTATGTGCTACTTTTCTAGCTTAGCCATTGATCTATCGTGAATCAATCCATAACTTGGGATAAGAGCACTTTCCTTGGCTGGAAGCTGGAACATATTTTCAGATACGATTTTTCTCCGGGAGGCGCCCATGTGCAGCTTACATTTTCAGCCTACGGATCAGCTTTTTCGCAGGTTTTTCGTCGTCGATTGGAGGCGGATCAGTGCCCACTTTAGCAGGTTTTCGTCGCCATTTGGAGGACTAGCGCCCATTTTCAGCCAGCCCAGCACCCATTTTTCAGGCAGTCTATCGCCTTTTTCTAGCAATTTCCAGCGACTATTTCCAACAATTTCCAGCGCCCATTTCTAGCTAGTAAATTGCATATTTCCAGCACCTAATCTCAGCAATTTCAGCGCCCATTTCAGCCAATTACTAGCGCCCATCTAATCCCATTTTCATCGCCCATTTACAGCCATTTTCTCCCATCATTTACCTTCATTTTCAGACCTTTTGTTGTTGCAGATCCAGTGCCCATCTACATCTTCTGTTGGCGCCTATTCTTGGTCATGCTTTTCCAGCCATTACCTCTTCTACGTTGGTGACAATTTTCAGAGTTTCGGCAGGCTTTTTATTGGCGGCGTGGACACTTCTTCTCAGCCATCACTATCGTCCATTACTCACACATTCGGAGGTGATTTTCCAGTATTGTTTGATCGCTTTTTTTTACGAGTCCTTTATATGTTCTTTTGGCTTACTTACCTTATCACTATTTTGTTGATGGCTACCACCTCTCCATCTACTAGTGAGCCTCCTCAGGAAGCATTATAGGATCACATTCAAGAGGCCATTGAGAGTGTTATTTCCGGGATATCTTTCCGTTTAGATGTTGTCATGACTGGCTTTGCCTCTCTACAGTCCCAGATTTACTCCTTGCAGCCTCATGGCCCTGGCAAGGCTCCCATGACACCTACTTTTGGAGCTCCTTCATTGCACTCCCCTATTGGTAGTCATTTTAGTAGTCCTATCCTTCCTACTACTTCACCTCCTGGGTTCTTCCCATTTCCATGTCCTACAAGTCCTGAGCCTCACTTTGCTCGTGACTTCCGTGATAGGATCCAACTTACTACCTATATTGTTCGTCTGATGGGAATTTGTTAAAGAATTGGTTTGCTAAGTTGGAAACATACTTTCTGATGTATCCCAAGACCGACATCCAGAAGATACAGTTCGCTGCCCTACACTTGGATGGACGAGCTGCTAGTTGGTGGCGTGTCTTTCGTACTCAGCCTAATCGAGAGGAGATGCATTTGTCGTGACCTCCGCTATGCTATGATTGGCCTCAATGGTTGGGTCATCAGCGCGATATTTTTCGTAGCCTTACTCAAACTAGTGATTTAGCTCTCTACACAAATCAATTTACGGAGTTGTCCTATCTCTTTATGAATTTACAGCCTATTGAGCTTATTTTTCGCTATATAGCTGGACTTTGGGGTCCACTACGCTATGATGTTGCATCTTCACTTTCTAATGCTATATCACTTGCTACTACATTACAGCATAAGTATCCTGAGACTTCTTTTTCTTCTCACTTCTCCCATCCTCCTTCTACTAGCATATTTGCCCCTTCTACTTCTATTGTTTCTTCTCCTACCTCTTCTTCTGTTATACCTTCTTCTTCATCATGCCCTTCTATACCTGGACCTGCATTTGTCCATTGTTACACTAGTGCAGAGTTCGCTGAGATTCAACAAAAGTGTCTCTGCTTTCGTTGTAAGAGTCCTAATCACCTTGCCCGCGATTGGCGTCAACCTCCTCCTACTGTTGTTTTCTATCATGAGGGCGTTGATGCCGATGAGTCTGATATTTATATCCAGATCCTTGATGAGCCTGACCCTGCTTCTGAGACTCCTCCTGAGACACTTCTCGCTACCTATCATGCTGTCGGACTCCCTCTCTGATCTTCTCTTCAAACCTTGCTAATTTCCTGCACATACAAGCATCAAATTACTTCTAACACAAGATGGAGCTGGCTGCCTTGTCTCCTCCCAGCCTTTGCTGCATAGATTATGATGAGTGCCTCTCTCTAGGCTCACTTATCCAAAATCCTCAAGCACCCCTTAACCCTGACCCTTCCTAAATCTCGACACATGACCAACTCCATGCACTGTCGACACTTGCCACTTGGCAATACCCTGACACATAGGCAAGTGAGTAGGCTGACATGTGTCACTCATCCATTGGACCAAATGTCCCAGTGAATATGTGACATGTGTCATGTTTGACCGGCCAACCCTGACATGTGTCACTCATTCACTGGACCAAGTGTCCCAGTGAGCATATGACGTGTCACGTTGACTAGTCAACTCTCCTACTTTTTAGGAGGTCAGTCCAGCCACTCTGAATTAATGACCCAGTACCCTATACCCAAGCAACATGTGACTCTGAAGCTCAGAAACATCATCAACAGCTTTATTTACATTTCTGTTACAAAGGTCACCACAGGCCGGTGACTTAGCCATTTCTGTATTTACAAGAAGTACGGAATCATCTTAGTACTCACATTTTTCTTGTCATTGTAAGCAAAACAATCTTCCTGCATAGCTCCTTACAAGCTGGAATGAGAAGTTGCCATTTCTCCTGATCATACCATCTTCTATGGTATATTTAAGGTAAGTGTGAGTCAAGAGATCAGAACTCTCATCCTGAGATTCTACTTGCGCAAGATTTGCCTCTCTCACAATTCCTTGACAATGAGGATCCTCTTGTTGAGCCTGTCTAATCTCAGCAATCAGGTCATTTTCTATGACCACAAAAGACATCTGATACAATATCCGAGATAATGCATCAGCCACACGATCTTCAGCACCCTTCTTGTACCGAATCTCCATGTGAAATTCCTGCATCAACTCAGCCCACCTGGCTTGCCGCCCTCTTAGGTCCGGCTGGTTGCAGAAATATTTCAAAGTGTTATGGTCGGTGTACACGTAGATTTCTGCACCATACAAATAATGCCTCTATGCCTTCAAAGCGTGGACAATGGCAAACAACTCTTTCTCATGAGTTGGATAATTCTTCTGTGCAGGGTTGAGCTTCTTGCTCTCAAAGGCCACAGGCCTACCCTCTTGCATCAGAATTGCCCCAACGGCAATGTCACTTGCATCTATTTCTACGACAAATGGTTTTTGAGGGTCAACAACTTTTAAAGTGACAAAGTCAGCCACAACTTGTTTGAAAGCATCGAAACTTCGCTGCTGAACTTCCGTCCACTCTTTCCATTTATTTTTCTATAACATATCGGTCAATGGTGCAGCTACGTGTGAATAATTCTTCACACCTTTACGATAAAACACAACCAACCCTAGAAAGCCTCTTAGTGTCGTCAAGTCTGTAGGAACAGGCCAGGCAAGAAGAACAACAACGTTCTGCGGATCCGGTTTTATTCCATTTGCTGACACTATAAAACCCAAATATAGTATTTCTTTTTTAAACAATTCACTTTTTTTTATCATTAGCGAACAATGTATTTTCCCTCAAAGTTGATAACAGAGTTCTTAGGTGATTAACATGCATAGCATCACCACAACTGTAAACAAGTATGTCATCAACAAAATTAACCACAAACTTGCCCATAAACGGCCTAAGCACATCGTTCATTAACATCATAAATGTTGCAGGGGCGTTAGTCAATCCAAAGGGCATAACTAAAAATTCAGTGTCCAAAACGAGTCCGGAAGGCAGTTTTGTGCACATCCTCTTCTCGAACTCTCACCTGTTGGTAACCACTCTTTAGGTCAATTTGCTAAATATTGTAGCACCATGGAGGGCATCCAAAAGATCATCTATACGTGGCATAGGATATCGATGCTTAACAGTAATCTTGTTCAAGCCTCGATAGTCCACACAAATTCTCCAAGACCCATCCTTCTTTTTTACCAGAATGATCAGAGAGGCAAAGGGGGAGAAGCTAGGTCTTACTTGCCCCTTGGCAATTCTATAAGGTGGTCTATTAACAGGAGATGATCCAGAAATTAACTTGATTCTATGCTCCACATTTCTTTTAGGGGGTAAAATAGATGGAAGTTCATTCGTGAACACATCTAGAAACTCCTCCCTAATTCGGCGATTTAGGTTCTTAGTAAGGTTACTTTGTTTTTGACATACATCAGACTCATTAGCAGAAACAGACATATCATACAAGAAACAAACATACATGCACTTACACTGAACCTTACACAACTGCGTCGCCGTGATCAAAGGTCCTGGAGGCATATCATGCTCTCCATGCAGGGAGTGAATCTTACCATCGTGCTGGAACTCATACACATGAGTATCCCAAGCGATGTAGGGTTTCTTAGCCACATGCCAACAAATTCCAAGCACCACATCAAAGCGAGCCAAACGGGTAATCTCAAAATCTAACTCTTCAATATAGCTCTGAATGGTTAGAGGCGTACCCACAACTGTTAGGGACCCAACTCCCTTGGGTCCCAAACCCAGACTTGAGACTAGACGATGACTGGGCCTGTAGACTTGATCGGTGACTCGTGAACCTGCATGGTTGCCACGTGTCATGATCTAGGTGTGCACATGGCTTGGAGTCTCTCTCCTTGGAGGTATAGAAGGGGAGGAGGACTCATTTGCCATCCATTCTATCTACCTAGGAGGAGGTGGATGGAGAGCGTGTGCACGGCCAGGATGTTTGCTAGCGTGAGGCAGGAGATGGCTGAGAGCCTAGGCGGTGGTATGGGACGCCGTCTGGGAGGGAGGTCGGATCCAGCTTGATACGGTCACAGGCCAAGGCACGGTGGGCGGACCCGGATTAGGTCCTACGGCGGGGTGGAACGTGAATCGTTCGGTCTCTTGTGGTTAACCGGCACCTGGAGGTTTGCAATAAGTAGGATTGTAACATATGGTATCAGAGCCATTGTAAGCCGAAAGCAGGTGTGTTGATCCTTAGTAGTTTTCCTGTAACTTACGTTGCTTTTGACGGGTTTCAAAACGGAATTGGAATGCATTTTTCAAGGTTCTTTCCTTCCGCTGTTTTTTTTACCCAAAATTGAAGAAAATGTTAAGAAAAAAACAGTATGGGGCCCATGGAAGCCCTACCACGTGGCACTGTCCAGGAAAGGACAGGTGGCGGTCCTTCCTACACCTATTCCGCTCAGATTCAGGCGTTGGTCTGATCGCGATGGGCCCTCCTCAGCATATAGTAAAAAACTTGAAAATGGTCATCGCTGCCTGTCCAGCGTGGATCCTCAAAAAAGTGTTGAGGAATCTGCCACATGGCATTTTTTGGGCCATGTGAGGTGGCAGAATCCTTGACCGAGGAAATTGGGGCCTTCCCTGAAATTTTAACTTGTTTGTCTTCCGCCTGTCCCTGTCTGCCAGCGATGGGCAGTTTCAAGAAAACAAGAAAAATGAAAGGGGAAAGGGGGCTGTAGGCCACCTGGCTGGTTGCCAGGGATTGGCCAGTAAGCTGAGGTGGAGGCTAGGTGGCAAGGCAAAGCCACTTAGCAGGTGGTAGGATGGCATGGAGAGGGAGGCATGCCTCTTCCATGCATCTGTTTTTGTGAAAAGAGGTGTAGGTGGTGGTGCATCCTTCTCTTGACTCTCTCTTATTCCTCTTGGAAGCCATGGACAATACCACTTTGGTTTGTGGAGAGACAGCAAGAGTAGCCTTGTATCTACCTTCCTTAAGTAGCTTTTGATTCTCTTCTCTCATCTCTTCTTAATGGAGCCTACTCCTACCACACAGCCTATGTCCCCTGCTAGAGAGGCTACAGTATTTGCCTTTGTTTTAGACCCTGATGCCAAGACGCCAGATAACTCTAGCATATCTAGTGTAGATCTTTCCTTTGCTGGTAATTCTATGTGTGAGCATTGTTGTTTTAACACGGCTGTTATAGGCCCTCATGACCTCATTCGGATGAAGGGGGTTGTGGGTGGTCAAGCCATAACTGTTTTATTTGACGATGGTTTCACACATAATTTTATTAACGCTAATTTGTTGCAGAAGCTAAAGGTGGAAACAAGGCAAAGTGACTATGAGAGGAACGAGTCTATGAGAAAAACTATGTAACACAGTTTGTCGTTCTTACATAACGGCTCACTCATAGAATTGAATGGAAATGTTGATATTTCTACTCCGTATATGCTTTCTGCTTTGGAAACTGTTAAATGTATGGATGTTGTTGATTGCAGTTCTTATTTATGCTGGTTAAAAGATTTTACTTACCATGAAGAACGTAGTTTGCAATTTTACAATCTCCAAATGGAACTAATGTCTAACAACCTAAAACAAGAAAACTCACCGAAAGGTCAAATTTTTAGGACACTTAGACAAGAATTTAACGATGTGTTTCCTGAGTAGCTTCCTGAGGGTCTTCCCCCCTCTAGGGGTGTTGACCATGGTATTAAACTGATTCCTGGTAGTTCTCCTATATCATTGTATCCATATAGGATGAGTACTACTGAAGAGGATGAGGTTTATAGGCAACTGCAAAATTACCTTAAGATGGGCCATGTTAGGCCTAGTAAATCTCCCTGGGGGGCACCTGTGCTCCTTGTTGATAAAAAAAGACGGAGGTACTCGTCTTTGTGTGGACTTTAAAAAGTTGAATAAATTAACGATTAAAAATCGTTATCCTTTGCCGCGAATGGATGAGCTGGTTGATCGATTGCATGGTGGTCCTAAATCGGATGGTCAGACAGAGAGGACAAACCAGTCTATGGAAGACATGCTTCGGGCATATGTTTCCAGAAGACAGTCAGATTGGGAAAGGTACCTTCCAATGATTGAGTTTGCGTATAACAGCGCAAAGCACTCAGCGACAGGTTTTAGTCCATTTTCTCTTATGTATGGTTTCCAGCCTAGGGCTCCCATTTCAGTGGGCCTCAAAGGCCTCAAGGTTAAGGCAGCAGTAGATTTCCTGCATGATATGCAAGAAATGTTGCTTGTTGCTCGCGAAAACGTAAAAATGGCTCACGATAGTAGAGCCCAGTTTTACGCTAATCAAAAGCAACAACCTAGGGTCTATGAGGAGGGGGCTTGGGTATATGTTAGAATCCCAAAAGATTCTAAGGTATTAAGGACTGGAAAATGTCCTAAGTTATCACCTCGTTACGTAGGACCATTCCGTATAGTAAAGAAACTCCATCGGAATGCGTACCAGCGGGAACTTCCTCAAAGTGTTAAGGTACATCCAGTTTTTCACATTAGTCGTTTAAAGGAACGACTTGATGGAAAGGATGACTTAATGCCTCAGGAGGACTTAGTTCAGCTGGAGGACCTATCATCCTTTGTACCTACTGAACCACAGGCCATTGTTGATGCACGTCAACGTGGGCTCAAGAACCGGCAGGTAACTGAGTACTTGGTTCGTTGGAAAGGAAGTTCCGAGGACGATAACACTTGGGAGAAGGAACATGATCTTAAACTGAGATTCCCTGGATTCCTTCCTTAGGTAAGGAATTTTTTAAGGAAAAGGAAATGTTAGGGACCCAACTCCCTTGGGTCCCAAACCCAAACTTGAGACTGGACAATGACTGGGCCTGTAGACTTGACCGGTGACTCGTGAACCTACATGGTTGCCACGTGTCATGATCTAGGTGTGCACATGGCTTGGAGTCTCTCTCCTTGGAGGTATACAAGGGGAGGAGGACTCATTTGCCATCCATTCTATCTACCTAGGAGGAGGTGGATGGAGAGCGTGTGCACGGCCAGGATGTTTGCTAGCGTGAGGCAGGAGATGGCTAAGAGCCTAGGCGGTGCTATGGGACGCCGTCTAGGAGGGAGCACGGATCCAGCTTGATACGGTCACATGCCAGGGCACGGTGGGTGGACCCGGATTAGGTCCTACGGCGGGGTGGAACGTGAATTGTTCGGTCTCTTGTGGTTAACCGGCACCTGGAGGTTTGCAGTAAGTAGGATTGTAACAACAACCCTGGCATCCCACACTTCCGCACCCTTTCCATCAGCCATTTCGATTGTGTACTGGTACAGGGATGGTTGTGTGCTCACTCTCAACCGTTTAATCAAAGCGGAGTTAATGACGTTATGTGAGGACCCAGTGTCAAATAGAATCAAAACATCTCTACCACACAGTTGTCCACGCATAACAATCAAAGAAGTGCAAGGAAACTGATTCTTGTGTTGTGCCGCTCTTGACAACTGTGGCAAAGGAACCGAGTCCACCTTCCGAATCACCGACACGCTCAGCAACCGTGGAACATCAGGAAGTTCTTCTTGTCTCAATTCCTCAATTTTCATAGGATCTGCCTCCTCAACTTGCAAACTATAGGTGGTCCGTGAGGGATTGCGAGGACACTCCTTCCACCTATGCCGCCCTAGACAGCCAAAGCAAAGGTTCTCTTTCTTTGCCTGCTCCAAGCCCTGCGACGATAGCGTAGAAAAGCGCTGGCCCTCTTGGGCATTGGACGTCCCATACCGCCCTTTGCCTTTTGAGGCGCCCGCACCTTTACTCTTTTTCGCACTCTGAATTTGCTCTTGCGAGGATTGACCCTTCAATTTTTTAAACTTTCTTTTCCCCCAAGGCTGAAACCCTCCTGAAGTAGGTGTCTCAGACTCCTTGGCCTTTTTTCCATCTTCGTAATACAGGGCCATCTGCAAAGCCCTGTGGAGGCTTGGAGCCTGCTCCTTCCTTACAAACGGCTGAAGGTTTTCACGCAAGCCCTCCACAAATTGAAACACATGTAAAAACATCGACACCTCCTTAGGTATCCGCATCAGTGCTTCTCTGTACTTGTCCACATATTCCTGTACGGACGCATTGCCTTGTTTGAGGCTTGACCAGGCTTGCATCGCCTGATTCTTTTCATCTAATGGCACCCAATTCTCAGCAAACATCTGCTTGAACTGATCCCAAGTTGCAAGCACCAAATTATCCTTCTCAATTTTACGCCACCAGTGTTGTGCCATCTCTTGCAAGTGATATGTGGCTTCTGAAATCTTCTGTTCATCATCATCAATACCACATCTAAAAAGACTTTTCCTACTTCTGAATCCAATTCTCAACTGCATCAGTGTTGCGTACTGCAACTGCCCCTGTGTATTTTGGCGGTTTCAAATCTTTAATTGTGGACAATTTCCCCATCTTTGATGGTTGTTCGGCTTCTTTCTCAACTGTCACAAGCTCAACGGCTACCATAGACGTTCCACTAACCCTTTCAGGTTCCTGTGGAGATTTAGCCGACTTTAGTTGGGTCGAAAATTTGTTGTAAAATCACCTCCATGGCATCCACCTTGGCTGCCACTTCTTCGATTCTCAAGATTTCTGTGCTTGCACCTCCTAATGGATCCATATTTGCAATGTTGGAGGCTGTCCACTTGTTTAGAAGTCGAAAGTACCGGCAAAAATGAGTTTACAACTCTCAAAACCCTTTTCCCTTGTATTTTGGCTCAAAAATCAGACCAACTTTGGATTGCTATAACTTTTCTGTGACTTGGACTTTTCCTGAGCGGTCAATTTGTAGTAGGTCACCCTCCTGCTGGCTTTCCAATGAACCCTTAACAGTCCGCTTTAGGCTAGGATTGCCCAATCATCAAGCAATTTCTTCTCAGCTGGTTTTGCACCTATGAGAACCAAATTGTGAAAAAACACCATAGGACTCTGTTTTCTTTGCTGTAAATTGCATACTACAGCCCTTGAGGTCTGCCTAGAAGACTCCCAAAATTTGAGGATGATCCAAGAACCGAGCGGAAAGTTATGAAGAAAAAACTCTTCAGCCTGCCAGCGCCCACCAGCTACAAGAAAATTCTCGAAATCGCTTGGATTTTGCTGCTGGGGTTGGTTCTTGCGACTAATCTACTGTGCCTCGGCAATAGGAACAGTTTGCAACAGATCCCATAACCATCTGAGCTCTCAATCCAAAGTTATGAGCAAAAAACTCCCCTTCCTCTCTCTAGAACGTTTTTATTTTTTGCTGTCCCAAGCTTCCAAAACTTGCAAACCTTTGCTCTGATACCAAATGTCAGACTCCCTCTCTGATCTTCTCTTCAAACCTTGCACATACAAGCATCAAATTACTTCTAACACAAGATGGAGCTGGCTGCCTTGTCTCCTCCCAGCCTTTGCTGCATAGATTATGATGAGGAGTGCCTCTCTCTAGGCTCACTTATCCAAAATCCTCAAGCACCCCTTAACCCTGACCCTTCCTAAATCTCGACACATGGCCAACTCCATGCACAGTCAACACATGGCCAACTCCATGCACTGTCGACACTTGCCACTTGGCAGTACCCTGACACATAGGCAAGTGAGTAAGCTGACATGTCTCTCTCATCCATTGGACCAAATGTCCCAGTGAACATGTGACACGTGTCATGTTTGACCGGTCAACCCTGACATGTGTCACTCATTCACTGGACCAAGTGTCCCAATGAGCATATGACGTGTCACGTTGACTAGTCAACTCCTACTTTTTAGGAGGTCAGTCCAGCCACTCTGAATTAATGACCCAGTACCCTATACCCAAGCAACATGTGACTCTGAAGCTCAGAAACATCATCAACAGCTTTATTTACATTTCTGTTACAAAGGTCACCACAGGCCGGTGACTTAGCCATTTCTGTATTTACAAGAAGTACATCTATAACTAAAAACAGTAAACAACCGGGACAGGGAGTAAAAGCTGTAACACATGCTCAGCTTGCTTATGCTACTTGGGATGGGCGTCCTGGTCCTCACTCTATGCGGTTACGTGTGCGCATTACTAGGCGAGAGTATATTGCCTTGGTCGACACGAGCAGTACTCATTCTTTTATCAACGGTTATATCTCCAATCGGATTCGTGCACCTGTTCCGACTCCACAGACTCTTAGTGTTGAGGTTGCCAATGCTCATTCTTTTACCAGTTCTCAGATGTTCCAAGGCTTGAAGTACCGTCTTGGGGGATTTACTGGACAAGCAAACTTCGGTTGTTTTGTGGACTTCAGGAAAGCCTTTGACTTTGTCCCACGCTCTCTACTTATCCAGCGACTTCGCGACCTAGGTTTCTCGACAGATATCATTCTAGTTGTCATGGCTCTCTATGAGAGGGTTTTGGGTTGCTTTCGTCATAGCAGTGGCATTTATGAGCATATCCGGAGTACTATTGGGGTTAAACAGGGGCTCTCTTTCACCAGTTCTTTTTGGACTATACATCGATGAGCTGGAGCGGGTCATTTCTCAGTGTGGCGGGGACGGTTGTAGGCTTGTTGACATTCTAATCGCTATCCTTCTATATGCAGATGATGTGGTGCTTGCCTCTCATACCAGAGAGGGATTATAGAGACAGCTGGATTGCTTACACACCTTTTGTACTCAGTGGGGTTTAGGGGTGAACCTCTCAAAGACCAAAATCATGGTCTTCAATACCTCTCGGGCTTTCATGCAGCATCAGGAGCTTAGCTTTGATGGACGGCCTCTAGAGGTGGTTTCTTCATATACTTACCTTGGGGTGCTCTTCACTGGTCCTACTTTCAGTATGAGACAGGCAGCTACCTCTAGACTCGGGAAGGGCCATCCTTCCCTGGTCCAGTTGAAGAGATTCTGCTTCCGTAAGTCTATTCGGGATGCCCCGAGTAAGTGCAGACTTTTTGACACCATCGTCACCCCTTCAGCCATGTATGCAGTAGAGATATGGTGTACAGGCCTCTCCTCCTCACATTGGGCCAGCATTTCACGCTTACAGACCACCATGCTAGCTCGCATGATTCGGGCGAAACCCTCTGTCCCACATGAGATCATCCTTGCAGAGTTTGCCACCCCTTCGATCCAGATAGAGGCAACCTTCCAACTTATCACGTACATCCAGAGAGCTCGGGCACCTCCTGATACAGAGCAGAGATACACACAACTTGCACTCATGTCCTCACACCATCTTCAGACTCAGGGATACCGGTTGTCATGGTTCTCCCAGGCATCACACTTCCTCATGGAGATTTTCGGTATCGATATCATGGATCTTCCATTGGGTACACACCAGTACATTAGACGGTTTTTATACAGAGCATATCTTGACCGTACTTGGCGATGCCAATTAGGGGTTAAACCTGATCACTACCGGATACACTTTCTAGAGCAGGATGTCGCTGGACTCCCAGTCTTACCTCGATATTTGTCTTCAGGACTATCACACAATCTCCGCTTCACCTTGGGACAGTTCAGAGTCTCCTCGCACCAGTTGGCTATCGAGACTGGCAGATTCCAGGATACACCACGAGAGGAGAGATTGTGCCAGCTATGTTCTTTACATGAGGTAGAGTCCGAGGAGCACTTCATCTTCAGATGCCCCATATACTATGCGATCAGAGGGAGATACCATTGTTCGTTCCGGGACAAGCCTACCACACTCAAATCACTTATTGCATACGAGGATCCTCGTTGTGTTGCGCTCATGATACGTGAGATGGTCTTGCTGCGACAAGATATGTACCAGTCGGTTCACCAACCACGTTCTAGCTCTTAGGCTCAGATTACATCATTCTTCTCCAGGAGACGACCATGCCGAGACCCCGAGTCAGATGACGACGACGATGATACAGTGTGTCACTCACAGTCATGTGGCATCCCACACTACCCGCCCTGTTATGAGAGCACACCTTTCTCATCCTCCTAGACGACGACGGCGACGGCGACGATCCATACTACCTCCTGCTACAGCTCTTATCACATCCTTTTTCAGCAGTAGTACTAGATGATATGTTTCTACTCTGAGTAGCTATTTTTGCTCCCACTTATGGACAATTTGTAGTTTACAATTATATTGTTCATCTTTTATGCATAGTTTTCTTTCTTGGAGATGTTTATGTACGCTCCCAGGGTTATTATATGCCTTTTGGCATGGAAAACTCTCTCTCTCTCTCTCTCTCTCTCTCTCTCTCTCTCTCTCTCTCTCTCTCTCTCTCTCTCTCTCTCTCTCTCCATCGGGCGCTTGCAGCCCACACCCGCTGATGGTTTGTTCACGCCCCGTTGATGGCCTCACCCTGCACTTGAGCCATCGCGATCTGACTGCAATGGCTAAGTCATTGCTCTCCTATCAGTACCTTCATCCAAGTCCAAGAACGCAAGAAAGCAAGACAAGAAACTCTATCTACTGGCAAACGGCTCATCTACCGTGACAATGCTATCAAATATGTAGATCGTAAGCCTATAGTTGATAAGAGTTTCATGTCTGAAATCGATCAAAGTTAGAGTTAGAGTTAGAAAATTGAAGAGACGTCCAGTTGAACTTGTAAATGGTCTTTGTACCATATAATCCTGGCTATATAACTCTCTTCTTAGTTAGATTCATTTTTGTTAGGTTGTTTTGACGGCACTGATCCGTCTGGTAGCCATCTTATCTGATGTACTGGTTCGTCTTATACGTCTTCTGGCATGGAAAAGACGTTAATAAAGCTCCTCTCTCTCTCTCTCTCTCTCTCTCTCTCTCTCTCTCTCTCTCTCTCTCTCTCTCTCTCTCTCTCTCTCTCTCTCTCAAACATACCATATACACCCTCTAAATCAACGAAACTCTTTTCATCTTGGTAGATCGATCAAATCAAGACAGATTTCCAGATTTTGAGGCAAGAAATCTCACAGCTGAAGGGAATGGTAACCTCCTTGATCAATGAGAAGAACATGTTGCAGTCCAAAGTCACATCACGCGAGCAATCGATTGGGACCAAGCAGGCTGCAGTTTCAGATTCCTTGGTCATTTCAGCCACCATTTCGGAAGAGAAATCTCGAGACCAAAAAGCCCACAACATTAAGGTTCGTGGGATCCCGGATACACAGGATGCCTTGGCTGAGGCCAAAAGTTTTCTCGACACCACACTAGGGCACAGGACAGATGGACTAGATACCGCATGGAGGACCACCAGAGATGCAGCCACACTTATTATCCGTTTCACTTCCTTGGAGAGCTGCAGAGCTAAGCTACGTGGTACCACTATCTATATGGATGGCGACCTCACATATATCCAGGTGGAGGAGAGGCGCAAGGCCTTTCAGGGGGCTCGTGAGTCTGGCAGACTAGTTATCTATGGAGATGGACGGGTGATCTTTTTTTATAGCACTCCTAGCAGCTCTCAGTGCTAGGGATTTGGGGTCCCCGGGCTCAGGAGTACCCCAAGGCCCCATCCACACCATCTCCAGGTTGGAGTATGGAACTGTGATGGTACACACTCATCGTCCAAAGCTAGAGACCTGATTGATTTCATCACTGGTACAGATTTATTGCTTTTCATGGAGACTCACAAGACTCAAGAGAAGGACTACCTACTTTCCCAGGATACAGATGGGATTCCGTGTACAAACCTGAGACTAGATCAACTAGTGGTCGTGGATCCGGAGGTGGTGCATACCTTTACAAGGAGTCTCTTCACCCGAGCATCGAGTTCATCAGACATGACGAGCATGCACGTTATATCTAGATTCGTAATGTTGGACAGAATAACAGCGACATCTTTGTGGTTCCCTCCAGAGTCTTCATCTTTCGCTGAAGGCATAGGTTCACCCTACCTTGATCTATCATTGGATATTGTCAGATTCTCAAAGCAAGGGCATATTTTCCTCACTGGGGATTTTAATGCCCGAACCTCCTCACGATAGTCAGAGTCTTATGACAACACCGACCAGCTCCGCATTCATGCCCTCGACAATGATGATATGGGAGTTACCAGGATTTCAGAGGACAGCTTGGGACCTACTATCCCCTATAGTGAGCATTTATTGCAGTTTGGAGAGACCCATGAGTTAGCCATTTATAATGGCCTAACTTGTTGGCCAGATTCAGGCAGATGTACTTGTGGCGGACATAGTGTCGTTGATTACCTCACACGAGGTCACCATCCTCCATACCCCTCATCTTAGATTTTATATCTCTCCCACCACCCTCTCTGATCATTCTTTTCTCTCCTTCGCTATTGGCCGCCTCCCACCTCCCTAACCATCCTTCCATCCCATGCTTACCCATGCACCCAGATAAACATTCAGCTCTCTATTTATGCCAGTCTACCATATCATTTGAGATTTGCCCAGGAGAAGACCAAAGATCTTCTTGGTTACCAAGCATGAGAATTAACCCGTAAATCAGAAAAGGATTTCTTGAATATTCAAGTAGAGAAAACAATTTTAGAAAACAGATTCATTAACAATTTCTGCGATATTGTTAGGTTAACGGGTAATCAAAATTACCTTCCAAGAAATCACAAAAAATCGGGTTAATTATTGTGTTAAGAATTCACCAACATATTCTTTTTAAAGAAATAGCTTACCGGGTTTCCAGTTTTGTAAATTTGAGATATCCAAAAAAGGGGTCATGACCAATATCTCAAATTTCCAACAAGACACCCGTTTTATATGACCGATAGTATTTGGCATCACTAAGACTTACTGCCATACCATGGTCAACTGATCCAGTTAGTTTCAGATCTTCATTTGGAATTGCCTGCGTCCCATACCACAGGTTCTTCCTCCATGAAGGCCCTCCACTTCCTGATCAAAGTGTCAGAAAAATAATAGAAGTATATGAAGTTCTCGGGAATTTATAAAAAATTCCAACTTCAACTGAATGAAACATTCTTTCACCCCTTTTCACAATCTTTACGGTCACCGTAAGGTTCACGGTGACAAATTTAGAAATGGGGAAGAATGAACCCGCTTTTTCTTGTTCTTAACAACAAATAGTGTTGGTACGCCCACGGCTTCAAGCACATCAAGAAACAACTTTTTCGTTCCATTTTAGTTTTTCCATCCTAAGCTTCTGGGCCGTTTCTGGCCGTGTATGAGTTTGAAAAAACGACACCTTGGCCAGAAAAAATCCAAGAATTCACGTTCTTGGTTGCCCACAACAGTTATGAAAAAAGCCTTACGGAATTCCTCCAGGAATTCAGCCCAATCATAGTTCTATGGGTTGCCACGAGGAGGCCTTACCCAAAGCAAAAAACCGACGAAATTCACTTTTTTTATTCTGGGACGTTGCGCAAGCTAAAGTAGCTTTGCCAACGATTTATCCAGTCAAACATCTTCCGGGCTTTACTCATCAAAAAAAATTTCCATTTTAAGCCCAAGCTGTTTTGAATTAATGGCCTTTAATTGTCTAAAATGATTTGGCATTTGGTTGTTTCGGTACTTATAGCTTTTATAAAGTTCCATAACAGTCTCACCCAAGGTTGAGTTGTTAAAAAATCAGGGGGTCCATCATTTTTAGGTGACGCTGGGAAAATTTCCAAGAAGACGGGAAAATTCTCTCCCCTACCGGAACTTTACACATAACCCCTTGCTTTTCTTAACCGAAAAAAACACGTTCAGTTAAGAATCATTACGGGTATAATTTCTTTTAATAAAGCAATGTCCAAAAAAAAATGCAGCTTTTTTAGACCATAACGTGCTTATTAAAACTATACCAATGACTTTAGCAAATGGTTTCAAAGCTATTACACTACCGAAACACCATGTTGACGCAACAAAATCAAATTTTTACAGTTCTCGAGGCCATTGAATTCAACCTCTAACTACTTTTAATTTTATGTAGATCATGGAATCACTAAAAAAACGAAATACCAAAAAAACAAACTTTGCCCAATGCATGGGTACACGCTTCCTCCGCCCCCCCCCCCCCCCCAACTAACTATGGCCAATGAAACACATCTTAACTTAAAGTTAAACTAACAGTTTACCCACCCCCACACCCTCCCCCTCCTCCACATTCAATCAACACGGGGCCCGAGCAGAAAAACTCTCTGCTACAAACAATCCGAGCCCGTGAAGAGTGCGTGAAAGAGAGAGAGCGCGAGAGAGCTCGCCCAAGGTGTTGATGGCCATGGAGGAAGGCGAGAGATTCCTCCCACTCCACTCGGTTACAGCAGGACAGGCAAGGATTAGAGGGCGGACTCTCTGGGAGCGGAAATGGAGTCAAAAGCGGCTGTTTTCTTGGCTAGCATAAATACTTTATCACCTATTTCAGAACCCTGAAGCCTTAGTTGCACTCCTACTATTATTGCAGATTTCCAATGCAACTAGGGCGACTTTATAGTTATTCATTCTCCTAAAGTCTGAACCCTGATGTCTGAAGAAATCAGAAGTTCAAATATGCATTTTTAATGCAAAAATATCTTCCTACTACTGTTTTTGCAGTAAATATAGCTTTAGGTCGCTGTGAAGTTTGCTTAATCTTTAGTTTGTGTTTCACAAATGCATAAGCAAGTAATTTTTACAGATTTACATATGCACAGGTTCTATCATAGCTGAAAAACAGGGTACATGCTGCCCAATTTTTCCAAAACACCGATTTGCAGGCTACCCCTCCTTAACCACAGGATGGGCTTTGCAGTAGTTCATACCATCACAAAGATGGCTTTACTGAATTACTCCACCCTGCAAAACACTGATAATTTGAAGAAGACTCCAGCATAAACCTGTAAATCAGAAAGAACTGCCTTGCAAATCCTGTAAAAACCACCAACACTCTCAACCAGTGATTAGTCTTTTTTGTGCTTCTTTTTCTGCTTTTTCTCTGATTCAAGCCAAAACTGGCTCAATTAAAAGTAAAAGACAGCTAGCAAAACCACCTAAACCACTGTGTAAAGAACAAAAAGCCGAAAAAACCATCATTTACTCTTATTGATCCCGTTGCTAACGGAACAGTGTCCCTAATGAAGTAAACAACAACACAAATGAATCAAGAAAACGAAACTTTACTTCCGGAAAACCAATATGAAGTGTCTAAAAATCGAACCGATTGTATACCTAGTAGTGCACTTACCACACAACCAATTACACTTCAAACAAGGAAATCCACGGGAAGAATAATCCGCACTTTTACCACTTCGTTGCATACTCCATTGAATTCTCGAAAAAGTGTCAGGATTCCATATCACACAATGGAAAAATCCCCACAATTCGAGATTTCTCTTGAACACAAATCAATGGCTGAACGAGCTTAGAATTGGCTCTGATACCAATACAAAGTCCTCAATCCAAGGATCCTATTCTAAGCATACCAATCACAAGCAACACAAGGGAACTTGATGGTGGACAAACCAACCCAACCAAACCTAGATCGAACGGATCTAGCCCCCAAGCTATGGATCAATCACTCAAAGAGGAATGAGGCATCACACCAGCAGCATCCTGCCACCAGTCATGCTATCAAGCATACACTAGTGAGAGCCCAACAGGTATACTTATACCCTCCAAGACCCATGCACCACTAGTAGTGCACTGTGACACCTCATTGGACACCTCTGCAGCCTATCTGGGCCACGTCATCCAGTTCCCCAATGACTCACTGATAGACCCATACCAATCCACCATCAAGTGTTTAGGCCTACAACCATTAATTATGACCATGTACACATAAGGGCCCCAATTCCCTTATAGTCACAATTAACTTACGAGTTGTTGGTCTACCGGTCCCTAGCGTGGACACGCTACCCGAGACCAGTCATGGGCATGACAATTATGGACCAACATGTTAATGCAACTTTCTAGCTTATTGCGTATAATTTGAGAGTTCAGGCTCTTCCAGATGCATATGCGAAATATACACATATAGCACTTGCTTCCTCACACTACCTTCATGATCAGGGATACAGGCTGTAGTGGTTCTCGCAGGCATCCCACTTCCTCCTTGAGTCATTTGGCATCTCCCTTACAGAGATCCCCTCAGGTACTCATCAAAAATATCAGACGCTTCCTATATCGGGCATATCTCAATTGTACTTGGAGGCGACAGCTTGGGGTTAAGCCCGACTATTACGAGACTCAGTTGATTGAGCTAGACATAGTAGGGTTCCTAGTTTTGCCACACTATTTGCACTCGGGATTATCACACAGCCTCATATTTACATTGGGACAGCTCCGCATATCATCACATCAGTTGGCTATTGAGACTAGGAGGTTCCATGGTATCCCGACAGAGGAGCGGATTTGCCAGTTATGTTCCATGAGGTGGAGTTGGAGGAGCACTTTATCTTTACGTGCCCAGATAAGAGGGCGATACCATTGCCTGTTTCGCGACACGGCCATCACACTACGATCACTCATAGCCTATCCCGATGCGTTGCACTCAAGATACGAGAGATGTTTCTACAACAACAGGATCGATGTCAGACAGCCCAGCAGATTCATGTTTCTCAGCCTCAGATTACCTCCGACCTGAAGCATCTGATGATGATTGTGATGATGAAGAAACGGAAACCTCCTTGAGAAATGGGAACATGAACAAGAACGTTGCGTCATCATAGTGCAATGTTTCCCAATTCAACACTTCAAACATTTCAAAATGGACTATTTCAAAAGGGGAATCACTTTCAAAACTTTCGAGCCCTATTTTGGCTTATCGTCCACTTCATTCTCTGCAACATTCTTTACAGTCACTAGTGCACACTTAAACCAACCTTGCTCATCTTGAGAGTTTTCTTTGATTTCTTTGCATTTTTCATTAGAACCAATCCTATGTTTTGAATCATGATTTTTAACAAAACTAGGCTGATTCCAATTGTTAACAACAAGCTTTGCATAGTGCACTCCTTTAGATTTCCTAATATTTATCTTCTAGAAACCTAATTTCTAAGTAACTAAGTTCTGCCTCTGATTTATAGATAGCATGTGGTTGAATACAATCTACATTACACACTATATAGAGGTTCATTACTTCCTCATACACTACAAAAAAAAAACCACTTGTTTTTTCCATAACCGAAGGTGAGGAAGAAAGAAAGAAACCCCCCCCCCCCCCAAAAAAAAAGAAAACAAAAACAAAACTTCTTTTCGACTTAAGAACATAAAATTATGGAAATTTGTATTTTGAAATTATACATTACATACACGATTCGATACGTATTGTATTTATGTAGGGGCAATATTATATGAGCAACAAATATGTAAATTACCTCTAGACTTTTTTGTTTCCTCCTTTATTTTTCTGGTTCTTAGGTCTATAAAGGAACTATGCGATCGGGAAATGCATTCCCAACCATGCTCCCAAGTCCTAGAAACACATTCCCATGCACGTAATGGTTAGTTGGGGCTTTTTTTGCTTGTTCTTTAAACTGCTTAAAAAGCAGAATGGGCAACACTCCTGCCAGAAGCCACTTCTGTTTTGAAAAGTTGATGTTTTTCAAATGCAGATTTTGTTTCAGAACGATCATGTGAGAAAAGCCCAACTATCCATTACACAATGGAAGGAACCCGGACAGATGACATTCTACCCGATAAGGACCAGGACACCGCGAGCCCTACTTGGCAGAACCGGCTAACCGATGTCAATTCCATTATATGTAGACCTTGTATAGAAGTAAGAGCATTTGAACTTCGCGTAGAGAAATGAGTTTCTGTGTGCTATCCCCATCGTATCAATGCTACATACTTTATGATCACCAATTTATGTGCCACGATAGACCTTTTCATTTCTTGGGACCAATTACTTCGTCAGAGAGAACACGCTACTCCTCAATACGTTTTTTATACACAACTTTCTCAAAATTTAGTTTGCTTCTAAGCGTGACAACGAGTTCACCTGAAGCATACATACCCATTCCAATCCTCTTGAATCTTGAAACTATGATCTGAGGCATTAAAGGTTCTATTCTGAGCTTGTATATAATACTCATGATTTGAGGAAACGGTACTCTAACTTCGCCCTCTAGAAGAAAATTGTTTAGGCTGGCTATCTATGGCTTGATAGATACATGAAACACCAAAACTTACTGGTAATTTTGAGGTGCGAGAACCGCCTCTGATGCCACCTGCTACGACCTTGCACAAAAACACCTTGCACAAATGCAGGCGTCCGTTCGTGGCAACGCAGGAGCAGCTTCCAAGCATGATGGAAGAGTAGGTACGAGGACGAGCGATGTGCATCTACCACCCCTGCTGTTCTTAATTCGGCCATCTCTCTCTCTCCCTCTATCTCTCTCTCGGTGGATGATTCATAATCACGAAATGCCTTGTGCTGAGGTGTCCAGTATATTTTGGGACTACCTCCATATTTTAGGACCACCTCCAAGAGCATAATGTACATCCAATTTTCTCTCTCCTAGGAATCTGTCATTCTCTCTCCTCTCTCAAGTGGAAAATCCACTTTCTCTCTCTTCTCTCAGGTAGAATGCACGTTCTCTCTTCTCTCTCCAGTGGAATGCACGTTCTCTCTCCTCTCTTCGGTGGAATGTGCAGCCCGTCATTGGCTGTCCACATCCACATTCCACCACAAATGTAAAAAAAATTTAAAAAAAAACGGCCAAAAAATCGAAAAAAAAACTGGTCCACGCGTACTGCCGTACCGTACGGTCAAAAAACGAAAAAAAAAAAAAAAAAAAAAAAATTGGTCCACGAGTACGGCCGTACCGTACGGCCAAAAAACGAAAAAAAAAAAACCTTCGCACAATGGCATTACGTAGGGGAAGGCCCGAAGCCCTCGGGCCTTCCTTGCTGGTCGAGGCCTGCCCTCGGGCTCCCGCAAGGAAGGCCCTCAGGCAGGGCCTTCCCCCCCACAAGATATTCGACTAATCAAGAGCAGGGAAAGTATCCACGTGACAAGCTCATTGAGTGGCAGAGTAATGTAGCATTGAGTGGTAAGAGTAATGTAGTTTTCTTTCTTAATCTTACTCCTTGCACAATACTTTATTCCTTTTGCTTTGGAGAATAAAAAATTAGATGATTTTATATCAACTTGTGCACGATTTGCAGCCAAACTCCAATTACTTGGTGTATCACCTTTATTTATCATTACGTCCTATTATCGTCAATGAGTTTCTACCACATTACAACGCATTCAAGCATTTGCCATACTTTAACGTGCCGTAGTTGCAGGAACGGCACTTCACAACTTCCTACACTACCTATACTTACAACTATCTTCGCTAATGACTTACATCAAGCGGTAGGCTTTCAATAGCTATGTTATGATATTTTTGCTTTGTTATAGTTGATGTACGGTATCTCAATTCACCTTATGGCCTTTACACTTTCTACATTTATTCTTTTGTCCTCCGATGGGTTTTCCTATCTTTTACTAATGAAAATATAAACTTACATTTGATGGGTGAAGTATGGACCATCCTACTTGATTGGGGTCTCATTCTTTTGTCCCAAGTTCGTTGTATGTAGTTTTTGGCATCCATATTTTCATACATTTACATAAAAGAACAACGTGAATATGAAAGTAAAAAAAATAAAAGGTAGCAGTCCAAAACATAACACCAAGTTTTAACTACCTTTGCAAATCTTAGTATAGTAGTACGTATATGTACCATATGTGCCCCTTCTTAGGTTTTGCATATGATTTGGATACGTCCTATGTGTCAATTGTACAAAGGTTTCCATATACGTAGCAAGAGGGGGCTTGCCCATTATGGTTCTAAGTCTCTAAGATGTTGCCACATGTTAGTGAGGGTGTTTAATTCATGAATACTTCAGATAACGTAATTACCTACCAAGGTAAAAAAAATTCAATCATCTTGTAGGGGAGCTGTACTAGTTTGGAGATCTTAGTCACATGGGTTGTCCAAGCTTATTCCTTGGAAGATTGCTAGCATTTTGATCGACATCTAAAGAGAAAGCTTAAATTTCTCTAGGCTTTGACAAAATCGCATATTTGTATAGTTCAAATCTCTCTCTCTCTCTCTCTCTCTCTCTCTCTCTCTCTCTCTCTCTCTCTCTCTCTCTCTCTCTCTCTCTCTCTCTCTCTCTCTCTCTCTCTCTCTCTCTCTCTCTCTCCATGCAATTAGAATAAGCTCACTTTTTTATGCTATATTATTTAGCGGTAGATGAATCATCGCTACTATAGGTATGAAGTGTTGGAGGGTACTAGTTATTTCTAATATTGATTGTGTTCCAAGCTTGTCAATCATTTGGTTTTCAATTATTTATTTTGATGTAAATCCGACTACCCTTTGGTCGGGGTAGTACCAAATTTTTCTTTCTTAAGTTAATAGTGCTAATCATAGTTATATTGGATATGGTGACCCTCTACCACCACCTATCCCATTCATCCATAAATTATGTGCGGCATGAAGAAGGCTGCTCAAGTTTTCATCTCAAGTGTTGATTGTGAATAATCTCAAATCATTACGATCCAAAATCATCCCTTTGATCTTTGGTTAGAAAGAAAACAAATCGCCAATATTGCCAATGTAGAAAAATCAACATCTACTCTATAAATGAGGTGAAACCTCTAATAGATCTTGAACAAACATCAATCAAAACATGAAATGAAGTTGTTGTCCGTACAAGAATAGTAAGCTATTGTATTTCACCCATGTGGATCCGAATATAACATAAATTGAGCATTCTACACACAAAATTACAAGATATCACCAATATAGTGCACGAAGGGGTAGATGAACCAAAGTTTCTTACATCAATTTTACATGTCAAGAATAGAACATGAAGAACCAAATAGAATGTAATGAAATAATTCCTCCATGCTATAAACTTTGAGCTTTGTAGGATGATTGCAACAACCAAACAATAAATGTGAGTAAACAACCATTGCTTGCTTGTATCCTAAATCTTTGTTCTTTCTTGCCATGTATCCACCATAAAACTCCATGAATGAGCCTCCATCTCCATCTTGCCACAAGATGCCATCAACCCTTGATGACTTGACCATGAATGAGTGACATAATGAACCTCCAATAGCCTCATTTACATCAGCAAAACTAGCCAAGAATGCTAATACAACTCCAACATCAAAATGATGCTCACCAATGTAGCTAGTTTTACCATATTTTGACAATTTACACACATCCACATGAAATTGCTAAAACATGAGATTGAACAAGTAAAGTAAACTTGAACAACACTTTCTTGTTACTCCTTTGACCTTACTTGAGTCTTCAATAACCTGCAAAAATAGATCCAAAACTATCTACAAAACCGATCCATTACAATGGCCCTAAATGGCAAGACACCTTATCAAGTGTGGACATGATTAAAGCCATCACTCAAAAATATCAGAGAGTTTGGATGCAAAGCTTTCAATCAGATTTCTGCTGATCTACAGAAAAATCTGACCCAAGTATCGAATAGTCAAAATCCGATCCAAGGATTGAACAACAGTAGATCGATTTTTATTGGCTACTTTCCATATCACAAGGCATACAAGCTCTACAACCTAGACACTCAGAAAGCATTCACGAGCATAGATGTCATCTTTTTGGAAGACCAATTTTTTGACCACAAAGAGAAAACTACAGCAAATTTTGACCCAAGTATCGAACAACATAATTCTGATTCAAGTGTTGAACGGTCAAAAATCGATACTAACTCGTAAAATGAGTCAGAATCTCAATGGATCGAATCACATCAGAGGATCGAATTTCAACTCATAAGATTGAATCGTCTAGACAGCCTCCATCCATATTTATGGATGATCTAGCCTGTTACTTTGTGCAAGAACTCAATACTATTTTAGAGGCAAAGTCAACCACTGATGTTGACCAGTGCAAAGCAGAAGAGGACACAAAATTTATATTTCTAAATGAGAATGGTTTCTATCCAAACTCGGCAGACTCGAATATTCACTTCAAGTTTGTATCGGATTTCTTCATCAACACTCTTTATGTAGATGACACTCTACTATCAATAACAATCTGAAATTGATGAAGGATCTGAAATGCATGTTAGCACTGGAGTACAAAAAACTAATATGGTTCTAGCCCACTACAGTCTTGGAATCCAGAAATTGACCCAGCAGAATCAATGGCAGCAGATTACTATGCATAGATGCTAATTTTAGTTAGTTTCCTACTTTGTATCTAACTCTACCTCCACTAACACTACTCACTCTAGCTCTACTCTTCCTAAACTAACTTCATCATGACTTTGGGGTGAAAAGAGAGGATAGAATAGAAGAAGAAGGAGAAGGAGAAGAGAGTGAGTGAGAGAGAGAGAGAGATGAGATGGAGGTTAGCTCAAATGCTCAATGTCATTGCTTATGGAAAAAACCTTAACTAGCATAAACCAAAAAGCATGGGAAATGGAAATAACAAGCAATCACAACAAGAGCATAAGCAAGAGTGATTAGCAAATGAGGATGCTTGAGCTCTCAAAATGATAGAGTCTCCTCCTCTCTATTAAGCATCCAAATAGTGTACAAATGGTGCCTTTTTTATAAAATGGGAAAGGCCCTTGCCCCAAAATCCTATTGGCTAATATTCACATTGATCCTATCCATTCATCTTGGACCCAACTTGAGGGTCCACAAAAAGTACATTGAAATTCACAAGATTCATGTGAGTCCCAATTTGGACCCAACTTTAAAAAGTAATCTTCTAAGTTTAAAAATGACCTTGGGCCTCTAGTTTTATTTTAATTCAAAGGCCCAAGTCTAATTTATTTTATTTACACTTAAGCTTGCGTGCTCATTGGGCCATGGGCTTATACGCTTAGGATGTCATGCCCTCACAACACATTTTATTGGTCGAATTTATTTATTAACAATTCGTTGGGAATACCCCCAACAGTTGGGCCCCTCTAAATATGGTATTGCCATTATGTAAGGAGCATCAACCACCTGCCAATGGTGTTATTGGTGATGAAGGAGATTTGGCTGAGGTGGTTGAACATACTTCACTACAACATATTTAAAAATTTCTAACCATATTATAGAGGCTTCTCGAATGAGTTTAGGATCACAAAGATCCACTTCTTACACTTGAAAATGCTTGATTTGAGATAGAAACCACTTCAACTCCTTCGAGAATTGATGGCACCCTCAAATACTCCACTAGATTTAACTAGTTGACATTTTTCACACTGTGGATCCTGATAGTTCATTAAGAGTTCTTCCGAAACTCTGTGCTATGTTAAATTTTGGATTCTATACTCGATATTAAGGTAGTACTGGCTTCCTATTGTTCAAATATTTGTCGATAACTAGAATTTCAACACTCGAAACCATGCAAAGTCTAATAATCTCCAATATTCATTCATTTACCATCTCTGTGGGAACGATAATCCTTCATATTACATTAATTTTGTCTATCTAAAGAGAAATAAGGTACAACATTTTTAATAGGTTCTTGCTTGCTTATTGACCAAATCATTCTTACTCTCATAAAATCTGAGAGTATATACATCATGAAACCATTTACTTTCCCTTGACTTCATATCCAATGGAAGATCACAAATAAAACAAGCTTTGTTATCTATTAAAGGATTACCCTCAACTAGCATTGCCTTAATCCACCAACTTTGAAATTCAAAGACCTCTTCCAAAGATGTGAAGAAAGCAAAAATAGAAGCATTCGAGCGTATACCAATTGCATATTACTGGAATTTTGTTTTCCCTTCTCATAATAAGTGAGCCTTATAGGCTCGGCCCCTTCTCTAAATGACCTTTTTGAGGCACTTGGAATTTGAGATCGCTCCTCCTCAGTCTTTGCTTGACTCCTCTTGGATCTCAACAATCTTTGGCATGCTAGATTGAACATTTGAAGTATGATCAAGCATACATATTGCAACATTAGAATCTTATTGGAAGATAGAACAAAGATTTTAAATTGCTTGCTTAACTCACCATATCCAATCATTGTAGCAATCAATGAATTTGGATCCACTAGGGTGGAAAAAAGCATGATTAAGACTATCAAAACTATAATAGCTGAAACACATGTTTTTGGTACAGATTTCAAGCATTTCTTGTAAAATATAGTGTTTAAAGACAACATTATGAGGGAAAAACAAAGGATGACTAGGATACCAAGGCAAAGGCCCAACGATTGAGGTTGACAAAAAAAGTAGCACAATGGTATTAGAAAATGGAGTGTGAAGAATTTCAGATCATTTAAGATCCAAAATCATCCCTTGATCTTTGGTTAGAAAGTCAACACAATCTACAACATTGCCAATGTAGAAAAATCAACATCCACTTATTGAAAGAGATGCAAACTCAATAAGAACTTGATCAAACATCAAATATATGATAAAATGAAGCTGTTGTCCATACAAGAACAATACCCTACTGTACTTCCCACGTGTGGATCCAAAAATAACAAAATATGAGCATTCTACACACAAGATTGAAGATATCATCAAGATAGTGCACCAATGGATAGATGAACCCAAGAGAACTCATGTATAAGCATGAAATGAGAGAGAGAGAGAGAGAGAGAGAGAGAGAGAGAGAGAGAGAGAGAGAGAGAGAGAGAGAGAGAGAGAGAGAGAGAGAGAGAGAGAGAGAGAAGATCATCTCTTCCCACAAGTTTACATCCTTTTATATCAGGTCCATGCCTCATTAATGAATCTTTGGTTTCTCTCCATAACAAAAACCCTATCAACAAAATAACTAGATTCAATGCATCTAACATTCAAGTTTGAATGTGTCCAAACTCGACCTCCTAACTTTTTGACACTTTTCAAAAGTGGTAATTCAAATGAAATTAGACTAAAATAACTTTCATAAAGTTTATCTCTAAGTCTAAAATGCATATTGGCCTAATATTGACAATTAACCAAAATATGACTAAACTCGACAAAACTAGTTGAAATTTGACTAAACTTGACTTAACTAGTTGAAATTTGACTAAACTTGACTAAACTCCCTCTTCAACTAGTTTTGGCATAGTTTTAACATTACTACTTTGATCCAACTTTAGATTGATCTCCATCCTAAGTATAGATCTTCTTTCTAGTGTTCTAAAGTAGTTTCCATAATTGATATAGAGAATAGTGTCCACTTTGGATGCTTCACTATTTCTTACATCAATTTTACATGTCAAGATGTGACTAGAACATGAAGAACCAAATATAATGTAAATGAGATGATTCCTCCATGATTCAAACTTTGAACTCTCTGGAAAATTATAGCAACCAAACAAAATGTGAGTAATGACCATTTGCTTGCTTGTCTCCTCCAATTTGGTCCTTTCTTGATATGTCTCCACCATAAAACTCCATGAATGAGAGCCTCCATCTCCATCTTGCCACAAGATATCATCAACACTTGATGACTTGGCCATGAATGAGTGACATAATGAACCTCCATTAGCTTCATTTCCATTAGCAAAACTAGCCAAGAATGCTAGTACAACTCCAACAATAAGATATTGCAACACAATGTAGCATGTTTGTCCATATCTTGACAATTTGCACACATTCACATGAAATAGCTCAAACATGAGATAGAACAAGTAAATTAAACTTGAACAAAACTTTCTTATTTTTCCTTTGACCTTACTTGAGTATGAAGAATCTTGCAAAAATAGATCCAAAATAGCTTTGCCAAATGAACTTCCTTTCATGCTCTTGTCCAGCTCCAAATTTCCACCTTTCCTTTTGTGTTGTTGAAGCCCTTTGAGACCAACCTCTTGATATTCCTCTTGAGCATCAAAAATATGAATATCTTCATACCTGAACCTCTAGAAATAATCTCTCTCAAACATATGATCTAGATCCAACAAGATATCATCAATGATTGATCTCGATCTTTCACAAAGGTTAGTGAAAACAATGCCACCATCATAAAGCAAAAGATAGATTCCAAAATTTTCATCCAACAAGAAGTAGAGTAGGTGAAGATGAGTATAAAACCTAATAAATCCAGCCTTCTTGAGTCCATAACAAACCTCAATAAGCTCGCTAATGAGATCTCCCTTTCCTTGAAGAAATTGCCTCTCAATTTGCTCCATGTAGTCTTCTCCAACCAACCTTTTGCCATCTTGATCATGAGTGATTAATATAGATCATAGAATCCTTTGAGTTGATGAAGAGATGTGAGATACATGCCTTGGATCTTCCCAAGGACCAATCTTCCATTGCTCTTTCCTTCATAAGACTCCCTCTTAATGATTGCATCATAAGAAGTAGAAACCTCAAAAATATTAGGCCATGAAAAAAATTAGTACCTTCAACATAAGGATGATTGAAGTACTCTCTTTTTTCAAACAAAAACTTCTATTCAATGTTTTAGGTAATGACTCATATGATAATGATTCTTCCTCACTATCATTCACAATGACATCATTCAAAAGTACATCCTACTTTTAATACTTCACATACTTCTCTTCTTCTTGACTTGTGACTATCTTCCTCAACAAGTCTCATGATAGAACCATTTGATCTACTCTCTTTATGAAGACGTGACTCCACTTGTTGCAAAAATGACTTTCTTGGACTCATCACAAAAAATTGTAGAAGAACCACCTCCTTCACGCATGCTCCTAGCAACATCTTTTTCCATATGATCAAAGAAATCATTAGCAACAACCTTTTCCAAGGAAGAACCTTCACCACCACTACTGACGAAGTTAGCTCTTTCCTTACCTTTTGCATGCTTGCCATGAAGAACCATTGAAGAACCAACATTATCCTCATAACTAGCCAATTTAGCACAAAGATGAACATCTCCAAGAAGCATATTAGGTCTTGACCTAGATCTAGCATAAGGAAGCATGTTAGACTTTGCATAAGAACCACCAATCTTATTGACGCTAAAAGGTAACTTTGGAAAGTTGAGACCAATCTCCTTTTCCATTTCATCTTTTTTGTTGGCCAAGATTTCTTCCTTTGTAATGAAACAAGCATCACCACCAAACTTTACCATTTATCCTTTCTCTATCATTTGACCAACACTTAGCAAATTCTTTTAAAGTGGAGGAATGTAAAGAACACTATCAAGTTTTGCTTTCCTATTAGTAGAAAGACAAAGAGGACTTGAACCAATGCCTTCAATCACACACTTACCACCATTGGCCATGTGTATCACTTTCTTGGCTCCATCATAAGTGACCAATTGTGACTAGTCATGTGTGAACCTATCAATCCACCATGAATCTTTGTCACCTTCACTTGATATTGGACTTGAACAACACATCAAAAGAGAATCACAACCACCTAGATCCTCATCATTAGTAGTAAACTTGATTTGCTTGCTACCTTCATCTCTTTGCTTCTTCAAACATTCATGAGCAAAATGCCCTTTGATTTCACAATAAGCATTGCAACTTAGACTTATCTTTCTTTTTCCCAAAAGAGGAAGTCTCACCTTGATCTTGTCCTTTAGATCAATTTCCTTTGCCTTTGCCCTTGAACTTGTCTTTGATGAACTTAGCCTCATCTTCATAATGAGATGTTAATGTAGATCCACATCCTCTTGATTGAAGCCTATACTCCTCATTCACCAAGGTCTCTTGCAAATCCACAATGCTTGGCAAGGTTCTTTGAATAGCAAAGCTTTGAACAAGACTATCATGACCATCCAAAAAGCCATTAAGTATAACTTGAACAAGTTCTACCTCCTTAATGGTCTCATCAATACATGCTAACTCATCATTGAATGCTTTAACTCTCAAAACAAAAGCATGAGTACTCTCTTCCTTCTTTTGCAAACTTTGAAAGATTTTGCCTCCTAAGAGTAAGCACTCTTGATGTAGACTTGGATTCATAAAGCTTCTTCAAAGCTTCCCAAGCCTCAAAAGATGATGTGCACTTACCAACTTCCTTGAGAAACTCATTGGTAACATTCATTTTTATCATGTGTAAAGCTCTTTTAGCTCTCTTGTCATACCTCCATTGATCTTGTTGTGCCATGGGCCTCTCCTCCACACCTACAACATTTTCCAACAACTCATTCATCTCAAGGAGAGCCTCCATTCTCACCTTCCAAGTAGAATAGTTGCTTGAGGTAAGCCTATCATTGCCTTCCAACATGAAGCCTCCACTTGTAGCCATGTTACAATGACCTGATCTTATCTTTCAACCTATTCCAATGAACAAAGAACTCTCTTGAATGTCAACAAATGAACTCAAGAAGAAATCACAGAGATATGGAACTTCTCAACTCTTTGTGAGGTATGACAAGAGAGCCAAGAAGGCTCTACACATGATAAAGATGAATGTTACCAATGAGCTTCTCAAGGAAGTTGGTAAGAGTACTTCATCAAATGATGCTTGGGATTCATTGAAGAAGCTTTATGAATCCAAGTCTACAGGCTATAGTGTTGACTCTAAGAAGGAAAAGCTTTTCTTGTTTGCAAAAGAGTGAAGAAAGTCCAAATACTTTTATTTTGAGGGTGAAAGCATTGAATGATGAGTTAGCTTGCATTGATGAGAGCATTAAGGAAGAAGAGATTGTTCAAGTTATTTTTAATGGATTATTGGATGATCATGCTAACATTGTTCAAAGTCTTGCTATTCAAAAGACTTTGCCAAGTTTGATTGATTTTCAAGAGATCTTTATCAATGAAGAATATAGGCTTCAAGCAAGAGGTGGATCTTCATCAACATCTTAAGTTGGAGAGGAGGTAATGTTCATCAAGGGAAAATTCAAGGGCAAAAGCAAAAGCAAGTGGTCTAAAGGGAAAGATCAAGGGGAGGCTTCTTCAAATGGCAAAAAGAAAGATATCTCAAAGCTCAAGTGCTTCTATTGTGGCATCAAGAGACACTTTGCAAGTGAGTGCTACAAGAAGAAGAGAGATCAAGGAGACAAGCAAGGTAATCTAACTCTTGATGAGGATGGTTTGGATGTTCAAAATGCAAATGATGGTGCTTTTGTGATGTCTTCATGTATGCTTGCTAATGATGGAGATCTAGATCCATGGTGGATTGATAGTGGAGCAAGTTCACACATGACTTTTCACACAGAGTACTTCACTGAGTCTTTGTTGGCATATGGAGATGACATGATCTACATGGCCAATGATGGTGAGTGTGCAATCAAAGGGATTGGCGCAATTCCTATTTCTCTCTCTACAAATAGGAATGTTCATTTGGAGGATGTTTTGTTCATTCCATCTATTACCAAGAATTTACTTAGTGTGAGTCAATTGCTAAGTAAAGGCCTCAAAGTCGAGTTTGATGGAGATGGTTGTATGATCAAAAGGAGGGATATATTAATTGCAAAAGGTAAAAGACAAGGGAAGTTGTTCAAACTAGATGCTTGTATTATTGCTAACCAAGTTGGATGTGTTGCAAGGGAGCAAATTTCTATTCAAGAGGTTTGGCACAAAAGGATGGGACACCTCAACTTCAAGTCATTGGAGGTAATGGCAAGGAAGAAGGTTGTGATTGGTCTTCCAAGTTCCTTAAGTAATGACAAGCATGTTTGTGAGTCTTGTGCTTTGTCTAAGTCACATCGACAACCTTATACTAGATCTACAAAGCCTTTTCAAGTTGTACATTTGGATATTCATGAAAATACTACAATTAGCAATAGTGGAGCTAAGATGTATGTAACTTTCATTGATGATTTTAGTAGATTTTGTTGGATCTATCTACTGAAAATCAAAGATGAAGTCTATGATGTTTTTGTCAAGTTCAAAAATGCAAGGGAGAACCAAATTTCCACAAGGATCAAGTGCTTAAGGAGTGACAATGGTGGTGAGTACATATCTACCAAGTTCAAGGCCTTTTGTGATGAGCATGGGATCAAGAGGGAGTATACAACACCAAGGACCCCACAACAAAATGAAGTGGCTAAAAGGAAGAATAGGACTTTACGTGAAAGTGCCAAAGCCATGAGGTTAAGTGCTAACCTTAATAAGCCATTTTGGGATCAAGCTTTGTTGTGTGCTAATTTCTTGTGCAATAGGTGGCCGAGTGCTATTTTGGATGGAAGGAGACCTTTTAAGATGGCATTCAAGAGGGGGACGAGTGTCAACTTTCTTAGAACTTTTGGATGCACATGCTATGTCAACATAACTCTTGATGATAGGACCAAGGAGAAATTGATCTTCAAGGAAAGGTATTTTTGTTGGATATGGTGAGGTGAGTAAAGCCTACAAGGTTTACATTCCTTCTACTAACAAAGTGATTGTTGGTAGAGATGTCATTTTTTATGAGGGGAACATTTCAAAGGTATCTTCAAGTACTATTGATGATGATGTGGATGGATCTAACATTCTTGATGTTGATGTAAATGATCCTACTTTGGATGGTGATGATGAAGGACCATCATCAAGTCAAAAGCCAAGGAGAACATCAAATCAAAGGCCAAGGAGAACATCAAGGGAAAGACAAGTGCCTTCAAGGCTCACTTATGATGAGAAAGGTAAGCAAGTGGAAGTGACTCATTTTGTATTTCTCACATATTTTGGTGAATCTTCTTGTGTAGATGATAATATGCAAGTAGATGGATGTTCTCATGATTTTGCAGGAAGTAATGGATCTGGAAAACAAATTTTTTTTAATGACTTTGATGGTCAAGAGGTTGATCTCAAAGGGCTTTAACAACATGATAGTAGAGATGGCAATTTGGAGCTAGTCAAGAGCATCAAAGAGGAGTCAATTGAAAAAGATATTTGAATATGTTTTTGTAGGTTATTGAAGACTCAAGTAAGGTCAAAGGAGCAGCAAGGAAGTTCTGTTCAAGTTTGCTTTACTTGTTCTATCTCATGATTGAGCAACTTTTATGTGAATGTGTGCAAATTGTTAAAATATGGTAAAGCTAGCTACATTGGTGAGCATCATTTAGATGTTGGATTTGTACTAGCATTCTTGGCTGGTTTTGTTGATGGAAATGAATCTATTGGAGGTTCATTATGTCACTCATTCATGGCCAAGTCATCAAGTGATGTGGCATCTTATGGCAAAATGGAGATGGTGGCTCATTCATGGATTTTCATGGTGGATACATGGTAAGAGAGGAAAAAGAAGGAGAAGATAAGCAAGCCATGATTGATCACTCACATTTATTGTTTGGTTGCTACAATTTTCTAGAGAGTTCAAAGTTGATAGCATGGAGGCATCATCTCATTTACATTCTATGTGATTCTTAATGTCATATTGAGGTGGCATATCATTTTGTGAGGGAGCAAGTCATAGCAAAGGAGGTGGAGCTTCAACACGTGTCTTCAAGGGAATGTGTGGCTGATAACTTCACCAAAGCATTGGGAAAGGACTTTTTTATGAAGCATAGGACATCACTTGGAGTGTTATCAAACTCCATGCTAAAACTAGTTGAAGAGGGAGTGTGAGAGATTTCAACTAGTTTAGTCATATTTGCTACATTTCTTTATATGGCATTTGAGGCCAATTTCATATTAGACTTAGAGTTTGACTTTGCAAAGTTATATTAGTTTAAAAGCATTTGAATAAAGACTTTTGGAAAGTGTGGGAAACTTTAGAAGTCGATTTTGAGTAGATTCAAATTTGAATGTTGGGTACATTGAATCTAGTCCCAAAAATAGTAGGGTTTACATTTTGGAGGGAAACCAAGTGGCAATTTAGGTTTTGGACATGTTATAAAAGGATGTAACTCATGGGAAGAGAAATCTCCCTCCCTCCCTCCCTCCCTCCCTCCCCCTCCCCCCCCCCCCCCCCCCCCCCCCCCGCTCTCTCTCTCTCTCTCTCTCTCTCTCTCTCTCTCTCTCTCTCTCTCTCTCTCTCTCTCTCTCTCTCTCTTATCTCATTCATGCTTATACATGGTTCTCTTGGATTCTACTATGCACTATACTTGTGATATATTGCAATTCTATGTGTAGAATGATCATTATTTGCTATTTTCAGATCCACATGTGTGAAATACAATAGCTTACTGCATTTGTATGAATAGCAATATTATTTTATGTTTTGGTTCATGTTTGATCAAGATCTATTAGAGCTTGCATCTCGTTCTTAGAGTAGATGCTGGTTTTTCTACATTGGCAAGATTGGTGATATGTTGTCTTACTAACCCAAGATCATTTTATGGATTTAGATCTCTACTGTTCTGAAATATTTCACACTTTGTATCCTGAGGATCCTAATACCCTAAGACGTCTTGTCTTCTTAATAACTCAGCTAGTTATATTGATTTGCAATGGGCATAATAGTTTACTGGGATATTGTGAAAGATTGAAAAATTATGGAAATACATTTTCAATGTAGAGAATTTAGTTTTTGGAGAGTCAAGTCAGATCCTTGCTATCATGAGAGAGAGTGTGTGTGTTGTACAAAAGTTGCTGGAATAAAATGCAAATCTTCGAACAAAACATGAGTAATTGAAAAAAGTTATTTCAGACATTAGAATTGAATATGAGCAAATGCAAATAATATTGCATTATTTATTTTGAGAATTTACAATTCTTGAAAGATGTGAAAATATTGTCAAAGAAAGATTTTGTAATTTCTTTCAGCTGACTAACTGAATGTGCTTATTTTCTGATATGTTTTCTTTCTATGCTGCATTAGTTGCAAATCAAAATATTAAAGAGAATGGTTCAAATTGGAAAGACATTGTGTTGTATATTAACAGGTACATCAACTAAATTTATGTCGATGAATAATAAAAGTTCATGTATAAAGTCTAAAATTGTAGAGGGCTTGATGATGGACATACAAAAATTCTTAGATAAAAATATAAATTAAGGTGCCCATGATTTTGTCGAAATAAGCAAGAAAGCATATGGTACACTTTTCAAACTTATCAGAGACAACACATGCTAGGCATTGTGCCTAGCTTGCACTAGTAGAGAGAGTTGAGACCTAGCAACTAGATTCCTATCTAAGTAGTTGGTTGAGTTGTCTAAGTATTTGTCTGCCGAACTTCTTCTATAGTTTTGTTGTGATTTGGCACAACGGCCATAGATCTGCGTAACCAATACAAACCAAAGGGACCCTTTGCTGTTCAATTCTGGCTTCATTTGTCCGAAAACACTCAAGCTTGGCAAAATCAGCTTAGCTCCTGGACATGGGTACCAGGAGATAACTAAAACATGATTCGAACTTCAAAGCTATCTCATGACTTTTGACTACTTGACTAGCTCACCACAAGTCAAAGGCTCAGTCCTTGACTTCCTAACTTGCTCTGGAACCTTTGAAACTGTCATCCCTCATAGTCTTACGGGGCACACTAGGTGCACCCGAGTCAGCTTCACAACATCCTCCTCTCATTTGAAAAAATTGATGCCTAAATAGAACCTAAGACTCGTGGTGCAGGCTTGATTCTCCGACTATATTTTATCATAAGTACAAAGGCATGACCTTTATTCACCAGACAAAAAAAATGAACTTTAAAATAAAAAAAGACTTTGCACTTACCACAATATGTCTAGTTTCTTAAAGGAATAAAAATGAGTACAAGAAGTGGAAAAATGTTCAATATAGCTTTAAGAATTTTCAACAAGGAAAATAAAATAAAATAGGAAAATACTTGTACATTCCATTCCTTTCACAAATGACAATTTGATAAAGATTTCTTTCTTCTATTTGAGATAAAAAGTTCAACTACCCTAATGAACCCCAAAATGAGGACATATAAGACAAAAACATCTTGTATTTTCTAATGAGTTTCTACTTATTTCTCTTTTCTTGTGTATCACATGTTTGGAGAAACATATCCAAAGTTGGTAAAGTACTTTTAGAAAGTACCAAGATACACATTATAACCATGTCCTTGGGCCTTCTTCTATATGTGACGGATGTGAGGATGACCCACACTCTTATATATAAAAGAGCATTCACATTTCATATAGTTATAAATAATTGAAAGATTAGTCTTGTCACTACTAAAGGAATCTACCTAGTGAAGTATGGGCAAAGTTTTGTTCTAATTTTTTTTTTGAAGTTTGTACCTATGCCAGAGCTAGTTACAATCAATAAATGCCAACTCATTTTTTGAAAAGGTTTGAGCATATAGTGTTTTGAATGTTGAGCATTAAATTATTCTTTCTACTTAGAAATATACAAGTCTCATCATAATTTAGACATTGCATGGAAAATGTGACTTTCTGGAAAAAAAAAAGAAAAAGAAAAAAAAAGCTAACAATTGAATGTGGCAATCGTTTCAACATTTACAAAATATACTCTTTACTTGTTGTATGATGGAAAAGCCTATTCCACTTTGTGATAAAGTTGGTTCCACCTTCTCTCCTTGGAATAGAGGAGAAGAGTTTACACTCAACGTGGTTGGAATACACCATTACAAATTAAAAATCAATACATTGGAATATCTCATATAGATGCACAATGGACAAGGTATCTCATTGAAATATATTATCCTTGGTCATTCATTGAGAGACATCCAAAAATTGAGATGACCGAGGGGAATGCACTATCACCACCACGAATGCTTTTTGATAAAATCTTTATCTATCTTCCAAACATCTTATCATCAACATATGAAGCATGAATTTGTTAAATAAAATATTGATCCTTTGGCCTTTGCAAACATCATGTTGTTGAATCATTGTGTGTGTGTGTGTGTGTGTGTGTGTGTGTGTGAGAGAGAGAGAAGAGAGAGAGAGAGAGAGAGAGAGAGAGAGAGAGAGAGAGAGAGAGAGAGAGAGAGAGAGAGAGAGAGAGAGAGAGAGAGAGAGAGAGAGAGAGAGAGAGAGAGAGAGAATGAGAGAGAGAGAGAGAGAGAGAAGAGAGAGAGAGAGAGAGAGAGAGAGATTCTATAATTCAAGAGATACCCTTATAACAAAATATCTTTAAAATGAGTTGAATCTAGTTTCTCCCTAGTTTCACTATTAAAAGGTGTTTGGTTTGTTTGCCATGAGCTGCTTGATTATTGTTACACTTTTGTTGTACAATACGCACTTTACATCCTACTAAGAAAGGAAAATGAGATCCCGATAGGATGAGTTGCTACTTTCTATGACAATAATCATAGGGTCACTACCAAAGAACCACTTGGATGAAAAACTATTTACTTTGTCCTTGAATATTCTACTGACTCCTTGGATAGATAGACATGTACAGAGAGAGTCTTGGTTGTGAGAAATTGTCAACTAGTTTGATCTATTTTTTTTTATCTATGCTGATTATTTGGCAATTTAGCCCAACATGCATTTCATACGTAGAGATAAACTTTATGAAGGTATTTTTAGCCTAAGTACATTTAAAAACTACCACATTTAGAAAGTGAGGGAAATAGAAGGTCGAGTTTGGACACATTCAAATTTGAATGTTAGATACATTGAATCTAGTTCATATTGTAGTAGGGCTTTTGATCTAGAAGTTTCTATGGAGGGAAACCAAGCTTATTAATGAGGCATGACCTGTTATAAATAGATGTATATTAGTGGGAAAAATGATTCTTTCTCCCTCTCTCATCTCATTTCATGCTTTACTAACATGAGTCTCTCTTGGGTTCATCTATCCATTGGTGCACTATATTGATGATATCTTGCAATCTTGTGTGTAGAATGCACTTGTTTAGATGATATTCAAATCCACACGTGTAATTGTACAAACTGATATCTTTATTCAATAAAAAATTGGTCAAATCTGGAGATTTAATATAACTATACAAATAATTCTTTTCTATATTCTATGTATGTCTGTATTTCTCTCTCTATATGTATCTCTATGAGTTTGAAACTATGTATATCATAACCAAAATATCTATTCAAACTTGGGTATTCTATATATATTTACATTTTTATTTTGAATCTATACATCATCTGGAGGGCCCAAGAGGGGACACAATATACAGTATTGAACTCGCTAGGATGCTCAAATCAAATCTTGCTAGAATATGTAAATCTTAGAGTTGGTGTAGTCACTAGGCAAAAAATTGTAAGAAAATCAATCATCAATAGTCAATAATCATGACATAGTAAACATCTCAAATAGTTGAACATATTGTAAAAGAGTTTCATGTAAAAATTACCTTTGCAAGATCAACATCCACCTTGAAGAATATACCCACTCAGAAAATTGTTTTGCACTTGAATAGTGTAAACTGTGAAAGATTCAACTAGTTTGATCATATTTGCTACATTCTTATATTTGCAAAATTGAGGCCAACTTTGTTTTGGACTTAGAGTTTGACTTTTCAAAGTTCATTAGTCTAAATTTCATTTGAATAAGCACTTTTTGAAAGTGTGGATAGTTTAGAAGTCGAGTTTGAGTAGATTCAAATTTGAAAGTTGGGTACCTTGAATCTAGACCCAAAAATAGTAGGGTTAGCATTTTGGTGGAAAAGCCAAGTGCCAAATAGGGTCTGGACCTGTTATAAAAGGATGTAACTCGTGGAGACATATCTGCTCTCTTCTCTATCTCATTTTATGCTTATACATGGTTCTCTTGGTTCTACTATTCATTGGTGGACTATACTTGTGATTGCATGCAATTCTAATGTAGAATGATCTATATTTGTTATTTCTGGATCCACACGTGTGAAATACAGTAGCTTGCTGGTTTTGTATGGATAGTAACAATACTTTATCTTTTGATTCATGTTTGATCTAGTTCTATTAGAGGTTGCATCTCATTTTGTGTGTAGATGCTGATTTTCCTACATTGGTGAAATTGGTAGAGTAGCTTCTTTTGTAACCCAAGATCTTTCGATCATCAAGATGCAAAAGCTAGTATACACCTATGGAGTCACATGTAAAGCTAACTATAAGAGGTAGTGAAAGATCCTTCAAGGACATTACTCTTTATAGAAAGCTAGTTGGTTCACTCATCTATCTAGCCATTACTAGACCAGATCTAATCTATTGTGTTGGAAGATTGAGTCAATTCATGCAAGATCCTAGTGAGGAACATTGGAAGCTAGGAAAACGAGTTTTGAGGTACATCATTGGAACTCAAGATTTGGCATATTGTATGAGAGATCAATCATCTATTTTTTTTGGATTTTCAGATTCGGACTATGATGGAGATGTAATGGATAGGAAAATACATTAGTGCTCATTTTATTTTCATAGGTGATGGAGCTATATCATGGATGTCGAAGAAACAAGCCACTCATCTCATTGTCATCTAGTGAGGTCGAGTACAAAGCTCTTACACATTGCACAAAGGAGATGGTATGGATCAAGAGGATGATCAAGGATCTTCACTTGCTGGATTTTTCAGAGAGCCCAATCATCTTTTGTGAGAATCAATCAGCCCAAAGGTTGGCAACCAATCCTATCTTTCATGCTAGGAGCAAGCATATTGAGGTGCAATATCATTTTGTGAGGGAGCAAGTCATTGCAAAGGAGGTGGAGCTTCAACATGTGTCTTCAAGAGAATGTGTAGCTGATATCTTCACCAAAGCATTGGGAAAGGACTTGTTCATGAAGCATAGGAACTCACTTGGAGTGTTATCAAAGTCTATGCTAAAACTAATTCAAGAAGGCTTGTGAAAGATTCAACTAGTTTGATCATATTTGCTACATTTCTATATTTGACAGATTGAGGCCAACTTTGTTTTGGTGGAAAAGCCAAGTGACCAAATAAGGTTTGGACCTGTTATAAAAGGATGTAACTCATGGAGAGGCATATCTTCTCTCTTCTCTATCTCATTTCATGCTTATACATGGTTCTCTTGGGTTCTACTATCAATAGGTGCACTATACTTGTGATTGCATGCAATTCTATGTGTAGAATGATCTATATTTGCTATTTTTGAATCCACATGTGTGAATACAATAGCTTGCTGGTTTTGTATGGACAACAACAATACTTTATCTTTTTGATTCATGTTTGATCAAGTTCTATTAGAGTTTGCATCTCATTTTGTGTGTAGATGCTGATTTTCCTACATTGGTGAAATTGATAGAGTAGCTTCTTTTGTAACCCAAGATCTTTTTGTGGATTGGATCATCATGATCTGAAATCCTTCACATCAACCAACCACAACTGAACAAGTTATTTTGCTATGGGCTTTGCAACATAGCAAAACACATTCAATTAAACTTAAAACATACAAATATATTCAGAGAGTATGTTAATGATGTGTGTAAAATTCTAAACATTTACCTCAATGCTGACAACATTGACTTTGATGGGACTAGAGTTCTCTCTAGGAAAATGCCTCATTAGAGCAGGCCATCAACTTTCTTGTGGGTGTTGATGATAGAATTCATCTTCCTTACATAACAAGTTTAAAAACATTATCTATAATTTTTTTGACTGAGATGATGTTTAAACTCCAGTGCTCACTTGCTAGGTTGAAAGATAATGAATCATAAGTATAAAAAGAACAGAAGTTATTAGAAATAATAAACAATACAAATTAAAAAAATTAATTTCATAATAGAAACCATCACATATTTTGTAAGATTCCGCTTAAAATGTCCACATGTCGTACACTACATGGAGAGGTAGAATTATAGAAAAATTGATATACCTTCATATTTGGTTTCCTTGGAATACTAAGCTAGAGTCAGTAGCCAAAAAAGCAGTAGCTTGATCGGAGGAAATTCTATCAAAAGTGGGTCTTCATAAAAGACACATTAAAATACAAAAGGACGAGAAGCTTTCGGGAAACAAGAAACATCCCATGCAAACCAAGCATAGGAGGATCCAAAGCTCATCGTTTCTTATCAAATCATTCCAGAAAACCGACTAAAATTAGTACTCAATTTGGATAGATGTACTCAATGCCACAAAGGATTTTGAAGAAAAAGGAACAACAAGGATTAAAAAGTTGAAGTCTAGACAAAGCTTGACAACATGGTCAAATTGCTCAGAAAAGATAAACTATCTGATACTGATGTCTTACTAATTGAGAAATCAACAATTGAGTTTGTGGATGTAGTTAAAGACATCTGGGGTGAAGATCGTAGCATGCATTATATGGTAAATCTCTTTTCAATGTAACTCTTATAATTATAATTTCATTGCACATATAATAATTTAAAGTGATTAATATGTCTCAATGCTTGTATCCTTGATATTGCAGCACATTTTACGACATCATGCATCATTTTTTGCAAAGCTGGTAGTCTAAGTATTTGGTCATAACAAGGAATGGAGAAATCATATTGGCAACCAGAGCAACATTTCATTGAAATACACAACACAGTGGTACATCTCAAAAAAATAGTTACATTATCCAGCTATTTCAATGGTTTTTATAGACGTGTTCAAATTCGATACAAAACTAGATCAACAAATTATCAAAAATTCAGAAAGGTGTGCAAATTTATAGATGAAAATAAGATTGATGCAAGACTCAACTCATAGTATTTTTCATGATATCAGACAAAAAGAGAATATGTATTATATGGCATCATTTCCAAGTACAATATATGACAAAATCATTTTTTCTCTTTATCTTTAAGAATCATCTTTGCTATGTGGTCATGTAGAAGTTTCTTTCTATCATCTGGATCTATAAATCAATAGACCTTCTTTTACTCAAGTCTATATAATCCGGAGAAAATTGCTTAGGAGGATAACAATTTAGGAACTTCCTCAACTACATAGCCAGATACTTTTATAACAATGTCTCTCTTTGCAAAAATAATGTTATATGTATTTTGAGGGCATTTATGCCCGTTCGAGAAATATGATAATGCTTTAATTGCATTATTATTGTCTACTATGATGAATGCAAATTTCTTTATTTACAAAGCTCTTGAAATAATGGGATAGGGATGAATCCTTTTGTCGTGATCCTTGGCTTTCCCTTACATATCCCTACCTTGTTGCAAAGGCCATCTACCTCCACAATAGCCTAAAAAATATGAGCAAAGGTCACATATCATGAAAATAAAATAGCTATATTTGAATAGAACTCTCTTTCAAATAATACCAAATTTACTTACCAGATCACGGCTCATCAGCTTGAATAATTGCAGCAGTATGTAATCATGACCAACAACTATGGTCGTCATGGTCGTCGAAGTAGTGGATAGATTAGTTTTCGAGGACTGTGAGATATATCTGCTCTGGATTCTCAAAAATTCCTCCTCACTGGGCATATTTGTCTCATATGCCCTGCTTTCAGACATGATTGACTGCAGGGCTTTAGTCCCGTCAAGCCATTCATCTCCGTCTTTGTAATCAATAGAAGCACATAGATCATCACCCTCGAGATCTATGAAGTCCGAGAATTCTTTGATGAAATTAGATAGAATTGATATAATTTCATCCTCTTTTAGATCAAGAACATCTCCAATATCATTCAAGAGACATATGCAACACTTTCCATGTGATATATTGGCAAATCAAGAATAGTCTTGCTTTTGTCATTTTGATCCACGTTAGATAAGGATGAAATTGACAATGCACGAGACTGGGCATACATTGATGCCAACCTTGCCTCCTCGTCAGCACCCAAGACATCATCAACAATATATGATTCTGATATCACAAATCAACGGATGGATGAGACACCCTCAATCTGCATGGTAGCGATACTGACAGAACTTCAAGTGTGGAAACAAAAAAAAGCTAGGAGAGCGAAAATAAAAACTAAGCGAAAGTTGTAAACTGATCGAACCACATTTATATAGTTAAAGCCAATATAATCCAAAGCCGTACCTGCGTTGATCCATCACGATCAGATCTCACATGTGTAACGTAACCGTCCACACGTGTGAGTACTCAAATCAATTTGAAGCTTGGCCACGTGTCCACATGTCCACAGCGTGCGAGAACACGTCCACACATCCACATGTGCGAGAACACACGTCGATTTGCCATTCAACCATATGTCATGTGAGTCCCACATGTCAGTTTCTGATTCGGCCACGTGTCTCAAGTGTGAACTTTTTTTACCTATATAAGTCTAGTTTCCCACGAGTTTTTAGGTTTTTGTTAGATTTTGGTTTCTTCCTCGAATGCCGTTTTTGAGAGCCTTCTTCTTCTTCTTATAAAGAACGAGAATGAATACTTTATTAAATTTTCCCACGCCTGCGGGAAAAGTATGCTAAAAGCTTGACGCGTCTAGCTTTCCGTAAAGCACATATGCTTTCCCTTCAAAAAAAAAAAATTGTTTTTGTTTTTTTCTAATTATCTTAAAATAATAAATGGGCTTTTTTTGTTTTTTTTTAACAATTGAATATTTTTTAACTTTGAAAGTCTTCTTAAAATTGTCATGCGGAATCTCACCATAAAAGATGAAGAGTCCCTATGATTTTTGGCCTTGCTTTGCAAAGGCAATACTATGTGGTGAGGTTGGTCAATGGAGTTAAAAAAAAGTTTAAAGGCAATTTGAAATGGTGGCCCATATTTTTTATCTGAATTTAGACATTAATTAAGGTCAAACTATTTCACATGCAATTAATCATCCATGCATGAAAATAAAAAATAGTAAAAGACATTTGGTGAATCTCAAAGAATCGTCATGTTTCTTTTTGCATGAGCTATAAAAGCAAAAGCAAGAGCTTAGATAAGTGAATGCATGAATCAAAAAGCAAACTGTGAATAGGCTCGTCTCTATTTGTACAGGCACCACATACTCTTTACACTTCATATTATATTGTTCTCTCTCTCTCTCCTCTCTCTCTCTCTCTCTCTCTCTCTCTCTCTCTCTCTCTCTCTCTCTCTCTCTCTCTCTCTCTGTGGGGGTATTCTCGACGAATTGTAATAAATAATATTGGCCAATAAAATGTGTTGCGAAGGCATGACATCTTGCGCGTATAAACCCATGGCCCAATGAGCACGCAAGTTGAGTTGTAAATAAAATAATAGACTTGGGTCCCTTTGTAATTAAAATAAAACTTGAGGCCCAAAGTCAATTTTAAACTTAGAGTCTATTTTTTTAGAGTTGGGATCCAATTTTTTCCAATGTACTTTTTGTGGACCCTTGGATCAAGTTGGGTCCAAGATGAATGGATAGGATCAATGTAAATATTAGCCAAAAGGATTTTGGACAAGGGCCTTCCCCATTTATAAAAAGTCACCATTTGTACTCTATTTTCATGCTTAATGAGAAGGAAAAAACTCTACCATTTTTGGAAGAGAAGCATCCTCATTGCTATTCACTACTTGCTAATGCTCTTGATTGTGCTTTTCATTGCTTTCTTATTTCATGCTTATTGGTTGCCATAGTTAATGTTTTTCCATTAGCAAGCATAAGGAGCATTTGAGCTAACCTCCACGCTCACTCTCTATCTCTCTCTTTCTCTCTTCTCTTCTCAATCTCTTCTATTCTTCTCTTCCCTTTCACCAACAATCATGATGAAGGTAGTTAGGGGAGTAGAGCTATGGGAGTAGTGTTAGTGGTGGGTAGAGTTAGAAAAAAAGTAGAGAACTAACTAAAAGTAACATCTCTGCATAAGTTAGGTGCCTATCCAGTGATCTAACCCTTGTTGACAGGCGGGAGGGCTATACTACTACGCAAGATCTGCAACCCTACAGTGGCGCCGTTGCGAGAATAAGTTTTCACTAAGGTAGTATAGCTGCATTTTAGCTATTTCTTGCTTTTTGGAATAGTTTAGGTAGATTTTTGGGTGTTTAGAGTTAATTTTCTGTATTTTCTGCGTTTGGGGACTGTTCACTATAGCTAGCGGAGGAGGGTGGTGAAGGGTAGAAGAGGTCCCTGAACGAGCCTCTAAGGGCTTGACATCCAAACCAAAACCTTGAGAAAACCCAAAAAAAACACACCAATCTGCATTTGGAGGAAAAAAGAGTTAAAAATCACATCAGATTTTAATATCTCCAAAACTAGTGAGAGTTAACCCTTGCATGACTGGCATAGCAGCTACAAGGTACTGTCCACATCCTGCATAGAAGCCTGCGAGAGTTAGTTCTAAGCAGATTGCAAAAATCAGAGAGAAAACCATAAAAATTTTAAAAACCCTTGTAAAAATCCAAGAAAAATGCAAATCTTCACAGAACTCTTGTAGAGCCCTCTGAAGTTCCATCTCAGTGAGACCAGGACACAGAGAAGCTTGTGAGAGTTACTTTGCTAATTTAAGTGTCTTTGCGAGAGTTTCTAGTGAGAAAAAGAAGACGGGAAAAGTACCAAGGAACCCTCACAGACACTAAAATTTTCAGTTCTGTTGGGCAAAAAACCCTCGTAGAGAATTTTGAAGTTCCATCTCAGTGGAGACCAGGACACAGAGAGTCTGCGAGAGTTAGTTTGATTCCAGTGAGCAAAAAATGGGTTTAAGTGCTAAAAATCACTAAAAAGTGAAGATCCAGCAAATCCTTCCAGATAGAACTCTCGCAAACCATTCCAATCGATTCAAAATGTCAATTTCCATCAGTGATGAAGCATGCGAGGGTTATTGCAGAGATTTGGTGAAGATCAAGCCAAATTAGTGGTTTTGAACCCTCGCATACAGTGAAATTTTCACTTAGTGCGAGAGTTAACTCTCGTAGAGACTTCCAGAGTCAAATCTAATCTAGATTCAGCTACTGTGATTATTGCGAGAGTTACTTCCCAAAGATCCGAGAGATATCAAAGTTTTTTACCTACAAAACAGCTAAAGAACCCTCGCACAACCAACTCTCGCACAAGAAAATCCTAGCAGACTAGACCAGTGGAAAGATCTTCACCAGATCTAGCTACTGTCAAAATCTCAGGTCAATCAGTCAAGGCGTAAAAAGTTATCAAAAAAAAATCATCGTACAAGGCCTAAATTTCACTTTCGGCCGAACATATTGATCTGATCCTCAAGATCCATACTGCATCCCATTGTACAAGCAAGATCCAACTACTTTGGATCCCACCATTGGATGGATCTGAGATCTGGATGATCAGTAGCAAGAAGGACAACAAATCAAGCACTACACCTTCCCAGATTAGCAGCTGCGCAACAAGAGGCAAAACCAGAACTAGCACCAATGGATCCAATGGGCCAACCCGTATCTGTCGCTCCCTTGCAAGCAGTCCGGAGAGCACCTCGGATGGAAATACCAAAATACGACGGATCATCAAATCTCATCTACTTCCTCCAGATCTACGAGCAAGCTTGTGAAATCTACGATGAACGGACACCTGCAAAAAAGTTGATGTTTTTTCCCATGTCCTTATTAGCAGTGTCTCAAGATTGGTTTTTCAACCTGTCAGAGGAAGAAAAATCTACCTGGAAGACGGTTAGAACCTCTCTCATCACGCTCTTTAAACCAAGGAAGTTCTTGGAAGACCCGTTTCTCCTGCTGAGCAAAGTCAAGATGGAAAAACGAGAAAAGGTCAAGGACTATATTGAACGGGTCAAACATCTACGATCCGAGTGCAGTGCAGCTCTAATCCCGATCATGCAGTGATCAAGTGGTTCCTAGCATGGACTACCATGGAGCATCAAAAGAGAATTGAAACGACGGGGAGCTAGTACCTACTTTACAAAAAGCTATGGAGGATGCCATCAGGGGAAGAGGATGAAGGATCTGATGACGAATATCCATCCACCCATAACTCGTACTCCCTCGATAGCATCATCATCATCAAATGCATCCGCTCTATCCACAGAACTACTGTTGGTATCAAATGACAAAATTACACAAACAACAGATGGAGCAACTTAGGGTGCAGTTTGATCAGAAACTGAAAGCCGTACAAGGAGTTGTAGCAACCAACGCCACATCTACCGGAGCCAAAACCAACTACAGTATCCCCAACATGATAATGTATGGTGTTCAGTCTGCACACAAAACCATATAGCAAACGAGTGTCCAGTCCTAAAGCAAAATCTGAGACTGACACATATATTTTGCCATTTGTTGCAATGCAACATCGCACGATACCTTACAGGTTTGCCCGTTAGTAGTGGCCCCCAGATTGTTCAACAAAAGAGGAGTCCTTATCAACCTTCTTATCCTTATCATCAAGTGGCACCAAACGCAGCACTGAGATATGGTGCACCGAATCAGCAACAGCGTATGGCCTTACCTGCACCACTAGGGCCAGCCAATCAACAAGTGGCCCATGTAAACCTGACAGCAGCGGAACCAGAGATGCAAGTACCACCTCAACTTGAGCAGCAGCAATGGTATGGACCAGATGAATCATTTATGGATCCTGCCATAAATGAATATTTTGCGGCCTATGCAGCTCAAACTCAGCATCTAGACGGAAGAAATTACGGCCGCTACGGATGTGGCGAAGGACACAGAATTGTAAAATGTCCTTACAAAGGACAATATACATCCTTCTGCCGAGAATGCAGTTATGGACACTGCTTCAAGAATTGTCCATTGAGACCTAGAACCAGTGCACCACTAAACTTCATTGCAATACAACAGGCAGCAGTTCTAGCAGGGATGCCACTGGAAGGGCAATATTTCCATGCTTTATGATTTTTTCTCTATTTTTGCAAACTACTTGGAACTAACTCTCGCAGGCTTCTATGCAAGTCTGGAACAATATCTTGGAGCTACAAGGGCTAACTCTCACGGGTTTTGGAGAAAACAAAATCTGATGGAAAATTTGGCTCTTTTTCCTTCCAAAATGTAGGTTGGTGTGTTTTTTTGGTTTTTTTACTGGTTGGTTTGGATTTCAAGCCCTTAGATGTTGTTCAGGCCTCCTCTACCCTCTAACACCTCCTCCGCTAGCTGTGAACAGTCCAAATACAGAAAACTAACTCTAATCACCCAAAATCTACCTAAAACTACTCCAAAAAGCAAGAAATAGCTAAAATACATCTATACTAGTTAGTGGAAACCTATCCCCGGCAACAGCGCCATTGTAGGGTCGATGTCCTCTTGTCATAGTAGCCCTCCTGCCTATCAACAAGGGTTAGAACATTGGATATACCTAACTATGTAAAGATGCAACTTTTAGATAGTTCTCTACTTTTTTTTTTAACTCTAGCATCACTAACACTACTCACCCTTAACTCTACTCCACTAAACTAACATTCATCATGATTTTAGAGAGAAAGTGAAGAGAAGAGTAGAAGAGATAGAGGGAAAAAGGGAGAAAGGGAGTGAGGGTGGAGGTTAGTTCAAATGCTCCTTATGCTTGCTAATAGAGAAACATTCACTATCACAACCAAAAACATGTAAACTAGAAGCAAATAGAAAGTATAACCAAAAGCATCAGCAAGTAGTGAATAGCAAATGAAGATGCTTCTCTCCAAAGTTTGGTAGAGTTTCCTCTTTCTCAATAAGCATGAAAAATAGAGTACAAATGGTGCCTTAAGGCCCTTGCCCCGAAATTTTATTGGCTAATATGTACATTGATCCTAACCAATAATCTTAGACCCAACTTAATCCAAGGGTCTATAGAAAGTACAATAGAACTTACAAGATTCATGTGAGTCCAAAATTGGACCCAACTCTAAAATGATAAACTTCTAAGTTTAAAATGACTTTGGGCCTCAAGTTTTATTTTAATTACAAGGGGCCCAAGTTTATTATTTCTATTTACAATCGAAGGTAGATCCACCCAAGGCACCTATGACTAAGAAGAACTAGATGAAACAACATTATAGTCAGGTGATCATATGGAGCGATCTACCGAAAAACCCGATAGCTACAATGGATATTGATATTCGTAACCACGAAGCGAATATCAAACCAGTTTCCAAGAAAGATAACAAGGACGTACCAACTACGTTGATAGAAAAGAAAAAAAGAAAGTGTTGGACTCCTTGAAATCAATCCGACTAGAACCAGATACAACATCATCCTCACAAACGACTAGAAGTGCAAGGGTTACAAGTCAGGCTAAGATTAACATGATGAAGGAGGAATCACGTCGTGAATGCTAGTTCACGAGATGTCAAAAACCTTCAAGAACTACACCTTAGATGATGTGGTAATCATGATGCCGCAAGCACAAAGAGAACCTGATCAAAATCAGGAACTAGCAGAACAAGTCTTTGAAGGACCTGCGCGAACACAACCTATGAGCTTAGTTGAGCCAGACGAAGAAGAAAAGATTGTTCATGTGAGACAACAGTTGACACCCACTCAATTCAAAAGACTACGTGCTTTGTTGGTGGAATACAAAGACTGCTTTGCATGGACCTACATAGATCTGAAGGGTATACCACCAACCGTAGTCCAGCTTACCATACCCTTGGTGGATGGAGCTATCTCCAAGGTGAGCCGTTATTACTGCTGCAATCCTAACTACATAGAGTTGATCAAATAGGAGTTGCAGAAGCTGCTCGATGCCTATTTCATTTATGAAATTGAGCACACAGAATGGGTATCACCGATAGCCATAGTACCCAAGAAGAATGGCAAAATACGAATTTATGTGAACTTGAAGGCGCTAAATGCGGTTACAAAGAAAGACCGTTTTTTCTTACCATTCACAGAAAGTGTTCTGGATAGAGTAGCAACAACAAAAGCCTACAGGTTTTCTGGAACGGTTTCAGTGGCTTACAATCAAGTGAAGATAGCACCGAAAGATCAATACAACACAATGTTCACCACTAAATGGGGAACTTATGCCATATAAGGTGGATGTTGTTTGGACTTTATAATGCCCCAAGCACTTTTCGACGAAGTTATGTAATCAACATTAAAAGAGTACTTGCAGCGCCAAGTGTCTCGTCCCGCTCCAGGCCTAGCTGCAAGTATTTGAAACTGAAAATCAATGCCTGGAGAGCGGAGGTGCAGGCCCTAGAATCAAAAAAGGCTGTCTGGCTAGCTCAACCCATCCCTGCCAACTATCCCTTCAATCAAGCTGAGATGGACTTATTGATGCAGGCAGGTGAATGTATACCGCCAAATGCTTGACAGCTACCAAGCTGAATTCGATAAATACAGACGAAACGCTATCCAAGAGCTTGTGCAAGCAAAGAGCGCTCTTGAGGCATGTCAACGGCATATGGAACAACAACCCCAACCAGCCCCGATGGTAATTCCAGCACCATCCACAATGGAAGCCTCACTGGCTAGTTCCAACTAAGATAAAGGCCAAGACACACCAGTCAAGCGCCAAGCTTCAACCTCTCAAGGCTCTCGATCCATCTTTGCCAGCCAAGCCTTCCGCAAACCAAAGATGGTGGAGAACGCAATCAATGCCTATCTAGTCCAACATCCCTACGAGTCCTCACATGGCGGTTGGTAATTCTCATTTACAACCAAGGATATCAAAGGCAACGAGCTGGCCTAGCTTCCCAGCACTGGCTCCACAACTTGAATGGCAGCAACAACATTTCGAGAAAAATCCGACGACCATTAGAGCATATGTGACGAGAGCCCGCACCATCAACCCACATTTCGTCCCCTACCCATGACAATCCAAATGGGCGGAATGTGACACACCTCTGGAAAAGATTACGGTGTAGATACTCAACTGGCCAAGAATCCATCAGAATATGGATGGGACACGGACATAGATGCCAAAAGGGCTCTCGTTCAATTTTCCAAAACATATCTTAATTGCCCTAATCCCACAGTCTGTGCAGCCGTAGCATATGCCCGAGACTTAGAGATTTTTGATGAGAATCACCACAAAATAGGATGATTTTTTACCTCCCATATTTTTTGATCCTAACACAACCCTGTTGGCATCTGAAAAAGTGGAAGACCAACTCCCAGTGGCTCGAGTCTATTATAAAGTAGCATTGATAGGCGAGATCCATGGCCCAACAGATTCCAAGCATGGATCGACCAATTTTGGCTAACCGGCATTCATGAGTCCTTTCATAGGTCAAAGGATGCGAAAAGTAGCAAGCGCTTAGAATTCATGGAGCAAGTCACGGGCTATCTCATCCAGTGACGAAAAGAGACCCGTGGACCTTAGTTTAGCTTATTGTACTTGCATAATCTAGCCATTTGCCTTCTTATGCAGAGTCATTGGCAAGGGCAATGAGCAATCAGGATGCAGTAAAAAAGTTCATGACGAAAAAGATTTCATATGAATGTGTTTATGTGGGACTAGCATAGTACCCCAGATTTTTGTTGCCATTTTGCTACTTATAGGTTTGATACATTTTATGTATCTACATAGTTGATCACTTTCTGCTACCATTTCTTGTAAGAAGCACAGTGGACAACTTTGAAGCATGTGAAACCTAATGTAATGAATGAAAATTTTTCATTAAACCCAAGTGTCTTTTGTAAGTAATTTCTCGAATGGTGTTATTTTGAGAACATGGTGTGTCTTAAATGCTATCTTGTTTTTATGTTGGATGTTACTCATCTCTATCGAACTCAAAACCTTGCAATAACAGTTCATGCATTGAGTTACCCAAACCAATTGCACTTGACAAGTAATGATATTGGTAAAAAAAAACTCGCATTCTATTTACTCGCAAAATGTCCAAACTCACAAAATTGACCACACACTGTACTTGATTAACTTGCCATTATGCGATCATTACAAGCTAAGTACTAAGTAGAACCTAGTAGGTGATAGCCCAATAGTCTCATACCTAGAGAGAGAAAAAAAACCATAAAAAGAAACAATTGATGTTTGCCCTTTTCCAACTCATTATTCATGCTCGAGGATCCCTTATAGCGGAAGATTGGAAACCATTTTTTGATGCATCTTCCTCACAAGAAATTGTGCAAACTCCACAAACCACCGACTAAAGGACAAGATCTAAGGGCTATAATTGTTTCATAATTTTGTTACAGTTTTATAATAATTTTGTCAATTTTACTTTCAATAGCTATTTGGCACTATTTATTACACTTTAATAATATTGTTAATTATACTTTCAATAGCGTTGCAAATCCTAACTTAAAGTGTACCTATATTATTTTTTTCAGGGCTACTTGGACTGCTCAAAAAAAGATGAAACTCCAGTTGTTTATTTTTTTGGAAAGAGGCGGTTGGATTTGGAAATGTCTTAACTGCTGAATCAAACGGAACATGTTTTTTCAGAGAACTTGGTACGAATAAAAGTGTGGTCCTAATTTCAAAGGTGGTTAAAGATGGATTGTCCCTTGCCATACCCTCACAGTGAATTTGATCGCCTAGTGAGAAGTTCACAACTATATTTCTATCGATCCCATTGCAAAAAAAATCTTGTGAAATAATGCAGATATTGTTGACATGAATGAACTCGTTCTTGCCAACTGTCCATTATACAACATTGATGACATTGTTGATTGTATGGATTTTCAAGGGGTAGTAGTTTGCATTGCTAAATCCAAAGGCTACTAGTTATAGTGAAAAAAATGTGCTGTTATCGTGAAGTTGACTTCAATTACAGAGAATATTGCGAATGCCATGGCAGATGACGGAGACCCTTTCTACAAACAAAACAAAACAATGATTTGGTGTTTGTCAAAATTGTCTTTGCACTCTATGGTGAAAAAATTGCCTACATTGGCAAATCTAGCCATGTAGAATAGTGTACATTTTGTCAATATTATTTGTTGGTTACTTGAATGGCCAAAGTGCCACTTGTACATTCACACCTAAAGTAGGTTGCCACGAGTCAAGAGGAGTGGATGTGTCCATTGGTAGTGATTCCTACTTTGTAGGATCTAGACCATCATTTATGATGAGATTTGCTTCCAAGTGAAGAAGAACTTGAGGATCCACCTCAAGATGCAAGAACTCCAAGAACTCCAAGAAGATCTACAAGGGCAAGGTCCGAACCATTGAGACTCACCTATGATGGTCAAGGTGATAAAAGGGAAGGCTCATCATCTTTCACATCTTACACCTTTCTTACCTCAATGTTAGATGAGCCAACATGCTATGAAGATGCCTGTAAGTGTAAAAGTTGGATGGATGCTATGCAGTAGAAGTATAAATGCTCTTATTGAGATCATACTTGGGATCTTGTGGATCTGAAGAAACCACTTGATTGCAAGTGGGTATTTAGATTGAAGTATAAATCAAGATGGATCAATAAGCAAACATAGAGCTAGGCTTGTAGCCAATGAGTGCCTATGATCCCATCATTGTACATAAGATTTCATGATGGCATGATCATTATTCTTGTTTTGTATGTAGATGATATTATCTTGAGTGGTAATGATCTCGATGGACTAGATGATGTAAAAATTGCTTGAGCAAAGAGTTTAAGTGGTAGATCTCGGCCCTATTACGCGTCATTCTTGATAGAGGTTATAAGAGGATGTGATTTTAGCTTCATTTGTCAATAAATATGCCTACATCCATCCTAGATAGATTTGAATGAAAGAATTGAAAGGCATTGAGACAGCAATGGAGCAACTGTAAAAGCATCTATTTGGTTGTGTGATGAACTCCTTTGTGGACATCACATTATATAGAAGGCTTATTGGCTCTTGATCTATTTAACTATAACTAGACCAGATCTTAGTTATAGTGTTGAGAAAGTTAAGCCGAATTCATGCAAACGCCCTCTAGTTTCACATTGGAAGATGGCCAAAAGTGTTCTTAGATACATTTCATCTACTAAGAATTTTGGCATTTTGTATAGAGGGACTAATCTTGGCTTAAGAGCCTATAATGACTCGGATTTTGCAGGTGACAAAGTGGATAGAAGATCAACAAGTGCTTTTGCCACCTTTCTATGTGATGGAGTAGTATCATGGCTTTCCAAAAATCAAGATACCATCTCCCTATCTTCCACATAATCCGAATACAAGGCCTTGACATCAACATGCAAGGAGGTCTTGTGGCTCAAAAGGCTATTGGTTCATGTCATGGAGGACTATCATCTATTGTGACAACCAATTAGCCCAATCACTTGCAAGTAATCCTACATTCCATGCAAGGAGCAAACACATCAAGATTGCTCATCATTTCATGAGGGAGAAAGTGCAAGCCAAAGAGACTAAACTCCAGCATGTGCCATCATCAAGTTGCTTGGCTGATTTGTTTACTAAATATTTACCTAAAGATTCATTTGAGATCTTCAATTGGAGTTATTGAAAAAGAGTTGTGATTTCCAAGGCTAGATTTGAGGAGGAGTGTGAAAAATTGCCTACATTGGCAAATCTAGCCATGTAGAATATTGTACATTTTGTCAATATTGTTTGTTGGTTACTTGAATGGCCAAAGTGCCACTTGTACATTCACACCTAAAGTAGGTTACCATGAGTCAAGAGGAGTGGTTGTGTCCATTTGGTAGTAATTCCTACTTTGTAGGATCTAGACCATCATTTATGATGAGATTTGTATCTACTATGCACCTACCAAGCATGACTCTTGGATCTAGGCTAGAGTTATCACATTAGGGCAAGAAAGTTGAGTCTACTTCCTTATTACATGCTGGATTTTCACCTAACTTAGCAAAGGAAGTGTCTTTTACTATGTATTCTCATTCACCATAGTGAGGAGATAGAAACTTTTTGGAGCCTCAAGGAGAAACTCGAGTTTCCTCTCATTGTATGGTGATTGCTTTTGATTCCAATGAAACCCAGCTTTGGCACATCCTAAACACTGTCTACAGGCCGTACTACAGCCTTATTTCCACACATGTGGAGTTGGATTATAGTTATTGATCAATGCTTTGATTGTTTCTACTTGTTTTCTATCAAGCTGCTAAACTAGATCTTGTTTTCTGATGACTAGTATCTGATAGATTGTTTAACAAGCACACAATCAACCTTGTGGATCATTCAAAGATCCATTTATGGTCCTTAGTACTGTACTTTTAACACTCTAAAAAGAGAAAACATGTATTGTTTTTAGAACCATTAAGTGAGTGCTTTACATATTAATCTAATGGTTCAAAAAGGAGCAACATCAATAAAATGTTGGCCCGCCAGCCTAGTGATTCAAAAATAGGTAGCATCCAAAAAATGTCGATAATTTTGATTATGTAAGTGGTGTAGAAGATGTCAAAAACAGATCCGTCGACTGCAATCCATCAAAATCATTGACAAGTAACTATAACTCGGATGTCTTGATAGGAATCGAAGATATTTCTCATAGTCGTAATATGTCAAGATCAGTGTATAACTTAAATATCTTAATGGATGTCGAGGATGTGGTTACTTGTAATACATCTGCATCAGCATACAACTCGTATATTCTTACAAGTGTGGAGGATGTTGGAGAGGCTGTTGATAACAACAAAAATAAAAGACGTCATTTTCAAAATCGGCATTCAAACAAAACGTACACCGAATTCGTCAATTTTGGCAAGTGCAAATGCATCCACCAGCCGTAATTCAGATTTTTCGAAATTCGATTTCGATGAACATGATTACACAAGCAACATATTACTTGACGCTAATATGACAAACGATCCTACAAGATCAAGATGGTCACAAGCAGATGAAGTTTTTGAAGATCTTCAAAGAGAGCCTCAAGTATGTCCAACATCCTTTGAAACTCCTCAGAGTTTCAAAAGAAAGCGTGTGCTTGCTTATGTTGCACCAAAAAAAGTAGAATATATTTTATTGTCAGAAAATATAAGGGAAACACTGAATGCAACCACGTTGTAGTAAGTTGTGCATTCGACAAATCACCTACAAAGAATGTGAAGAATTGCAACTAGGTGTGTGGAGAAAATGATGAGCTGACAAGCATAATCAGTTATTGCAGATGTTCAAATGTTTTTTTTCATAGACGAGAAATGTCAAATGCAATGTTTGATATTTTGAAAGAACCCAAATTGCGCTTCAAACCTACATTGGATGGTAAAGCTGTATGCATAAAATCATATCAGAATCTGTTGGGAATATCCCTTGGAATGTTTTGGCAAATAATTGCTGAGGCACATTATTCCATTGTGTACAAGTTTCATGTAAACTCCGGCACATTCAAGCAACGTGGACACTCTTCAAAAGGGCTAGCCCTAATGCATGGGATTTTGGAAAAGCATGCGTTGCCTCAACCACATCTTCAACATAAATCAAAAGATGGCATTGTTATTTGCAAACATCATCTCTCACTCGGCATGCATAAATGTGATGTCTTCAAAACTATAAACACACATCTTAAACATACGTGTAAGATCCACACTGTACAAGATGTGGAAACAAGAGTTTGGACATGTCAAGATTCCAACAAGACAAAGAATGTCCAAATGCAAAACATGTGATGACCTTAAAAATGCAATAGAGACAACTCTTGATGCTAGGATGCGTGATCGCTATATTGCATTGAGAGGTCATCATCTACATCATATTTTCGATTCCAAAAAATGGTATGCATATTGGAAAGAAGAGTCAAGATCCTATCATGAGCAGTCTTTGTGTCTTATCATTAATGGAATGGATCAAAATACAACACATTACCCTATTTCAATAAGCCTCCTCCCAGATTAGAGAGGAATCGATTTTTGAAAACACATGTTTGTGGGTATTAGTTCATGGATTTAAGTCAACCAATCGTGAGATTTTAGCCATGGAGTTTTCCTTCAGTTGTGAATGATGTTCGTAGTGAATGAGCAAAACCCGTTGGTGTTTATCTCGCAAATGACTGACCATACGTACTTATACTCTTCTTTCGTAAGAATCCAAGGGGCTCTTGGAATACTATAGGTATTTCCATTAGTACATAATTTTGGCCAGTACTCTTTTTTTGTTTTTGATTCTTGTAGATCATGCCTGGCAGAAATACTGTCTTTGTCGCCCACCAAGTGTTTCCATATTGATTCACACATTTTTGAATATGTGCATAGGATCAAGCAAGTGATTGATCAAAAGGTTATTCCAATATGGTAAACAATGAAAGATGGACAGTCTTTTCATACCATTGATTGGCTTAGTCTCGGATTCAGTCCAAAGTTTGTGCCAATCTGCCACGGACATTCTCTTTGGAGCCATTCTTGTTTTTGGTCTTCCTCCAAAGCCTTTCTATGAGCATTTCTAAATGGATGATTTTCATCATGCAAGTACTTGTGATGATTTTCATACACAACTTTGTTTAAATGATGTGAGTGGCGAGCATCAATATTTGGTCCACAAATGAGACACGCATGATATCCAGAAG
>CM055101.1:54764459-54886059 GCA_029204225.1 Diphasiastrum complanatum
TCCAGTTATTTGAAGTGATTTGTAAATAAAGAGATTTGCATTCATCATAGCAAATTTTCTTCAGATGCTGCGACAATAAATAATGGCAATTAAAGTATTATCCTATTTCTCGAACGGGCATAAATACCCTCTGAATACATATAACATTATATTTGCGAAGAGAGACATTGTCATAAAATTATTTGGCTAAGTAGCTGAGGAAGTCCTAAAAAGTCTTTCCTCAGCTGTTTTCTCCGGATACATTGACTTGAGCAAAAGAAGATCCATTGATTTTTTAGATCCATATGATAGAAAAAAATTTCTTCATGACCACACATCAAAGCTGATCATTAAAGACAAAAGAGAAACATTGATTTTGCCCTTGCATTGCACTTGAAATGATGCGATATAATACATATATTTTGTTTCGTCTGATATCAATGAAAAATTACTATGAGTTGAGTCTTGCGTCAATATTATTTTCGTCTATAAATTTGCACCCCTTTCTAATTTCTGATAATTTGTTGATCTAGTTTTATATTAGATTTGAACACTCTTGTAGAACCATTGAAATAGCTGGATGAGTGTAACTATTTTTTGAGATGTTCCACCGTGTTGTGTATTTCGATGAAATGCTGCTCTTGCTTGCTAATGCGATTTCTCCATTCCTTGTGATGACCAAATACTTAGACTGCCATAAGCTTTTGCATAAAATGATGCATGATGTCGTAAAATGTGCTGCAATATCAAAGATACAAATATTGTCATATTAATCATTTTAAAATTAGCATATGTGTAATGAGATTATGATTCGAAGAGTTAGTTACATTGAAAAGAGATTTACCATATAATGCCGTAATATGATCTTCACCCCAGACGTCTTTAACTACATCCACAAACTCAATTGTTGATTTCTCAATTAGTAGGACATTAGTATCAGACAGTTTATCTTTTTTGAGCAATTTGACCATGTTGTTAAGCTTTGTCCAAACTTCAACTTTTTTAATCCTCGTTGTTCTTTTTTCTTCAAAATCCTTTGTGGCCTTGAGTACATCTATCCAAATTGAGCACTAGATTTTAGTTGGTTTTCCGGAATGATTTGATAAGAAACGATGAGCATTCTCCTATGCCTGATTTGCATGGGATGTTTCCCATTTTCCCTGAAAGCTTCTTGTCCTTTTGTATTTTAAGTGTCCTTTATGAAGTCTCGCTTTTGATAAAACTTCTTCCAATTGAGCTATTGCTTTTTTGGCTAATGACTCTGGCTTAGTATTCCAAGCAAACCAAATATGAAGCTATATCAATTTTTTTAATAATTCTAACCTCTCCATGTAGTGTACAAATGTGAACATTTTAAGCAGAATCGGTAATACTGGTTTCCAAGTCGGATCTTCTATATCCCTTGAAACTCTCGTGCTCTTCGACATGTCATGTGTAGTTTTCATGCAATAGAGGCATGGATGTTTTGAATTTGCTCCATGTGAGACGCTGAACATGCACTTCAACGGACTTCAGGTCTCTAGCCAAAATGCCATTCCACCTTAAAATCACCTATTCCAGGAACATTGAGTGGTGTGGTCGCTCATATGATTCTTAATTATCTCTGGATATTCTGTTTTACCTAGAAATCCAAAATAGAATTTCATGATCTTCTTTTAAAACTTGTTTTGAAACACAAAATCATGAACTATTTTAAGAGAATTGAACTTAGACCTATAATAACAAAACAATATTAGATTAAAACACAAAACCATAAATTCTCGAAATGAATTAGTTGCTAGTGCTCAATAGAATAGATTTAAACCTGGAAAGCTGCCAACCACCAAATATTATTTCGGACTGCACACTGAAATCAAGACTCTCCGAGTTTATCGTATTGCTTAATGCTCCATTCATAAGTGTAACACTAACCCTTTCCAGCTTTTGTCCCTTTATTACTCCTAAATCATCTAACTTGAGAACTAATATCAATTTTTCAACACTTTCATTTGTGATTCCATAAAACTTACTATAAATCTCATTAAATGATTCAGATCTACAAACATATTGCTGGTGAAATCATATGACAAAGTGCCATGTTTTGAGTTATAAATTTCATTGATATGGTAAGGAATACCAATGATGTTTTGCAAACCCCTGTTTAGCACATCCCTCTCTAATTTGATTTGAAAGGGCCAGGAAATAGAAATTTTTTTTATATGTACTTGTCCAAATGCCTCTTTGATAATTTTAAACATTGTGTCATATGCATCCTACTAATACCATAATAGTCACATGCTCCTTGTATTAATTTTTGGTCTATGATCTTGTCGACTTCGCCCATAAGGGCCTCTGCAATCTTGGACTTGATTCGAGAATATCGTTGATTTCCTAGTAGACTCGTCGTTGACTTGGCTGTAAGTACTGCACTCAAAGACTTTCCTATCATGTCCTTGTCTTTCAGATTTTGATTGGTGACTAAAGCTTATCTGTAAAATAAAAATAAGATTTAGAAAAAAAACAATTCACAATCATTGATGTGCTAGTTGAAACAAAACACATGAATAGTTTAAAATATAATCTTACTTGAAAGCATATATATATATATATATATATATATATATATATATATATATATATATATTTTCGTTGACCCCCACTTGATGAAAGCTCGTCAATACTTTTTAAAATAACTCTTTTTCGCTTATTGTTCAAAATTTTCTTCCGTAATGTGTTTACTTCTACATTTATTTACAAACGAGAATTATCTATCTTCAAGATTTCATTCTCTTATTTTGTTTGCAACTTCTCTATAGTCAGTAAGAAAACCATTCAACATGTTTTCCAAACAATGGATTTTTTTCATTGAACTACTAATGCCATAACTTTTCAATCTTGCACAATAACCCAATAGGCCACTGTGTCCTTCACACAAAAACAGTATGAGTTGTGTGACTGATCTAAAATTTGGATGTTGCATTGAGCTTGGATTGATTGGATACAAACTTCCATCAACCCATAGATCACAATGTTTCCTGTCTTCTGTCCTTTGGTGAGCTAGTAAGGTGGATTTTTTCAGATTTTTTCTCGATAGTGGAGCATATTCTATGGGAAGATCAATATGGAGATGATATAGACATCTTAAAACTCCTCTAATGCTAGATATACACTGTGACTTCTTTCAGCTCGCCTATAGGCTTTCTCCTTGTCGAGGCGGCCAATTTGATCTTTCTCTAAGTAGGCTTGATATCAGTAAGTCCAAGTGCATGTGTCATATCTATCTTCATAATATCGATCCGCAACTTGTTGTACTCATTTACATCTATTTCATTTTCATACTGAATCAATGTATCTTTAATTGTGTTCAAGTTTGTATCAGAATGTATGCATCTCTGGAGTTCTTCGTTTCTGATTATTTGTTTGATAATTCAATGCGTTAATGTTTGGCTACGTAATCACTATAGTACTAATGATTTCAAAGTTAGTTACTATAAGATCAAACATGATTTCTATCACTATTGATTTATTTGAGCCTTGAAAACCTCTGTTCTTGTCAATAAAGCATTAATATTGCATCATCGCTTAGGACACTTGAATTATGCATCTGTATCGAACATGTCAGTTGGCCATAGTGAGCTGGCATCCGTCCAGTTAGTACTTCTTGGAAATTTACTTGTGGAATCCACCTATGAGCGATTTTTCGTGTACTTCTGCGGACTATGTAGGAACATGCATAAAACTGCAAAGTTGGGTATGTAGTGGATGAATATTAAAAATGATTAGTCAATCATCAGGAGAATAATCTAACACTTTAGATAATGTCCCAATGCATGGTCTCTTGAAAATTTTCCAGTTGAAGATCTCTACCCTCCTCGACAAATTGCAAAATCATCAAGTTTAAGTGTTTCCTGAAAACAAAAATACAAAGTAAGCTCCAATATAAAATCTGACATCATAGATCACTAGTAAAAGACAAGATACAAAACTTATACATTCGGCTTTGTCTTCCTCGATTATTGTCTCCCCATCAATATCACGACCACCTCTCGATGTTAATAAGGTTGGTGTATAGACAGTTGGTTTTGGAAAACCAAGCTGATTTTAAAATCTAAGAAACTCCTCTTCAGAAGGAAGATCATCTTCTTTTTGGCACATTTCCTCAACAACCATTTTCAAGCAATCTTTCTCTGAATAAAATTCATCCTTATTTACATCTTCAACACCAAGGAGAAGATCATCATCATAATCAATTATATCAGAAAATTCATGCAACTCCTTGATCCAAATGCAAAGAGTCTCGGCCTCTGTGAAATAAAAAAGATCCAATATATTCGATAATGTCGAAAAAGATTACTATCTATATTGTAAGTAGGCAAGATGATTAGAGATTTATCAGAAGGAGAAAGGGTAGCGGTAGTTCTAGGGCCTATAAACGAAGCTCTATTTCGGATAGTATCAAAATTTGTACAATCATCTAAACTAACACTTGTATCAATATATATATATATATATATATATATATATATATATATATATATATATATATATATATATATATATATATATATATATATATATATATATATATATATATATATATATATATATATATATATATATATATACAAGCTTGGATTTGTCAGATTTTGTACCGTTGGAAGAAGCAGCTTTAGAAGTAGGAGTGAAAACATCTGAATTGTCAAAAATATTTAACAAAAAAAAAAAACAAATGCAAATTGAAACTCTACAAATCTAGATTTTTTATTGTGTATTTGACAATCATTTACAAAGTTGAAATCATCATGCAACTTGGTGAACATTCTGTCAAGCTTAGCTTTATAACTATGTCTGTCAATATTCACCAAGTACTGATAACGAATCATGTCTTTATTTTGAGATCTAAACAAGGGGATGAGCAGAGACTTAAATATGAGATAAATCTCAAAAAATACTTCAACACGAGGACCCTCTGTTATAGAAGGAAGAACAAAAAGAAAAGAAGAAAAATTGACTTGTAATACTCTATATTGTTAGTTATATAGTAGATTGGAATAAAAATCAGACATTTTTGAAAAAAAAATTACCAAAATAAAGATTCTGACAAACTAATAAATTCAAGGTTGGGATATTAGTTTCAAGCGCGAAATGGGAGAGTGAATGAAACTGGAAAGCACTCCGCTCTTGGGATCGATATCAAGGAAACGAGTATTGGTTTCGAGCGCGCATACGAAGGTCAATGAAAATAAAAAAGAGAATGCGTGCTTGAAAGCAATATCCGAGATACCAATATCAGTCAAGCGCAGATTTATGAATGGAGGATGCAATGTAAAACGAGTATGCTTGAAAAGCAATATCCGGCGCACCAAAAATCTTGTGAAAATCCATGCCAAAAATGATGAATTTATAAATTTTTTTTTCACGTGTGGAATCTGATCGAAATGACACATGTCATTCAATGATTCGTTGAGAATATTATCTATACGTCGAATGATTAATGAGACAGTTCTCACGTGTGGAATGAAACATGTCGATATCCGATTCGACCACGTGTTTGTGCCCACGTGCCCCTAATCAATACGCCACAATTACCTGTATGGATGGACATGTGGGCCACTAAAATGCTGCCATGTGGCATCGGTCGTTTTTTGTATGTGCAAATTTTTTTTACATATCCTCTCCATTGAAAAGTCATTTTTTCATGCAGATTTTAGCTCCTCAACAATCTCTTATCGTCCTGACCACTGAATCAATGTCTTCGGACTCTGAATCAGACTCAGAACCAACTTCTCCTCCTCCTGTTACTCGTCAATCTCCTCAGAAGGTCTCTTCGCCGAAGGTGAAGATAACCCAAGAGGAGCTTGACAAGATAACAAGCTTAAAGATAAAACTTCAGAGATTATAGATACAATTGTAGAAGCCAGCCAAAATTTTATGCAGCACAATATCAATCTCGATTCCATAGGAGACATTTTTGTTGTTATATGAAAAGCCCAAGTATGCCTATCAAAGTGGGGTGTATGGGCATTGGGTAGAGTTGTTGAGTGCCACCAAAAAGCAACCTTTCATTTCTTAATAATGTACTGAAACAAGCCCACGAGACATACGACATAATGTCATCCTTCATAATACAATGATAACTATTGATGTTGAGAAGTTAGAACTAGAAACACAATCAGATTCTCTCTCATTTTTTTCCTACTTGATGTAACCCGTTGTGGATTCAAATGACAAATTGCTTCAAAATTCAAAGCAAGAATCATATTGCTGTATCAGTGTACCTTGAAGCTTCAAACGAGATTGGCCAGAATCTGGAGTGCTGGATATTAGGATTACGTGTCGGCAGTGTATGCGAGCGTCGTCATCTGACATCGACGAATCACGAAGATTATGATAATGATCTATTTCGAAGGCGATGCCAGCGCTTTGTCGTAGTTGGTGTGTCCTGATCCCCATGCATCCATCATATTAGGCCTCGCTTGACAGCGGGATGAGATCAGACGGTAGTCCCAGTGTGGCAGTGCCCACCACCCTCCCAAAAAACAACTTTGCACATGCTTTAACCTTAACCTCCAAACTCAGACTCCAGAGTCCAGATATATTCAAACAAAGAAGTCAAAGTATTATGTAGCTAGCTAGATCACCTCATTCGTAGACGAACGTCCTCAATAACGTACTTCCACTGATCCCTGACAACGCTAGTGTTCATATTTGCTGCACGTGGGTTGTTGAAACTTGAAATGCTGCAAAAATGCCACAATAACATTATATTTGTGCATGTTTTTACACAACAATATTAATCGATTACCTTGCCAGGAGTTACAAGTGGGGCCGGATTTGCGTGAAGCTGTCAATCTAGGATTCCGTTAGGCCAGGTGGTGTGAGACTTGAGTGACTGATTCCACCACAATGTACACACAATGTACACGGTTTTCGACTTTCCAGAATCAAAACAAGTGTCAAAATCTATCGTGGACCACGAGTATTTTCGTTGTTTAATTCAAACTCCAGGCAAACCTGCAACCATCGATCACCAAGTCTGAAGACTGTAGCAGCGTCTATTCAAAAGAGAGTTGTGAAAGATGGGGTTACCCAACTCTTGACATTGATTTGTGAGTCGTTGAATTCATCATCACGCTACTTTATCATAATTTGCATTTGGGTTGATAGTGGACAGCTCGCACATTTTCATTGGCTCTTAACACAGACGTTCAGAGCCATAGTGCAACAACCTATCAACGGAAGGGCAGTTGAAGGGCCCAAATGGCAAATTATGCCAGTTAGCAGGCGTGGGTAGGCCTGCTACCTTGTAGCAGGCAGCCTTCAACGCACCGAGCCGCCTTGCGGCTCGGTGCGTGAAGGCCACCTGCTACACACGGTAGCGGGCCTGCTCACATGAGCCTAATCGTTATGTCCCTTAGAAATTCATCAATCATGATGAACCTACCTCAGTAGCAAAAGCATTGTCGAGTTCAAATTCAGACAACTGGTGCACAAGCATGATTGCTGAGTATAATTCACCGATGAAGAACAAGACCTAGTGTCTTTTCAAGCTTCCTCTTGATGCAAAGATTATCGACACTAAGTGAGTATTCAAATTGAAGCTCAATCCAGATGTCTCCTAAGGTTTAGAACCCTTGATGTAGACTTAGACTCATAAACCTTCTTCAAGCTCTCCCAAGCCCCACTAGATGAAGTACACTTAACAACTTCTTTGAGAAGTTCATTAGTCACATTCATCTTGATCATATGAAGAGATTTCTTTGCCCTCCTATCATACCTCAACTGTTCTTGAGGTGCCAAAGGTCTCTCTTCCACACCTACAACAATGTCCATCAACAAATTCATCTTGAGAAGAGACTCCATTCTCACCTTCCAAGTTGAATAGTTGTTTGAGGTAAGCCGATCATTGCTCTCCAACATGAAGCCTGGCATTTGTAGCCATGTTGCAATGATCTTCTCTTTCAACCTGTTCCAATGCACTTAGCACTCGCTTGAAAGTCAACAAATGAGTCCAAGAAAAATTCACAAAGATATGGAACCTCTCAAATCTCTTTCTTACATTGATCAACACATGATCAACCTACAAAATCATGAACTTTGCACTCTCCTAATATTTATACACACTCTTGAAAGTCCAGCAACTTCAAAATCAAGAGATTCTATCAACTTGAGGATTTTCACAAAAATGCATATATTGAATCACACAAATTCTACATGCAAAAGCTAGGAACTTGACATAGAATCTTGAAGAATTATGTATCCTCTTTCTTATGCAATAAATCTCACCACAATACAACAAGTAGGGAAGAATATCGGGCTACTACAAGTTTTTTGACCTAAATTGAGCTTTGGATCACAAAGACGGGGGATGATTTCAAGCGAGTATTTTTCGACGAGCAGCTTCATGGCAAAGGCAAACATATGTAGCACATGCTCACCCTTCATCCCAATCATAAAGTTGAAACTTTCATCCTTGAGACGAGCGGTTTCACTACAAGATGTTGATAAGAGGTCATGACCAATACCTCAAAAATTCCAATAAAATACCCTCTTTTGACCAATAGTCATTGGCATCCATCAAGATATACGACTCTACTATGGTCACCCCGATCAGTTAGTTTTAGATCTTCACTTTAAAATTGCTTGCATCACATACCACATGTTCTTCCTCCAAGAAGACCATCCACTTTCTGATCAATCATTCCAAAAATCAATTGAGGTGAATTGAAACATACAAGCACTTTGGAGATTTTCTTGAAATCTCAAGATTTGATAAATGATTCAAGTAACTTTTGAATTAGTGGTGAGATATATGAGATTACCAACAAGTTGGCGATACAACGTGCAATCAACAGGACCACTCTCATCAAGACATGAAAATTTCTTACTGGCTTCACTAGGTAAGGTCAATGGCTTACAATTAGACATACGAAATCTCTCTAAGACCTCTCGAGCATATTTTTCTTGTGAAAGCTTAATAGTGTCTGTGTTTTGCCATACTTCTATGCCTAGACAATAATGCATCAAATATAAATCAATCATGTTATGCTTACACAAACTAGACTTGATCAAATTTATCAAATTCTCATCATTTCCTATGATAATGATCCTTAGTTATTCTCTCGAAAGGGCCATTTAATGTTGTCTTATAAATAAGTTCACACACAAAATACGTATGAATCATGTGTTATATTGACAATTACTTTAGTGTTCTAACTTGAAATGGAAGTGATTCAATAGTGCCTATATGCGTGCTGCTAATCCTATCATGCTATTTCACATCACTATGATGACCACACGTTACAATTAAAACTACTATATAATAAAAATCCTTTTTTTCACTTCCTACATTTTTTACAAACTATCTTTGTAAATGGTCACAATTATGTTGTTAGATTGTGGAGTTGGATTGATCATATGAAGAATGTACAAGAAAATGAATTTGGTGCATAGAAGAACCTATGATATGTTACTTGGTGAATTATTTGTTGTATCCAGTTTTTGGAGCCAATATGCACGTGCGTGCGTGCACCCCCCAATTTGGTTATGAAACTATGGGCCTCATTCAATATTGAATGCACTAGATAATTATATGGTCTCTTGGTTGCTAAAATTTGGTGATTAATTTCCTGAGTACATGTTGTAGGCCAATTAAACTTTAAGTCCAATTTTCTTATTAAGCTTCTATTGAGAATGCCTAATGGCTAAAAAATTATAATTACTCAAGTAGGATAAAAAATAGTTGGCTAAATGTGTTGAAATATGTATGCATGGAAGGAGATCACTTCTAAAACACAACAAATAGAGGATGTTGTGCTAATTTGGAGGCTATTTTACATTTGTCATTTTTGGATTCTACGTGTTCTTGAAGCTTCTCTGTGAGAGCTTTTTTTGATGTATTTTGTGGTTCATGTGCCTGAAATCACATGAGATCTCGATCATGCTCTAGATTTTTAGGCCCAATGTATTGAATGATCAATAATGATAAAGAATACTATCTTACTTTGCCTGATTTGGTGAAGATTTGCATTCTTAAGTTTATGATTACTAATGTTATTATGTTTTTTGTGGCGATTGTGTAAGCAATAAAACTATCAGATGTTGTGATATTGTTAGTTTATAATGGTTATCTATTATTTTGATGCCTACTAATTTCCTATTAGTTGCACATGTCAAAGTGTTTGTTGTGATTAGGATTTTAGACTAGTAATAAAGTTAACCTAACATCTTCTTAGCTCTTAGACTACTTTTGTGACATATCTTTGAGTTGTTGAGTTATTGATTGGCATGGTTGAATATGTTTGAATATATTTAAAAGAGGTTAATGGGAAGAGATAATCTGGGTGTGGATGATGATGCAATGGCTAGGATAATTTGGACAATATATTCAATCTGTGTTATAGAGAAATTCAAAGAAAATTTTAATTGAATAGAATCATAATTAGATCTAGAATCATTTTGTAGTTGGTTATTATAAGAAATGTGTGAGCTTCAACTATTTATTTGTTCAAGATGCATTCATTTGGAATATTCTAGTAAAAAAAAGGAGAGGATCCTAATCTCCACATACATCAATTCAATGTTGCCTGTTTAGCAAATCAAAGAACTAATAGTTAGAAATGAGTGATATTTTCAACCACATTGAGAAAGACTAGATAAGACTTAATCATTCAAACAAGAGACAAGTCATAGGAAGAATTCTTAACTCTAACCATTTGATAGATACTATTTTTATTTTTAGTTCATTTTGATGTCAATTTAGTCGAATCACAACTATCTAGATTGGCTTTATTGTAATGAAGGTTGCCAAAAATGGAAGATAAAGCTTATTTTTTTTGCAGTACTTAGATTTGTCATCGGGAAGGTTGCAGATATACTCTTGGTTGCCCTAGAATTCTTCTAAATGATTAAGCTATCCAACTTGACTGCTAGATTAGACAACTTGGATGATGTTGGTTAAATCAAGAAATCATTTGCAATTTATTTTGATTCAGAAGATCAATAAGTACTTGGAACTTCCAAAAAAAAAATGAATATTTCATTTCAATTGAGTGTGAATTAACAATAGTTAAATACTTGTTATACCCTTACATCTATTATAGATTTAAGCCAGCAAGTGTCGAAGCTAGGGTGACACAAAGGAGACCAACGTGCAGTAGCCACAATGTATCTCCAGGCCAGGAGATGTTAGGGAGAGTCGAGGGTGATGGCTGGTGGTATGGGACTCCAGTTATCATTGGAGGCTTGACCAAGCATGACAATGTACAGGGGTGGGTTGGTAGTGACTCGGGCAGTTATGGTGTGTCGTCATTTATATGGGGTGTGCGTCAACCTTCAGAGCTATCAGAGATCTATCGGGGTTGTAATAGTTGGTATCAAAGCAACAAGTTCCTTTGAGTAGGTGCACACGTTCTCTCTTATGCTCTTTCAATTATTAAATTTTTGTTAGAGATGTAGTTGGTTTTGGCTTAACTTTAGTCTCAATTTTGTGGTTAATCCTTGAAATGTTGCTAAAAAAGTTTGGCTAGGAAATTTGGGTTTGTTGAAAACAAACTCTTTGGTTTGGTTTCCTGGTAAGAAAATTTTCTTATAGAACTCTAATCTTGCAAGTTTAGGTTCCTTTGGTTTTTTGGTTTTCTTTAAAACAATAAATTTAAGAGACTGCTAAGTTTAATTAGATTAACTTTGTGTGATGTATCATTAGCCCCCTCAATCACCTCATTATTTTCTTTTTTGAAAAGCTAAGTTTTCAAGGAAAAAAAAATCCAAATTGTAGATCAACATAGATGTTCGAAGATTTTGGTGAAGAACTAATGGATTCCAGATGTCAAAAAGATCCTTATAGATATCAAATGAAGGAATCGAGCTACCAAACTACATTTAGGAGTGTCGACGGATAATCGAGAAGGAGTTCCAGAATCCAGATTCATCGGGAACACCAATATCAGAAGGTCAACGAGCGAAAACAAAGGCCTCTCCAACATATTTTATGGTGACAGGAATAAAAGCATGGCCGAGTCAGCATAAAGATTTAGATCTATTTGTAATATAATGTTAGAGACCCTTAGAAGGTGCACTGTACTCGTAAGCCAAAGACGCAAGAAGTAGAAATAGATCTAAACTCCAATGGGCCAAAAATAAGAAATGACCCAAGTAGTTTTTAAATGCATTTTGGGTTATAACTTTTTAAGATAGTCAGGTTGTTATGGCACATAGTTTTTGGGTGAACCAAAAACCCTAACCCTACCTTTGTCTATAAGTAGGAATGGGACACCATTTTGTAATTACTTTTCATTTGTAAGAATAGAGATTGAGAGAGAGAAGCAAAGCCTCCTCCTACATTTTCTTGCTTTGTGAAGCCCTCCTATTTTGCCATTGTGTGCTTGCTTGTGGACGAATGAATGCTTGATTGATGTTTCATAATCATGCTATCACATATTAGAATGATCATTAGCTCATGCTTTCATCCATCAATCCATGAAATCACACATTTGCAAAATAAGTGTCGGAAATCTATTTTCGAGTGATCATTAAGATCCATTAGGTAGGATTTCCTTTCATTGCACCCCTCCCTTGAGAAGATAAGCCTCAAGAGGTGAAGATCTAGAGCTCAAGAAGCCTAGGTAATCCAAGAAAACCAAGATCCAAGAAGAGGATAAATACAAAACCAAAACCCAAAAAGAGCCAAGGAAATAGTCAAGAACCTCACCCTTCATCTAAGCCATTCCACATCTAGATCTAATTCCAAGATTGACACCCTTGGTAGGCTTAGATCCCATTTAGATCCATAGCTTAACCCCCTCTGTTGTAAAGCTACCTTTACAAGCTTTACTTCCGACGCCATCGGCGCCAGGAGCGCCCCTACTGCTCCCGGCACCACTGTGACCATAATCCAGCCGGCGCCAAGTTTCTATGGCTGAAAATCTTTGATCGGTTCTAGCGGAGTCCAGAGAGCTCAGATCGATGTGCAATCACCTCACACGACCTAGGCATGAATAAAGGAAGCCTGGGGATCAATAAAATCTAGAGAGAGAAAATGACTTTCTAGAAAGAGAAAATCCTAGAGAGAGAAAAACGTGCTTTACCAGCTTGGGTAAAGTGCTTGGTATGAGGGGGTGCCGAATCACACCAATACTATAGGGGAGTGCGGGTTGCGACTCAGGGCGAGCTCCAACCAAGTCTCAGCCTCCCTTGCTGGAATGTTGTCATGGCTCTCGCCTTGGCATGCTAGCGCCCCGGAGACTAGGGTCGGTCACACACTTGAAATGTAACCTTTTCAGATTTATCAATAAAGTGGGATTTTTCTCAAACTGACTCTGATTACCTTCTGGGTTTCAGTGTTCGGTAAAAGCGCTAGTTGTAAGGCCGCTTTCAAAATTTTTTAACTTGGCACATAGCTGAGGGTCGTATCCCGGGATGCCAGCGGTATGCCGTCGGGACCATTCGAACCGTGGCGCCAGCGGTATGCTGTCGGGACCATTTGGTCCAGGAACTGGTTGTTTCCATATCTGTCGCGGCTTGTGGTTCTGAGTGTTCCTTGCATGAACGTGAATGGGTAAAGCTCTTGGGGAACAGGCTCTAACCTGTCGGCTGAGTTGGATGGCTTGCTTGGGTGGATGTTACCTGTTTATGGCTATCCAGTCTGGTGTGGCGCCAGGTTGGCTTCCAGCGCTCGTGACGAAGCTTTCAGTTGGTTAAGTCTGATGTAAGTCAGACCGCTTGCTTGGAATGGATGTTACTCGTTTATAACGAAGCTTCGAGTTGGTTAAGTTTGATGTATGTCGGGCGGCTTGCTTGGAGGCCACATCGGGACCCCCGATCTGGCATGGCGCCAGGTTGGATCTCAATGTTGGTTTTCGGAGCTTCAAGTTGGTTAAGTCTGATCGTTGTTGGCGAGTTGGCTGCTTGTATGTCAAGTGGGTTTGGATGGCAAGAGTTGAAGGCTGGGAAGCTAAGTCGTGGTTCCTGGCTCCCTTTGGGATGCCTGCGCTACATGTGGTATCAGAGCCGACTGGCCGGTAAGCTATGCAAATCTCACGGAAATGGCCACGATTTCGAGTTCATCAAGACAATTGTTGTGCAAGGTGCTGCCCACAGTGTAAGCATGGGTGTGTCCATGGTCGGGGTGGTCGGCAGAACGGGGGACTTGATGAGTCAAGGTGCTGCCCTTGAGGTGTAAGCACGGTCACTTCTCGCGGTTCGGGCCTGGCGCTGTCTACACGTAGGACGGATGAGGCAAAGTGCTGCCTAGGGAGGTGAAAGCACGGTCTGTACCTTGTGGGGTGCGGGGCGACATATTCGAACTGTACGAATTAACCATTGATATAGAGATGCTGCTTGAATTCGGGTGTAAAGCACGGGTGGTTAGCTGCCGGTGCAGGATAGCTGCCGATCGTTTAGCTATAAGGGCTATCGACCAAAAAGTGGTGGGGTGTGACTGAGGCAATGTGCTATTTAATGGTGAAAGCACAGATAGTTGGAGGGGTGTCCTATGTGGGCTAATTCCGTGATCGATTTGTATGGGCGTGGCCAGGCAAAGGTCCGTTGGCAGGACCATCTCAAAGGGGGACCTTGTCTTTGTTACTTGTTAGTAAACTTGCCTGAGTGTCTTACTTGTATGTATTTCGTGGTGAGTCTTAGTACTCGTGCTTTGTCTAGTTTGCATGATTGCTTGTGATACAAGGAGCTGATGGCTCGAGAAAGAACCTTTTCTTTTGAAGGCTGATACCATCAAACAAAGAGAACTACAGAATCTGTGGGGCGGATTTGCAGTTCAAGTACTCGCACGTGAACGGCAACGAAACGACTCAATTTTTGCAAAGGATGGATGGCTAGCCTGTTTCTTGGGTTAGTTTCATTTGCGACAACGCCCACCAGACGCAAGCAGGAAGTCAAAAGTTGGAAAGGGCAATTTCAGGGGAGATCTTCTATGGAGCAGTTGCTCTTCATTTTGGGACGGCCACCTTCGGAACTGAAACTCACTGAGCATGGGTGATATCCAGTATCAGTTGGGTTTTTCCTCAAAGGGGAAAGACTAGGATCCTCTTCAGAGATTGGCAACAAGTTAAATCGAGCCATAATCCTAGCAGATGAGAAGCAAAGTGTTGAAAAGGCCTTTTGTCCGAAGAACTGTACTCTAAGTCCGATCACCTGATTTTATAAGTGGAGGGGAACTATCACACACACCTCTCTCTTGAGGTAAATTTTGAATGAAAGTTGATCAAAATGGGGGCAAATTCAAGGTGACCTAGCCATACTCACACGAGGAGACTGGCGAACTTTGGACCTAATAAGTTGACAAGTTTTTGTTGTGGAAAGGAAAGTTTGTTATAGGCTTTCTCTGGACCAGCAATGATGAGGAAACATATGAGTACGCTGGTTTGTGTTATGTGTAAGGCAGCTGATCAATGGAGAAACTGTGAAAGTTGAGTCTTGCATGAGAGACTTGGTATTTCGAACGGACGCTAAGGGACAGTTCGCGTTGAGATCGGACTAGTGCAAACTTTGGGTGCATGTGTCTGATTCAAAGAGAGCTACTTGAAGCCAAGCTCGATGTACACTTCTTGTTTTGACTGTGAGGCAACTGACCAGTGATGGAATTGTGAAAGTCAAGTTTTGCACGACGGACATGGTGCTTCAAACAAAGGCGAAGAGAGTTCGGATGCGGATCAAACTGGTCCGACCCTTTGGCTTTCCACGAGGTCAATGGCTACATTTGGGCTGATTCAAAGAGCTACTTCAAGCTAAGTGAGAGGTGCATTGCGGAGTACTCAATCTTTGCCTACCTTAAAGAGCCAAAATGGAAAAGTATCAAGATCAGGCTGGGACAAGGAGAGAAATCAAGGTACAGAAGCAACAAGGCACGGAGGACCATAAAGTGGGCAATCAAACGATAAATCCTTCGGCTCAGGGAGCCTTGATACCTGTGCGGAACTGAACAAATCTGGAGCTCAGGGAGCTCAACACAAAGTGCATCAAGAACAAATCAGGAGCTCAGAGGAGTTCCAAAGTCGAAAGTCAGAAGCGACAGGGGCGAACATTTCAAAGAAAGGCCTCTGTCACCAGTTAATAAGGTTCTCGGGTTTTACGAAAGCGATATCAAATCTATGCTTTTCCCAGACAAAGATATATTTTCAAGTTATGTAATTTTTCAGTACAAAGAGCTGAGCCTCCGACTTGTGGTGTGCCAGTTTCAATGTTAATAAAAAGTGGCCAGTAAATTGAGTACTGTGCCAAGTAGCTTAAATGTGTAGTTATTTTAATTGGGAGACACCTTTACTTTAATCTGACATCTGATGAGGACATCAGATTTTATAAAGGTGGGGTGGATGTTGTAAAGCTACCTTTACAAGCTTTACTTCCGGCGCCATCGGCACCAGCTATGTCCCCGGCGCCAGCAGTGCCCCTGCTGCTCCCGGCGCTGCTCCCGGCGCCACTGTGACTAGAATCCAACCGGCGCCAAGTTCCTATGGCTGAAAATCTTTGATCGGTTCTAGCGGAGTCCAGAGAGCTCAGATCAATGTGCAATCACCTCACACGATCTAGGCATGATTAAAGGAAGCCTGGGGATCAATAAAATCTAGAGAGAGAAAATGACTTTCTAGAAAGAGAAAATCCTAGAGAGAGAAAAACATGCTTTACCAGCTTGGGTAGAGTGCTTGGTATGAGGGGGGGGTGCCGAATCACACCAATACTATAGGGGAGTGCGGGTTGCGACTCAGGACGAGCTCCAACCAAGTCTCAACCTCCCTTGCTAGAATGTTGTCATGGCTCTCGCCTTGGGATGCTAGCGCCCCGGAGACTAGGGTCGGTCACACACTTGAAATGTAACCTTCTCAGATTTATCAATAAAGTGGGATTTTCCTCAAACTGACTCTGATTACCTTCTGGGTTTCAGTGTTCAGTAAAAGCACCAGTTGTAAGGCCGCTTTCAAAATTTTTTAACTTGGCACATAGCTAAGGGTCGTATTCCGGGACGCCAGCGGTATGCCGTCGGGACCATTCGGTCCGTGGCGCCAGCGGTATGCTGTCGGGACCATTTGGTCCAGGAACTGGTTGTTTCCATATCTGTCGCGGCTTGTGGTTCTGAGTGTTTCTTGCATGAACGTGAATGGGTTAAGCTCTTGGGGAACGGGCTCTAACCTGTCGGCTGAGTTGGATGGCTTGCTTGGTTGGATGTTACCTGTTTATGGCTGTCCAGTCTGGCGTGGCGCCAGGTAGATCAAGCTTCTGAGATTTGAAGGGAAGGGAGATCCACAAAGATTTCTACCGATCTACACCCAAGCGTGTAGAGCCTATGGAGACGACAACCTGCAAGAGTTGTTAAGATATTTCAATATGTGCCTAACCGACACTACAAAAGATTGGTACTTCAATCTTGAGCAGAACAAACGAACATCTTACAGGCCGAATTCATCATGAGATTCAAAACCACCCGCTTCCTTTCCGATCCATTTCTGCAACTTGGACGAGTCCATATGGATAAGAAAAATGAGTTCCTATGCTCTTATTTTTGAATGCATCAAGAGATTGTGCAGTGGATGCTGTTGGAAATTAAGATCCTAGTTTTCTCCTTGGTAAAACGATATATTCAAGACTCTTCCTACATATTTTTGATCATTGATCTAGGACCAGATGCAACCTATCTTGGTTTATTGTCTGCTCATCTGATACATGTAGGAATTATGAATCTCTGTTTTTGCTACCTACATTTTTTGGTCATGTTTTTGAACACAGACACAGACTGACAAAACTACTCTATTTCTGGATGCAAACTTTCACTTCGTAAAATACACGGGATTTTGCACATAGTCCATAATCCAAATCAAAGGGTAACCAATCCTGATATATTTCAACATTCAAATTTCAAGAATTTGAAGAACATTGAAGGCCTGGCCACCTTTAATCTCTTCAAAATCATTTGAGTCTTTTTATGATTCAAATACAATCTGAATGCGGTCGACAACGAACCCGCTAAGAACCGCAAAGGAAGCAGCTACGGTTTCTACGTGCTAAGACAACAAGCCATTAAGCACCGCAAAGTCAAACCTATGGTCTCAAACAAAGACCAAGGGAAACCGCAACATACCGCCAAGGCACCTCCCAAGGGAAACTGCAAGGAGCCACCTTAGGGACTGAAAGGAACCGCCAAGACACCGTTGAGTGAAACTTATGGTTGTGAGCGAAGACTAGAACCGAAGGAAACCGCAAGCTACATCTTGTGACAAGCGTTGCGACCATTACAAATTGCCAAGCCAATATTGTCGCTCACTATGGCTTCTACGACGGTGCAACTTCATGTTCCTAAAGCAGAGTTCAAATTCAAATGATGTACAAATGTCGTTGTACACTACTTCACGACTATATACACACTCAAATTAAACTAGTCTTGTAATTATAGATTAGTTAAAATGTATCTTGTAAACAAACAAGATTTTCATGTATAAATACATCTCCAGCTCTCATTAGCATGTGTGGCGGAAAATCTGTAATCTATATTGTTGCTCTTGCTCCATTTCAAGCAGTTAATATAATATACAAGCAACATTTCTTCATCTGTGTCTTACGTAGATGTATTGTATGTGTTGTGATCTGATTGCATTACTCTATCTTGTTTGGCGTGCTCGTTCACTCACTCTGGCAGATCACGGATGTCTCTAACTCCTGTAATCCATCAGAACCCTCGCAGACACCAAAACTTTCAGTTTCAATGGCCAAGAACTCTCACAAAGAACTTTGAAGTTCCATCTCAGTGAGACAAGGACACAGAAGAGCCTTCGAGAGTTAGTTTGATCCCTGTTGGGGATATTCCCAACATAATGTAAATAAATAATATTGGCCAACAAAATATGTTGCGAGGGCATGACATCCTGCGCTTATAAGCCCATGGCCCAATGAGCACACAAGTGGAGTTGTAAATATAATAATAGACTTGGGCCTTTATGTAATTAATTTAATAAAACTAGAGGCCACAATGTCAAGTTTAGAACTTAGTGTTAGATTTTTTTTGAGTTGGGTCCAACTTGGGACTCACATGAATCTTGTGAAATTCAATGTACTTTTTTAGGAGCCTTGGATCAAGTTCGGTCCAAGATGAATGGATATGATTAGTGTACATATTAGCCAATAGTATTTTGGGGCAAGGGCCTTCTCCACCTATAAAAAGGCACCTCATGTACTCTATTTGCATGCTAAATTGAGAGGAGGAGACTCTACTTTGAGAGCTCAAGCATCCTCATTTGCTAATCACTCTTGCTTATGCTATTGTTGTGATTGCGTGTTATTCCCATTTCTTCCATGCTTTTTGTTCATGTTAGTTAAGGTTTCTCCATAAGCAATGACATTGAGCATTTGAGCTAACCTCCATCTCACCTCTCTCCCTTTCTCCCTCTCTCCCTACGTCGGGATCGAATAGTTTTGGGTAGGCGTTCGAGCCCCCAAAGCCTTTCTCAACCTAGGCATTCTCTCTTCTCTCTTCTTCTCTCTTTTTCTCTTCTCCCTTCCCTATTCACTTCTCTTCTTTTCATTCAGCCTAAAATCATGATGAATGTTAGTGTAGAGGAGTAAAGTTAAAGGTGGGCAGTGTTAGTGGTGAGTAAAGTTAGGGGAGAAAGTAGTGAGATAAGTTAGGTGCCTATCCTAGTGATCGAACCCTCTTTGACAGGCGAAAGGGCTGCTCACCAACAATATCTACATCCCTACAGTGGCGCCGTTTTCGGGGATAGGTTCTCTCTAACTAGCATAGCTGTCTTTTTAGTTGTTTTTTGCTTTTTAGTGTTTTAGGTGGACTTTTTGGGTAGAGATAGTTAGTTTTTCGTATTTTGTTGTGTTTGGACTATTTCTAGCTAGCGGAGGAGGTGTGATAGGGTAGAGGAGGCCAAAAATAGCCTCTAAGGGCTTGACTTCCAAACCAAAAACCTTGAAAAACCCAAAAAAATAGCCAAATCTGCATTTTGGAGGGAAAAAGAGCCAAAAATTTTATCAGATTTTGTTTTATCCAAAACGAGTGAGAGTTAACCCTCGCACGACTGACAGCAGCTCCAGGGTCTTGTCCCAAATCTACATAGAAGCCTGCGAGAGTTAGTTCCAAGCAGATTGCAAAAATCAGAGAAAAAACTATAAAAATTCAAAAAACCCTTGTAAAAACCCAAAAGAAATTCAGATTTTCATAAGAACTCTTGCAGAGCTCTCTGAAGTTCCATATCAGTGAGACCAGGACACAAAGAAGCTTGCGAGAGTTAGTCCTAGTATAATTGCCAGTGCAAAGGTTTTCAGTAAGAAAAAGAGAAAAAATCCATCAGAACCCTCGTAGACACTAAAATTTTTAGTTTCAGTGGCCAAGAACTCTTGTAGAGAATTCTGAAGTTCCATCTTAGTGAGACACTAAAATTTTCAGTTCTAGTGGCCAAGAACTCTCGCAAAGAATTTCAAAGTTCCATCTCAGTGAGACAAGGACACAAAAGAGTCTGTGAGAGTAAGTTTGATCCCAGTGAGCAGAAATTTGGATTTGAGAGCTGAAAAATCAATAAAATCAGAAGATCCAAAAAATTCTTCCAGAAATCACTCTTGCAGACCATTCCATTGGCTTTAGAGTGTCATTTTACATCAGTGATGAAGTCTGCGAGAGTTAGTACAAATTATTGGTGAAAATCAGATCAAAAAAGTGATTCTGCGCCCTCACAACAATGAATTTTTTACTTCCTGCAAGAGTTAACCTTCACAGAGATTTTCAGAGCTAGATCCATACCAGATGCAGCTCCTGTGATTCCTGTGAGAGCTACTTCCTAGTATTTTTTGAAAAATAAAGTTTTTTGACTGAAAATCAGTAAAGAATCCTTCTTACAGCCAACCCTCGCACAAGTGACCTTCTCAGATCATATCAGTAGGTAGATCTATACCAAATCTAGCTATTATAAAAATCTCAGATGAATCGAAACAAGGATCATAAAGTTATCAAGGAAAAACCATTGTAAGAGGCCTAAAATCACATTATCGGCCTATCAAATTGATCTGATCTTATAAGTTCCAGATTGCATTCCACTGTACCAGCAAGATCCAACATCCTTGGACCCTACCGCTGAATGAATCTGAAATCTGGACGATCAATAGCAAGAATAACAGTGAACCAAACACCAAACCTTCCCAGAATAACAGCTGCGCATATTGAGACAGAACCAGAACCTACACCAATGGAGCCAATGGGTCAACATGTACATGTTGCACCCTTGCAAGCAGTCCAGAGGGCGCCACAAATGGAGATACCAAAATACGATGGATCATTAGATCCCATCAGATTCCTCCAGATCTATGAGCAAGCATGCGAGATCTATGGTGATCGGACACCTGCAAAAAAATTGATGTTGTTTCCAATGTCTCTTGTGGAAGTGGCACAAGATTGGTACTTCAACCCATTAGATGAAGAGAAAACCACTTGGGAAGCCGTTAAAATGGCTCTCATCATGCGCTTTAAACCAAGGAAATTCTTGGAAGACCCATTTCTTCTACTAAGCAAAGTCAAGACGGGAAAAAGAGAAAGGGTCAGGGATTATATCGAGCGGGTCAAACATTTGTGATCCGAATGCAATGCAGCCCTAGCTCCAATCATGTGGTGATTATGTGGTTCCTCGCGGGGTTACCACGTAGCATCAAAAGAGAACTTAAACGACGGGAGTAGTATGCTACGTTGCAAGAAACAATGGAAAATGCCATCAGGTAAGAGTATGAGGGTTCAGATGATGAATCCTATCCAGCCAACCACACTCCAACTCCTTTGGTAGCATCATCATCATCTAACGCAACCAACCTATCCACCGAGCTGCTGATGGAACAAATGACAAAACTACACAAGCAGCAAATGGAACAACTGACGACTCAGTTTGATTAGAAACTGGAGGCCTTGTAGGGAGCTGAAGCACCAAATCCAAATCCATCGAACCAGAACCAGCCGCAGTATCTCCACCGAGAAAATGTATGGTGTTCAATTTGCACTCAGAACCATACAGCCAATGAATGTCTAGTTTTGAAGCAAAATCTGAGACTGACACAGAGATTCTACCATCTGTGCAATGCATCATCGCACGAGATGATGTTTTGCCCATTTAACCTCCGAATTATACAGCAAAAGAGGAGTCCTTATCAGACTTCTTATCCATATCATCAAGGGGCACCAAATGCGGCACCAAGGTATGGCGCACCGAACAACTAGTAGCGCATGGCTTTACTTGCACCACCAGGGCCAGCTAACAACCAAGTGGCTCATGTCAATTTAGCAGTGGTGGAGCATGAGGCACAAATATCACCTCAATCTGAGCAGCAGCAATGGTATGAGCAGACAAACCCTTTGTGGATCTTGCCATTAACGCATATTACGTGACCTATGAGACTCAACCTCAGCGTCAAGGGGGTAGATATTACGGTTGCTAAGGATGCTGTGAAAGTACTGTACTTTAGGACCATTAATGGATCTACAAAAGATCCACAAGAGTGATTGGATGCTTGCTTAACAATCTATCAAAAAACTAGACACAAAAAAGTTGATCTAGATTGGCAATTTGACAAACAACAAGCACTAACAATCAAAAGCATTGATAAACATTGAAATCCGAGCCCACACGAGTGTACTACAGGCTGTAGTACGGCCTTCAACCTGAGAAACAGGTAGAAATTGATTTGGTTTCATTTGGATCACAAAAACTTAATGTACATAGTGAACTAGCTTGAGATTGCCAATGAGCTCCAAAATTTTTCTCTCTTCTCACTATGGAGAGAGGGAATACATAGCAAATTCGACTTCCTTCTTGAAGTTAGGTGGATTTCCAGCATGTAATAAGGAATTTAACTCACTCTCCTTGACCTAAAATGAAACCCTAGTCTATTTCCTAAAGTTATGCTTGGTAGGTAGCTAGTTGGTCAAATTTTCACCTTGTGTAGGTCCTATAAAGTAGGGATGACCACCAAATAGACATGACCAACTCTCTTGACTTGACCTAACCTACATTAGGATGGGTTTCCCATGTGGTATCATGGCCTCACCTGTGTGGGACCCACTTGTGTACACAATTTACACTATTCTACATGGTTTTTGATCAAGCTAGATTTGCCAATTTTTGGCAATTCTTCACACTCCTCCTCAAATTTAGCTTGATCTATTTACAACTCTCTTGATAGATCAATGAAAGCTTTTAGAAGTGTCTAAAAAAATCCAGCTACAAAGAAGGAACTTTTGAGACTCCAATAGAGAATGATGTCCATGAAGGATCTTTCACCACATCTTAGAGGATCCCTTACAAGATGTTCCATAAATGTGTCTATATACATGTAGCACACTTCAAAACTAAACATCATGCCAAGGCATGGATTCCAAGGCATTTTGTGCACTTGAAGATACATCATTAAAAATATTAAGTGCATAAATAATGTTGCCAAAGACAACTTGTCTTGCTTGATCCATATGATTGAGCCTAGATGGCTCCATCTTGATACTCAAGGTTCTTCTTGGAGTCCTCGGGTCTTGAGCTTGCTCCTCCACTTGACTTGACTCCAAACCATCAATGAATTGAATAAGGTGTTGATCCAAAGGTGCTTCTTCAAGTTTACAAATCTTCCACTCTTGAAAGATCACATTTCCACCATTGACAAATTCTTTGGCTGAAAACAAGTAGATTCTACAATCTCTACTTGAAGAGCAAAACACTACCATTATTCCTATCATTGAAATAGGATAATCTTTGGTCCTTACATTGGAATGATCATGCTCAAAGCATGTGGACCCAAAGATTTTCAATACAAATGATGTTTCATCTTTTATGACACTATTCAAACTATTACAAAAATAGTTATCCAATGAAATTGCTTTATCAACAACAAATGTAGATTTCAAAGCATCTCATTTCATTGTCTTGTCATACAAAGTAATAAACACCATGAATCTTAAAGGTAAGAAACAAGTCACCTCATGTCTACTAATACTTTCCAAAAAGTATTCAAAGATAGTAGACTCTCCAATGCTCACCACCCTTGCAAGATGCACACTTGAATGGACAATTTGCATGCAATTTGATGACTCGGCCATTGTCATTGAGGACTCCCTTGGAACTCGCAGTCTGCCCAATACCACTTTCGAACACGAAACTACTTTCTGTTTTTCCAAAGTGTTCTCTTGTGCTCAAGATCGATATTCTCTCCGGGTATTGCTTTCAAGTGCTTTTTTTGTGCACATTTTTTTAGAAGACTTCTTGCGCGCTTGGAAGCAATATTTCAATTTTGAGTTTTTTTTTAAGTCAGTCTTTTATTTTTGAATATGATGGCTAGAGTGAAGTCCACTGCCCATTCTAGAACCTCTACACAACCTTCCCTTGCCCGTGTCCCTCCTACAACTGGCCGTCGACATGGTAGGAAGCAGGTCGAGAGATAAAAAAACTTCAGAGATCAACCAAATTGTTGATTCTGAGAGCTCTCTTCGGCTGATCTATTAGGAATGTCACCATGTCACTTGGGCTTCATGTTCATTTTGTTGTTACAGCCATGTAGGCCTTACAAGGTGCTGCAGAGGACTATCTGTCCTAGTTTTTTGAGGATTCCATTCTTCTAGTCGTGCATGGTAAGCGTGTTACCATCATGCCCAAGGATTTCATAATTTTCAAAAGACTTCGGGATCGTTATTCAGGTCTTCATGTGGATAACGCCTGCACCTCTAGAGATTTTCCTTTGGGTGATTGGATGCTTGCTTAACAATCTATCAAAAAACTAGACACAAAAAAGTTGATCTAGATTGGCAATTTGACAAACAACAAGCATTAACAATCAAAAGAATTGATCAACATTGAAATTCGAGCCCACACAGTATGGCCTTCAAGCTGAGAAACAAGCAGAAATTGATTTGGTTGCATTTGGACGACAAAAACTCAATGTACATAGTGAACTAGCTTGAGATTGCCAATGAGCGCCAAAAATATTCTATCTTCTCACTATGAGAGCTTGGAATACATAGCAGATTCGACTTCCTTCTTGAAGGTAGGTGGATTTACAGCATGTAATAAGAAAGTTCACTCACTCTTCTTGTCCTAAAATGAAACCCTAGCCTAGATCCTAGAATTATGCTTGGTAGGTAGCTAGTTGGTCAAATTTTCACCTTAAACTTAGGTGTAGGTCCTATAAAGTAGGGATGACCACCAAATAGACATGACCAACTCTCTTGACTTGACCTAACCTACATTAGGGGTGGGTTGCCACGTGGCATCTTGGCCTTCCATGTGTGTAACCCAATTATACACAATATTTACAAAGTTCTACATGGCTAGATTTTCCAAACCGACAACGACAAGTTCTATTGGCGAAATAAACATAAAATCTCTCGAGGAATATCATATTTATTGCTGATATGCATCTTTTTTTATTTTAAATCTCTTGTCATAGCATGAATAAATTATATATCATAATATTAACAATTTTTGCTCAATATCTACAGTATGTACAACAAAATAATTTTTTTACTTGTGTCTAGTTTGTGCTGTTCAATAAAAAGCTATTTTTTGAGTGGTTATATCTACAAGTTGATGTTGAGTGAGAGAGAAGCACTTCATTTTTTAAACTTTGAAGTTTTGTTTTTTTGGTGAAAAAAATTCAGTCTTTTATTTTGAAGGTTCGCCATACTATAACCTAAAACAAAAACAAAAAATCAGCCAAAACCCTACCTTCACATGCCCTAATTAACCCTTCAACAAAGACTGTCTTCAAAATGCTAGTCCTTATATATATATCACTCTTTGTGTCTGTAATGACTTTAGACATATCTCTTTTTTCTGTTCTAGTTTGATGTCAAAACTTTAGTGTGTGGTGAAAACTCACATGGATATACAGGGAAATTCCTAAATAAAGTTATTTTTTTAAAGTGATGCGACATAGCTTCTGCCTCACACTTCGTTAAAAAAGACTTGTAAATCTTTAATGTTAACACTGTCTACTAGGCAAAAGAAAAGGATGTTAAATTTTGGTGCACAATCAAGTGTCTTTTTGAGGATAACTTCAAAAAATTGTCAAACACTGAACTTGAGTCATTTTTTATCTCACTCTTTGTAATTGTGATATTATTAGTTTGAAATCAAAATTTCAAAATGACAAAAAGTAATAATGTTTCTAGTTGAATTTTGATTTTGCATTTAGCAATTAGTTTATTCTATTTCACATAAAACAACTTGATCGAGAGATTTTGAGGATTTTCTTTAAAGAAAACTATATATCCCTTATCCTTAATGCAATAATAAAAATTTGTGGACATGCTTGTTGGAAATTAAGTCCACAATTATCTCCTTGGTGCATACTGATTTCTATTTCAAGATTTTCCTGCACATTTACTGATCTTTGATCTAGGATCCGATAAAACCTATTTTAGGTTCTATGTCCGCTCATCTGATACCTGTAGGAATCACAACTTAGACAACCGAACTATTTGAAGAACAACTACAACGGACTTTCGGCTGATCTCCAGCAAAGGATAACCAATCTTGTCATTTTCTATGTTCAAATGTTAAATTGAAATAATTTGAAGATCATTGAAGACTTGGCCATCTTCAAGGACTTCCACGAACTATCAGTTAGAACAAGTTTGCGGAAATACATTTTGTTTTTCAACAATCTGCAAAATCACACTATGTGTCACGACAGTCTGCAGAAATACACTAAGTGTCGCAACAATCTACAAAAATGAACTATGTTTTCAATAGCTTTGGCTTTTTCGCATTTCCCTGAAATGCGAGACTTTAGCATAGTTCAATAGTGTAACTATCTTACAACACCGATTTTTTGCAAAAAGGCGAAGAGAGAAAATTCCCGAAGGTCATCTATTTTCAAAGAGGAACGTTCCCAACCACTTCTCAAAAATATGAAGAGAGAGAAAATCTGCAACGTCCTCATCAGCGTATAACTAAACATTCACCTCTCAGTTTAGTAGTCATTAGTTATCCGTGAGCTCAAATCTGTAAGGCCCCCGTTATAAGGAGAAGCCATAATTGAGCACGGTTGTTAGTATGGGGTCTAATTTGAGACCATGATGGTTAGGAGATGGCTGGATTGCATAGCAGGAAGTTCTGGGGGGTTCGGACGGCGGAGCCCCCGAGAAACAAGGAATATCGCCCCTCGACGGGGGGTTTGGAAGGCAGACTTTTGGTGTTTTGCATCTCTTTTGTCACTTGGTTGTTCGCTCTCTCTGATGGTGGTCACCACTTTATAACCACCACATTGGAAAGCATTCCTCAGTAGCTGGAGCACTCTGTTTTTGTGTAGATCAGTCATTCTAGATCGCCATTGAAGCCCTTCTCTAGGGCGGATTGGATAGCACCATCACCATATGTACTGGCTTTATTATCAGATTTTCAGATTCACGTGCATTGTCTCTTGTCTATGTAGAATTCAATTGTCAATTATAATAACTTTAAGAAGTAAATTTATACACAATTGAAGTAGCTTGACTTCAATTTGATTTTTATGGCGAAATTCAATTGTTAAGATTTGATAGTTGAGTGTACAAGGAATTGGAATTGTGCTAACAAAATCAAGCTAAGTACTCATACGCCTATGGGGTATTCAAGTGTTCAAGGAGTTTCGTTCGCACTTTGTAGGCTTGATTGTACTTTGTGAAGTGCTTAATGATCACTTTATAAATTAGCTAGTGTTGCCATAAAAATAGACAAGCGCTTGAGAGGCAAGATTAAAGAAACATCAATTACTTCAAAATATAGACCATCTTTTAAATACACTTTACTCTGAAATATAGACCATCTTCCAAATACACTTTACTCTGAAAAGTTGTATTCTCGAATCAAGTTCTCTTTTTGCAACATTAAATTTACCTACAATAAGGATGTAGAATTTTAGTGATACATTCATCCACATTTATATAGACCAAGACAAATTCGAGCTTCTAATCTCCATCTCCCTTGACCAAAAGCCGATTTTGAGCATCTAGTCTCATAGATCTCCAATTCTAGAGGTATACTTTTTAATATTGTACATGGAGCTTCAAGTCTGGATCTCATTTGCAAGTTTTAAAAGTAATACTCTAAAATATAGACTAAGCTTGGGCCCAATTAGATTTTACGCTTTTATGCTCGTTTGAGACTATGTAGTGTGAAAGATTCAACTAGTTTCATCACATTTTGCAATATTTCCATATTTGGCATATTGATGCCAAAACTTGTTTTAGACTTAGAGGTTGACTTTTCAAAGTTCATTAGTCTAAATTTCATCTGATTAAACACTTTTTGAAAGTGTGGGAAAGATAGAATGCGAGATTCAATTTGAATAAGTTGGGTACATTGAATCTAGACCCAAAATTAGTAGGGTTAGCATTTTGGCGGGAAAGCCAAGTGGCCAAATAAGGTTTGGACCTGCTATAAAAGGATGTAACTCATGGAGAGAGTGATCTTCTCTCTTCTCTATTTCATTTCATGCTTACATTAGAGGAGTTCTCAATATCAAAAAGACCCTTTAAGGAATGCCATGTAGGATATACAAAAATATCAAAATAAATAAAACAATATTGTTTATTTGCTTGCCCACACCACTCCCAAGGCCTCCCCAACTCCCAATGATCTACCCACAGTGTCTATAGTCACAGTTAAGAACTGTTAACAGTTTGCAGTATAACTTGACTAAATTCAAAAATATTCCCTCCATTGGTTACGAAAAGGGCAATATTTTCACTGGATCTAGAATATGACCGCCATCTCCAAATTTGAATCAGGAAAAATTGCAAAATGTTTACATATGCATTCCTTCCACGAGAATGGAAATATGAGCGCCAACTACCTATTGGAATGAAAAAATGAGCGGCATTTCCAAATTTGAATCAAGCATACAAGCATGGAGATTGGATTGATCGTACATAGGATATAATATAATCAAAGATGAGTATTTTGTTTTGCTTCATAGAATTTGGTCATAGTACTTTGATGCAACTGATTACTCTCATCTACATGTGGATATCCCTATTGATTTGGCACCTTTGCAGAGGGAGGGTGCAAAAGGAGGGTCAGCAACATGAAACTCATCATCATCTGGGATTTGAACTAAAAGAAAAAGTATGAAACCACTCTGATATTCAACCAATCGACATTTCTTGTTGCAATACGGACACATAGAACTACTTTTGAAAAGATCAAACAATTTGGTGAACATTCTATCCAGTCTATGTCTAAAAGCTGGGAAGAAATGAACAAGATCAATATAATGCATGTACTGGAGTTGACCTATGGAAAAAACAGACTTGCTAAGTATATCTCTGAATCTGACATAATGTTCATAAAATACATCAGAATTTGGTTGTCCAGTCCTGAAAACATGTAGATATGGCCTGAATAGGCTGTGGAAGTAGTCCAGATTTTCAGTAATCCCAAATTCACTCAGAAATGAACTCAAGCCTGATTCTCGTGAGGATGATGAGGAAGAGGCCATGGCAGTAGTGTGAATATTGCACTTGTGCACGTGGGAGAACTGAACCAAAACTAACTATCAAAATGGTGCAGAAGATGGATATCTACGGCAGACAGATACAGAATATCGCACTTGTGTGCGAGTAGGTATACTTGCAAGCAAACGGATAGCAATGAGGGCGCACAAAAGTGATATGTCGCAAATTTTGAGAACGCAAAAGGTAAAAAATTATTCGATTTCCGTGCCATTTATACTAAATTTTTGCACATGTGGTCAACGGACTTATGACACGTGTCTACTTTTAATTCGACAATAGGCGCAGGCACGTGTGAGATGACACCTGCACACGTGTGAAATGACACCTAGACACGTGTCGCATGTTCATTTGATTGCTCATAAACATGTGTCGCTCTCACATTTGATCGTATAAATCCCACACATGTAGTGTGACAGGGTGACATGTGTCGCTCTCCATTTGTCCGTACAACTCCCACACGTGTGACAGGACGTGCTTTCGCACGTGCGAACCCCAATATAAAATCACAAATTTTGATGAGTTTTTTTCATTTTTTTTGCTCCGCATATCGCATTTGTGCGCGCCCTTAAGGCACAATCAAAATTCCTCCTGCTACCTTCCATGCGCACAGGTCCGATACGTCTTCCTACGTGTCACCCCATATCGCACTTGTGCGTCTTTCTTCAAATCTAATCGTTCTCTCTGATATTCGGCCCGCATAGGTCCGATATACCGTACATTCTGTCCGTACACAGCGGTCCTCTGTGAGTTCTTTATCATCTCTTCCTTCTCATCCTGTACTCACCACCATTGTCACCTCTCAAGCACTTGACCTTTGTGGAAAATTTGTTCTCCCTTGCATTATTGAACTTGACAAAGACATCATACACTTCATCCTTGCTCTTTAATAGATCGATCCAACAAAATCTACTAAAATCATCAATGAATGTTACATACATCTTAGCTCCACTATTGCTAATTGTAGTAAATCCATGAATATCTGAATGTACAAGTTGAAAAGGCTTTGTAGATCTAGAAATAGATCTAGTATAAGGTAGTCTATGTGACTTAGACAAAACACAAGACTCACAAACATGCGTGTCATTACTTAAGGAACTTGGAAGATCAATCACAACCTTCTTCCTTGCCATTACCTCCAATGACAGTTGAGGTGTCCCATCCTTTTGTGCCAAACCTCTTGAATAGAAATTTGCTCCCTTGCAACACATCCAACTTGGTTAGCAATAACACAAACATCAAGTTTGAACAACTTCCCTTGCTTTTTACCTTTTCCAATCAAGACACCCTTCCTTTTGATCAAACAAGCATCTCCATCAAACTCCACCTTGAGGCCCTTACTTAGCATTTGACTCACACTAAGCAAATTCTTGGTAATAGATGGAATAAACAAGACATCCTCCAAATGAACATTCCTATTTGTAGAGAGAGAAATAGGAATTGTGCCAATCCCTTTGATTGCACACTCACCATCATTGGTCGTGTAGATCACCCTCTTGTCATCTCCATATGCCAACAAAGAAGTGAAGTACTCTTTGTGAAAGGTCAAGTGTGAACTTGCTCCACTATCAATCCACCAAGGATCTAGATCTCCATCATTAGCAAGCATACATCAAGACATCACAAAAGCATCATCATTTGCATCTTGAACATCCAAACCATCCTCATCAAGAGTAAGATTACATTGCTTGTCTCCTTGATCTCTCTTCTTCTTGTAGCACTCACTTGCAAAGTGTCATTTGATGCCACAATAGAAGCACTTGAGCTTTGATCTATCCTTCTTTTTGCCACTTGAAGAAGCATCCATTTGATCTTGCCCTTTAGACCACTTGCTTTTGGCTTTGCACTTGAATTTTCCCTTTGTGAACATAGCATCCTCTTGAAGTGTTGATGTAGATCCACCTCTTGCTTGAAGCCTATATATTTCATTGATCAAGATCTCTTGAAGATCCATCAAACTTGGCAAAGTCTTTTGAATAGCAATACTTTGAACAATGTTAGCATGAGCATCCAACAGGCCATTAAGAATCACTTGAATAAGCTCTCCTTCCTCAATGCTTTCATCTATGCAAGCTAACTCATCATTCAATGCTTTCATTCTCAAAACAAAAATATTTGGACTTTCTTCATTATTTTGAAAACAAGAAAAAATTTGCCTTCTTAGAGTCAACACTCTAGAAGTAGACTTGGATTCATAAAGCTTCTTCAATAAATTCCAAGCTTCCAAAGATGATGTGCACTTACCAACTTCCTTGAGAAGTTGACTGGTAACATTCATCTCTATCATGTCTAGAGCCTTCTTGGCCCTCTTGTCATACCTCAATTGATCTTGTTGTGTTGCTGGTCTCTCCTCCAAACCTACAACAATATCCAAAACATCATTCATCTCAAGAAGTGACTCCATCCTCACTTTCCACAATGAATAGTTACTGGAAGTAAGCCTATCATTGGCTTCCAACATGACTCCAATTGAGGTTGCCATGTAGCAATGACCTGATCTTCCCTTTCAACCTGATTCAATGCACAAAGCACTCCTTTGAACAACAACAAATGCTTTCAAAAGAAATCACCAAGATCTGAAACTATCTCACAAATTCTCGTCTAGCACTTATCCAAGCAAATCAACACATAGAATCATGGAATTTTGATCAACCTATGATCTATCCTCAATCTAATGACTTTTACCACTTCCTAAGATCGAAACACACTCAAATGAAGTCCAGCAACCTCACTATCTAGAGATCCAATCAAAATTAGGGTTTTGACAAAATCACAAAAAATTGACTATTCCAAATCTACATGCAAATGTTGAAAATTTGATATGCAATCTATAAGCCACCACTTAGGCTGAACCAATGATCCAAAAATCGGCCAAATCCAATACGTGAATTCAAAAATCGGAATTGAACAAGTATATTGACCTATTTAGTATTTTGATCTACAAAAGATTCAATCTACAAAAGCAAAAAATCCGATTTTGGTGTAGAATCCTCTCTAGCATGCTCTAGACTTGATATCTTCACCAAATCATTGATAGATCTGATTTCCTCCTTCATAACCTGAAACACAAGCTCTGATACCATGTGAAAGATTTCAGATCCTTAAGATCCAATCTACTTGAATGATCTTTGGTTAGAAAGAGAAATACACTACCAATCTCACCAATGTAGAAAAATCAGCATCTACACACAATTTGAGATGCAAACACTAATAGAACTTGATCAAACTTGAATGAAATGATTATGTACTATTGCTGTCCGTACAAAACCAGAAAGCTATTGTATTTCACACGTGTGGATCCAAAAATAGCAAATATAGATCATTCTACACATAGAATTGCAAGCACTCACCAAGATAGTGCACCAATGGATAGTAGAACCCAAGAGAACCAAATACATTATAGGAGGTCTCAATATAAAAAAGACCCTTTGTAAAAATACTTTTACTTTTTTTCTTTAGTTTCGACCGTCACCAGGCCCAATCAAAATGCACAGATTTGAAATCTGCGTAACGTAGTTCAAATTAACTAAAAAATAAAAATGCAATATAGAAAACTTTGAAATTTGTGTCCGGGCAGCATGGGACGTATCCCATTGGTTTTTTTTTCCTGTCCGACACGTGCTAATCTGCCCGACGTCAATATCTCAAGTTAAATTTACTTTACTATGCTAGTTAGTATAATGAAATTTTCTAGCTATACTAGTTACAGATATAGAAATATAGTCTATACAGTTACATAAAACATGGTATACGCAGTAACTGTGACTATTTTGACATTCACATTAGATTAAATGTGATACGAAAAATTAAAATTAAGTAACATATCAGAGAGATTTTTGGCGCCCAATCTTTGAAAATAGCAATGGCAAGGAGACCCAGATCTACAATCGATTTTGTGATTCTTTACAATGAGAAAGATGAAGCTGATAACTGTAAGCCAACAAAATATACGAAGAACTCATGGGTATTGCTGCATCCATCATCAAAGGGCAATTTTTGACAAAAGAAAAGAGCAAAAATGACTTACAAATCTTATTGGAAAGCAAAAATTTTGGAGTTTAAGACTACCCTGAGAGGTCAATCGATATCAGAAGTCTTAGTACAACATGTATATATGCATTCAGAAATCAAAGTACATGATATCAATCCTCATGATCATCAAAAATGTAATTGTAAGTATATCAAAACATATGCACTCTACAACAATCATAGGTGATTTCCTTTATTGATGCTCTTCAGATTATGATTTAAATGCTTCAACATTGTTTTTTTCTTCCAGATTTATATCCATCATGCATAAGTGAATGGGAGCCCGCACAATCACTTGAAGGAACATTAGACGTGATTCACTCTGATGTTGGAAAGCTACAATACAGAGGAAGAAGTCCAAAGGAACTTGCAGATTGTGGTATCTATTTTTATGAATCTTTATATACGCCACAAACAGATGGAGGTTTTGGCAAGCTCGAAGCAATTCCATTGTCTAGTTTTCAAAGTGATGAGTGGCCTACTCCTGACAGCATTGTTTTTGAATCCTTGAGATGCAGGCTACTCATTGATATTAAAAATGCTATGAAGATAAGCACAGGCTCGAAAATTGTTCACCTAAGTTGGTTTATCTCATTGCATACATTTGTTGATTTTTCTCGAGTGCTAGTGTTCGTAGGACACCAACTTTATTTGTTTGCAAGGATTTATCAGATGAGACTTTGTCAGATCTCATGGATCAAGGCTGGGATAGTAAAACAAATAATGACATAGAATGCAGGATTAAAAAGTCCTCAATGATCTTTCGTTATCATATCGAAAAGCAAATGCTCAGTCTCACATTTAGCTACCAGAGATACAAGAAAATTGAAGGTACATGGCTACCACTGGATCAAGACTTTGAACTAAATAGTCACACAAACCGAATGGAGATAAGCATTATCTACAATGAGAAATATTTGACTATGGTTGAGGTGGAAGAGCACTGGAAGCTTCAAATTCATAAACTGGAGCAGCATTTGATATATCAATGTATATTTTTCTATGAAGTCTATACATGTATTTTTGTTTTATGCTATCTATATTTTTTTAGATCTTAATTTCGTACAACTACATCATCCTTTGCACCATCATCAATAACGGGAGGCTGAAGCCTTGCTCGAGCCAGTATACTCAGGATAATTTCTTGTCTAAATCTGTACACCTGGCTTGATGTGTACTCAGGAAGTGTAAACTGCAAAATAGAACATTCATGTATTAGTAATGGCCAATAACATCACCAGAATAGAAAACTAATCATGATTTCAAAATAAGAATAGACAGAATTTATTACCGTAGAAATATCAAGATCTTGTTGAAGGATGAACCACTCAAAAAATAGCTTGGCATTGTACAATGTGTACCACCCACAGTTGAATGAATCATTTTGCTTGGGTGACTGCAAAATAATTCAGCACACAAGAAATCAATTATGAAACAGAATGAATTAGATTGAAAATATTTCATTAAAATACTGATTTTAAAATGCTATTAAGAAAGACAGAGTTTACCTCCAAGTTGACAATCTGCCAGTCCACGGAATGAGGAACGTCTGTAGGAATATATTTACTTAGATATGGAATGAATATATTTACATCCTTATGCGTATTTCTCGCCAAATTCATCTTGACACAAGAACATTTAATAATATTATTTATAGATCTCTTAATAGAGATCATGTTTAAACTCCGGTGGTCACTGCAAAATAAGATTGAAAGTACTTTAGCGGCAATTCTGAGAACTATTTAAATTGAAAATGTCAATGTTAATGCATAAAACAGGAAGAAGCACTTAATATCTTACTTGGTATGATAAGGAATCACTAGATACTTTGTTGCTGGTGTGAATCCACTTGTCAGACATTGTGACAATGTGTCATTATTCTCCTTGAAGGCCTGGAGCAGAAAGTTACTCAGCACCAGCAACTCGTTTGATGAATCTCTTGCAATGTCAAATTGCAAGAGTGTCAGCCCAGACTCTATCATAAAATCACTGATAGAAGCCCGTCTGTCTTTGAGATCCAGACAATCTAGAACTCTAAAATTAATACTAAAAATAAGTTCTTCTAGTCTAAAACAAAAAGGAGTACCAATTGTATCTATAGCATCCGATATGTCTTTCTCAAATTTAAGATAATCATCCGAATCTATATATGTATAGAAATTGGGAGGAGGAGGAGGTGGAAGTGTAGTATCTACAACAATTATAGGAGTATCCAAAACAGAGGTAGCTATATTTACAGCATTATCAACAGCAACATTATCTACAATGGATTCTGGGACAGGCTTCACTTTCTTAGGAGCACGCTTGGGGGCTGTCTGCTTCCTAGGACGCTTCATAGGAAGATGAGTCCTATCTACAGGAGTTGGTCATCAGAAGCTGAAAATCCTTGGGCATTATGGTAACCCTCTTGGTATGTATGGCAAGCAAAAAAGAATCCTAAAAAAAAAGGCTAATATAATCTTCAGCAGCCTCTTGAAGACACTGAAGAGCACTCGGTGTGAATCTAACGTGCTGTCCGAGATCATTTCTTGTTATGTTCCGGACAACACGGTAGAATGGAGCTCTTGGGATCAACAGAGTTGTTGACCTCTGATATTTGCGTATCTGAGAGAGCCACCTACTGCGGTTGCGCGTTCTAGGTCTAGCAGGTGGTGTGATGGCAACCATAGGAGATGAGGATAAGCCAGGAGAAAAGAAGTCTCTCCTTGTCTGCTTTCTCCTATCCATGGGTGTGAACTATGTGCTACAAAAGAGTTTGTATGGCCTTAAGCAAGCACCAAGGAGTTGGTATGCTAAGCTTAACACTTTTTTACTCTCTCAAGGCTTTGTTATGAGTGAGTATGATCATTCACTTTATTATAGGTTTGCTGGAAATGATGTTACCATCTTGCTAATCTATGTGGATGATATCATCTTGAGTGGTGGAGACAATCAAGATGTGGAAGATATCAAGAATGCTCTTAAGAAGGAGTTTGAGGTGCATGATCTTGGTAATTTGCATTACATTTTAGGAATAGAAGTCATTAGATCTTCTCAATTCACTTTCATTTGTCAAGAGAAGCATGCTAATTCTATTCTAGAAAGATTTCATATGGTAGATGCAAAAGCTATTGATACACCTATGGAGTCTCATGTAAAACTAACTATAAGAGGTAATGAAAGATCCTTCAAGGACATTACTCTCTATAGGAAGCTAGTTGGTTCACTCATCTATCTAACCATTACTAGACCTGATCTAAGCTATTGTGTTGGAAGATTGAGTCAATTCATGCAGGATCCTAGTGAGGAGCATTGGAAGCTAGGAAAGCGAGTTTTGAGGTACATCATTGGAACTCGAGATTTTGGCACATTGTATGAGGGATCATCACCTATTCTTTTTGGATTTTCAGATTCAGACTATGCTGGAGATGTAATTAATAGGAAATCCATTAGTGATTATTGTATTTTCATAGGTGATGGAGCTATATCATGGATGTCAAAGTAGCAAGCCACTATCTCATTGTCATCTAGTGAGGTCGAGTACAAAGTTCTTACACATTGCATAAAGGAGATGGTATGGATCAAGAGGATGATCAAGGATCTTCACTTGCTGGATTTTTCAGAGAGCCCAATCATCTTTTGTGACAATCAATCTGCCCAAAGAATGGCATCCAATCCTATCTTTCATGCTAGAGGCAAGCATATTGAGATACAATATCATTTTGTGAGGGAGCGAGTCATTGCAAAGGAGGTGGAGCTTCAACATGTGTCTTCAAGGGAATGTGTAGTTGATATCTTCACCAAAGCATTGGAAAAAGACTTGTTCATGAAGCATAGGACTTCACTTGGGAGTATTATCAAAGTCTATGCTAAAACTAGTTGAAGAGGGAGTGTGAAAGATTCAACTAGTTTCATCACATTTTATTTTCATATTTGGCATATTGAGGCCAAAACTTGTTTTAGACTTAGAGGTTGACTTTTCAAAGTTCATTAGTCTAAATTTCATTTGAATAAACACTTTTTGAAAGTGTGAGAAAGATAGAATGCGAGTTTGAGTAGATTCAATTTGAATAAGTTGGATACATTGAATCTAGACCCAAAATTAGTAGGGTTGGCATTTTGGTGGGAAAGCCAAGTGGCCAGAAGGGTGTTGACACATAAATGGTAAAATCAAACAACATCCATGAATTTCAAATCTAATCGAGGTATGTTGTTTTGTTTGACATATGAAACACGGTGATTGATATATCATGAGAAACTTTGCGACTTATGCAAAGCATTTAAATTGTTAAAAAATTAAAAGAATATTACAAGCTAAAAAATAATTGAATAAAACTCATTTTAATGCTCAAACTCACCTATGAGTGACACCTTAGCTTTTAGCAAATCATTACTAGCTTATTGATGTCGCGACAAAGTTCAAAAACTAATTAGGAGGTTCGAAAAACACGATTCAAAAAAAAATGAAGTGAAAAAGAATTAGAAGTTTGGAAAAAGACGATTCAAAAATGGAAGTAAAACATGGAAGGGAAAAATAAGAGATAGCGTGATGCTTGGAAAAATTAGCATAGTAATGAATGAAACTAGCATTATTTTTAAAAAACCGGCATCTTGGAAATTTGATGGTATTTAATATAGGCATATAAACCAATTTTGGATGGGTATATAGATGCCCCAATGGTATGCATTACATACTTGGCTAATATATGATTTTGTAATACTATGGTTCATACCCCTGCAAAGGCTGGTTTTTAGCCCATCAATGCACATGTCGATATCCAACATAAAAGAATTGATCTTAGCATGGTATCGAATATATTAGCCATTTTTAGTTGTTATCCTAAATGTAATAAATATTATTTATGGTGCCCTAAAGACATTGGCGCACTCAACAATGAGTATTGGCCTTTCAAATCATATATATTATTTAAAAATGTCATCCTTTTCATTAAATAAAAATACTGCCCTTGAAAAAAAAATCCAATTTAAAAAAAAAAAATTATATACATAATTACACCCAAATTCATACTGGATGGTGTGATCCTTGCAATACCCATGCCAACCACCCATGAATTTGTAAACATGGTTATATTCATACCTTGCTGATATTAAAAATATCAGTACCCACCCAACACGGATATAAATCGCTAGAGTATTAAAAATCCTCAATAAACCGGGATAACATGTTTTAAAAAATTTCAGAGCAGCGAGAGTCTCGCTGTGAGTGGGAGGAGTGCTCAAGAAATTTGGCAAAGTAGACACTATAAAATATTTGAAGATTTTTAATACAATCATATAAGCCATTTAGTGAGTAAAGTATTCAAAAAATTGAAAAGTTCTATTAAATGCAAGTTTTTGAGGATTAGGCTAGAGAAAAAGGCCTAGTGCTAAAAGTCTTGTCACTCGTGCTCCCCCAACAGTCTGGATGGACTCTGGGACCTGGGTCCCATGGTCCTGGAGTCCTGTCCAAACTGCACATGCCCATCGCATCAGCTACAGTTGTCACCTGAATAGCCCAACCTTATCTCTCACGCCCGCGCACTGCGCAGTGAGGCTGAAGCCGCTGAACCATGGTGATGGTGGTCACCGTACGATGAGACACGGACTGGCGGTACTGCCACCAGCACCGCCACTGCACGCCTCTTCCGTTCTCCTTGTCCGGGCTGGTAAACCACGCGGAAAGGAGGGGGCGATGGTGGGTGCGTCACCGTTCGCAGCGTAGCAGCCCATTGCTCCGCACTGCGCAGTACACTAATCTCAGTAGGCTTCATGTGAATGCCATGAATTGGCTGAATAAAGGGCTGCGATTCACAGCAACTCTCCTACATCTGTGCGGCCGGCCTGCCGCCGGCTGCTCAGTCAGTGCTGCGCAGTGGAAAAACAATGTATAATTGGAATTTGCCATTTGGAAATCCATTTTGCCTTTGTCAAGCAGCTGCTGTGCGCTGTTTAACGCATCACCTTTAATTCAGTGTTTTCCCGAAGCCTTGCTTTATATACTCATGGAAGGTTTATAAATCGTCAATTTTCATGATATAGATTTTTGAACAATAATGCAAGTTTCATTTCTATACTTTGTCGAATTTGGTAAACTTTCGAATTACCCATTAATTAGATTTATAATTGTCGAAATTAGCATTCCATTCGATAATCTCAGAGTCTCTAAGTTTTTACATCTGAAAAAAGCATTGACTTTTAACTTTAGCGGTTTCATTTTGGTATTTCACAATCTATACATATGAAGTGCTTGTAAGAGTTTTTTAAGGTTATGTTTTGTGGATGGATGATGGATTGCTCTTTCCTAGTGGAAATAGTGGATGGATGGTCATTGGTACATGCCAAGAGCAATTATAAGCTTAATTCTATTATCTCATAATCTATATGATATTTTTTTAGCTGGCCTGAGTATTTTTTTGTTAGCAGCAGTACTGACTGCAAGACGTCTCTGCGAAATCCGGTTGCTCGTGGATAGATGATATAGCGTCTAGCTGGCTCCTGTTAAGCCAGAATCATAGCATTGATAGCAATGTATGCGATATGTACACATTGTATACTAGCCATGGACTTATGTGCTTTGCTTCATTGATCACTTTTTGAATTTTGCGGTTTCCTACAGCTTTGCATTAAAAGAGCTGTTACATCAAAGCTTTCGGTGTACCAGCTTACCAGCTCATGAGAAAATTGATGGGATCATATGCTCTTGTACAGCTTGTTTTGATTCATTCCGACTGCAGTGGCATATCAGTGTGAATAGTGCAACAAAAAGTGCAGAACCCACTATACTTCTAGATACTTCTTGAAAATTCACAACTTTTATCTATAAATCTTCGTAAAATTAGAAGTATGTTCTTAAATTTAACAGGCAAACAGTTTAGTTCAAACTTCCAAGTTCGCTTTTCCTGGTGCGCATACAAAGATTATGAGTAAAAATTATTGGTGATATGCAGATGATGTGATGGAATGATTTTAAGGCTGCAAAACAGAAGCTTTTCTGTGCCGAAGCCGGTCACCTGGACGGGGCTGGCAGCTGGAGTTTGTGCCGTGTGCCCTAGACCTCCGACCGGTGCAGGGCCCAGGCAGCTAATCCGCAGCATACACTGCCTTACAAGTTCTAGCTTAAGAGTACCTAGCCGTAGTTGAAATTGAACCAGAACTCATTGCAATTCAAAAATCGCAGTCAGGAAATGAGAGAGTCGTTGAGACTCGAGAGACTGCTCAGTGCCCTCAGTGCTAGCTAGAAAAGACTAGTAAAACAGCAAAAAAAAAAATCACCGCTGGCCAGTGGCGGCTCTAAGATGATGATGTATATTCACGCATCTAGCACGCATATTTGATATGTGCCAATTCAATGCCATTCTGTCGTGCAATTCAGTATTTTCTAATTCTTTGAATCTTTGGTAGCCAAGCTGTCTACATAAAATGGATGGCTTATGTCTTATACGACTTATTCTTTCTTTAATGGTATGAATCATATCGTTTCATGTTGACCCCACCACAACTCGGACCCTTGGTGACGGATAGCAACATGGGTAAACCTGCCGTAGTATATGATTACGTGTATTTTAGATGATCCGCTAGATAGGCAACAAACTTGGAACAAAGTTTCAGCATGTTTAGAGTTAGACTTCCAAGATCCAGGACTACACAGTACACACTCTTACGCCTGCAAGGGGATTATGAGGATTACTCTTACTACACAGTAATTCCCAACAGATAAATCGCATTAAATTTGCTGTGACGAAGTCTGACAAACCATGACCATGACCATCATGATGTGTACGTAGGTTATCGAGAATCAGGAAGCATGTGCACATTTGAATGCTTATTGTTCTCCGATCCGTAAAAATCGGATCCATTAAGCTCTCTGCGCTAAGTGTCACTATATATGATCTAGCGCTAGAAACGCTAGAAAGGCAGAAAGATTTCAGAATTCAGATTGTATAGACTTTTCAAGATTTAAGCGGATTCAGCATGCAACTAGAATTCAGATTGTATAGACGTTTTAAGATCTAAGCGGATTCAGCATGCGACTAGAACAGTACTTTCCAACAGATGAATCGCATTAAATCTGACATTCAAAGTCTGATGAACTATGACCATGTGTAGGATATGAAGAATCGGAAGCATGTAAATTTAAATGCTTGCTGTCCGATCCTTTAAAATCAGATGCATTAAATACTAGGAAGCTTTTAGTGTACAAGCAAAAGCTATATAGAATTCACTCTAAATTTCATTTCCAGGCCTGGAGATGGGATGGATCAAACTAATAATAATAGGCTATACACACTGAAAATCTAGACACACGCACTATCCTGCTAATATTAGGATTTGCTGCCACCAACATCGCCATCGTCAAGAAAATCCCCGGTCCGATACAGGAAATATGCAAACCTAGTGAGGTTCTTTCAAAAGTGTTTCATGCAGACAGGTGCTAGTCGCAGCCAGGAGCACAACCTGAAAGAAAGATTCAAAGCTAATAACAAGAAAAAAGACAAATTGCTGTAGGACGTTGCTAGACTTTTGTCGTGGCGATCGTTATCTTTGCCTTATTCTTTACGGCCAAAGAAACATTCTCAGCATCCTAAACCACCAAATCTATCAGCACAAACTGGAAGAAATCATCGACCAATCCCCCACGTTATGTGCTTTTGGGAAATTGATTTAGTTATGAGGATTGCTCCTGAAGGATCCCAAGGCCTTCAAGGCGTGACCGCCTCTTAGCACATACTGATGATAAGCTGCTGCCGCGGCTGCTCCAATGAAAGGACCAACCCAGAAGATCCACTGCAAATCATGAGAAAATTAATCAGAGATGGTCCGTCAGGACATCACTGATGCTCATAAAAATACTCACCTAAATGCTGAGAAGAAACATAGCTGGTAAACATTCAACTTTAGAAGGTTTTCGGAAGGTTGTGGTAAATTGAACTCACTTGATCATCCCAAACTTTGTCGCTGTTGAAGATTACAGCAGCGCCGAAGCTACGCGCGGGGTTGATTCCTGTTCCTGTTATGGGAATGGTTGCCAAGTGCACGATGAATACTGCAAATCCAATTGGCAAAGGAGCCAGAACCTGCAACGTTAATCTTTGTCAGCCAACACACATACACAAACACTATCTCTGCTAACAACAAGCCTATATCTCAAATGGTCGAAGTACCCACAGGCACATGGGAGTCTCGTGCAACGCGCTTGGGGTCAGTGGCTGAAAAGACTGTGTAGACAAGCACAAAGGTCCCAATGATCTCTGCGCCAAGTCCAGTCCCTTTTGTGTAACCGTGGTGGACGAAGTTTGCTCCGCCTCCCAATTGATCATAAAATGCTTTCTGGAACCCTTTGGCCATGCCTGCCCCGCTGATAGCTCCCAAAGTCTGCGCTATGATGTAGAATAGAGCTCTCGGAAGAGACACCTTGCGGGCCAGGAAGAGTCCAAATGTCACGGCAGGATTGATATGCCCACCTGATCACGAAATGCACAAGATCAGTCACACCGCTACATATACAAATCATAAAAAAGACAATAGTGAAAATAGCACGTATAATGCCCAGCCACAGCTGTTGGCAGCTTCTTAGAAATCAACGACGCACTACCGATTTCATTTGAGGGATTAGAGCTAATTTCGTTAGTAGATTTACGGAGACTCAAACAATCTACTGCTACTTTGCAACAAAGAGAGCATGCGCAGTACCAGATATTCCTGCAGTACAATAGACCAGGACAAAAATCATTCCTCCGAAGGCCCAAGCAATGCCCAGCGTGCCCACACCTCCACAGTTGCCAGCATTCTTACTGGCGCCGATGACTGTGAGGATTGTAATATAGAGAAACAGAAAAGTAGCTGTGAATTCTGCAATCACTGCTCGATAGAATGACCACATGGTGAATTCATGAGGATCAACAAGCAGCGCAGGCGGCGGGTCAGAGTAGTCCTTTGTAACAAAACCCTGCTCTACGTCCTTGGCACCGGCCTCTTTCGCCATAGCTACAATAACTCAACAAGTCCTCCTACTGATCAGATTTCCACCCGTAACAACAAAGTTTCCCTATAGACAGTATCAAAAGCTGCTGCTCTCAAGCTCAGAATTAGCTCAATTATGTGCCTGATCTCTACCGGATGCGAGGATATAGCTTAGACGATCTGATCTGGCCCTGAGACTTGCCTAGCACAGACTCTTGACCTTTCTGGCTACTGGATGAGCTCGTGTGCTCTGCTCTTAAATCTTAAGCCTGTGAGAAAGATACCTCCAAAGGATGCGAAGGTAAGGCAAGGTTCATCGAAGGCAGAGGGGCACACAGGCAGAGTGGAGAGTGGGCTGCTGCTGCTGTACTCTCGTAAGAGTCACATACACGTCGGGATGACAATGAGGGCCCCTGCCTCTCTGCTTTATAGGCAAACCCACACCCCTCGATACTAGTGGCCGGTGCCGCACCGCCGACAAGCGGCGGACACTCGTGGTGCTACGCTGCGAGTGGGGCTGTTTTTGTTGTTCCAAATCGCTGCCTGTTTTTGTTGTGCCTTCTCTCTCTCTCTCTCGTCTGCACTGCCACTGCACCTCCGTCCGTGACCGTGAGCCGTTACAACCTCATTCATTGCAACGGCTCTCCCTGGCTATTCACATGACTACGGATGCAAGGCGTCAACTGCGGCCTCAGTCGAAAGCGACTGACTGTGAGGCATGCCCCGTGGGGACACGGTATTGGCCCCTCCGCCTCTCCTGCACTCGCATCAGCACGCGTGGCGGTCTTCGCTGACGACATGAGTGACAACTCGACAATTGGGCGGCGAGCGGGACAGACCATGTGGCCCTACCCGCTAAGCCCATGGGTGGGCCCCTGTCCGACCGACCACCACTCCTCGGCCCCACCGCAGCCTCCAACCTACAACCTATAGGAACTTATTCTTCGTAGACTCTAGAGCCACCTGTGTTCCAGTGGCCATCTCGAACTTTCTTCCTCATATAGGCTGTTGTTTCTTTGCCACATGTGTCTGGGACCATCTCGAGCCTTCACCAGTGCTTTGCTTTGCATTCCAGAACCCTCTTCTGATCCCAACCAACCCGTCATGCTCCCCCCAACACCTCCCCCCCCCCCCCCCCCCCAAAAAAAAACAAACCGAGAGAAGGTAGTTACGGAATGCCACATGTCCAATCTAGAACCTTGAGCAGTGCCCTGGATTCTCAATTGTTGAAATTCATTTTTTATCGCTTTATTTTACATTTATAGCTTTTTTATATAGCTCAAAATCAAGTGATCTTAGTATAAATCTTGAGGTTTTAAGGTTTTATTTTCAACCCTTTTAACAATTTCATAATAGTTTTGTAGTTTTTTATAAGGTTAGTTGGAAACTTCTTTACGAGCACTGAGCCTCAGAAAGATTGCTCTACGGTCTACCTTTCTACATTGCAACAACAGTGTATTATTTAGAATTCAGAATCATTCACAAATTTGCTCATTTTAAGGATCATAATGGATAGAAGACAATAGTATGAAATGCACATTGCTCATTGTTTACTGAAAACCTAAGACTTACAAAAATCTATACAAACACTTTAAGTTCTAAGGACTCTATGATCCACTTGTCTTGCGTGCATGCTTCATAGTTTTGGACGAGCATCGGTGTCGACACCCTGTCCGTGAGCCCATGTGTGAGCGTTGGAGCTGCTGACACACCTGCCCATGCAAGGCTCGGGTCCCAGTTTTTACTCCATAAGGGCGCTCCTTAGATATCATTATGCAGTGGTTGGGATTTGAGCCTGCACCTTTCCGGTGGCAGTCAACAACTCTACCCATACACCCCATTATGAACATATCTGAATATGTTCACAAGATCGGGTTTGCTATTTAGTTCCACGCATAATGTCGATGGACTTCATTTATCATGTATACTTTAAAATAGGTTTGTAACCCAATAGAGATTCTACAATAAATATTTTTTTCTTAGAAAGACATGTCCATCAATATGCAACTACGAGCATAAACTTTTGGTTTAGTCTCTCAAATTATGTATAGGAATGGGGCAGGCCCTAGGGGAGGGGCCTTCCCTAGCATAATCATTGCCAGGTTTTTTTTCCGTTAATTTTTTATTTTTGAAAAGTATGAGTAGGTATGCATCTTTTCACCTTTCTAAAAATAGCAATTAAATCTTACAGATTTATAAGGCATTTATGACTACATCTATTTTCAAACAACAATTTCAAGTGTACGATTATGTCATGCAAGGGTCTCTATAAATACAAAGCAAAAAAACCTGTAGGTTATTGCGTTAGCTTTTCTAGCTTATTTATAGTCATATTCACAATTTTTTTCATGGATGAAGTATGAGTGCATACTTATTGGCTATGTCAAGCTATGCCACAAGTATTCACAAGGGAACTAATGAACAAGCAAGTAGAATATCCAAAACTTCCACATACCTTTGTTGGAGTGTGATGATGATTTTTTTAAAGGAGTGTATTTCAATGGTAACCCAGTTATTGAAAATGCGTGCACCCTTAGTCATGATTGGCAAGACAATGCTCTGTGAATGCACTAAGATTATTATTACTTTTCAGATAAATTACTATAGAACAACTGATCGGACAGACCTTGATTCTACCAACAAAGCGCGTAGTTTACTTGACGAAGGATGAGAAAGAAACGAACGCGAACTTGAAACATTTCTATTCGTGACCAACTCGAAATTTGTCTTGTAGTCAACTCGAAAGATTCGCAAAACAGTTTCTTGTAGACGCTCGTGGCTTTCTTGTTGAAACTTGAAAGATTCGCGAACAGAATCTTGTCGCGAAATTTTTCTGTTTCTTGTTCAAGCCTCAGATGTCTCGTCGCGAACAATTTGCAAAATCTTTTGGACTGTTCTTCAAGCTCACCTGTCGCGAAACTATCTCGAACAGTTCGCAAAATATTCTAGATTTCTTCTTCAAAGCTCAAGAATTGTCATCTGTCGCGAACAAATCGCAAAAGACGAAAATGTCGTGAAGAGACAAGTGTCGCGAACAATTCGTGAAACACGAAGCTATGACAAAGAGATGAACTGTCGCGAATTATTCGCGAACAGATTTTATTCGAGCCTGGAAACAGAGCGTCTATTTGAATATCAACTGTCGTAAACGGTTAGATTTCTACTGTTACAGTATTAAAAGGCCAAAAGTCTTGTAAATAAAAGGCCAAAAGATCTGTTTTGTAGCAATATAAATACATATGCACTACTCGTTGTAACTCACTCAATCAGAGACACAACAACGCGATAAGACAACAAGAGATGTATATTGATTAATCAAATTCAAAGTTATAAAAATTCGTTTTTGATCAATAGTTTCTTATTGTCTAAATTGTCTTAAGTTGTCTCATACTTCCGCATATAGTCTAATACTTCCGCATATAATTTCCGCACGCATATTCAATCAAAACAAATATTGTTCTATTAGTACATAGATCAGATAAAATCACGATTGAAGACATTGGTATTAGTTTGATTTATTCATTACTATTTTTCCTACAGTGGTATCGGAGCATACAGAATTAAAGTTGATACAGTGGTATCTTCTTATCCCTCTTAGCATTCTTCATACACCATCAAAAGCCGCTATCTGGAGGTTATTCATGTCGTCGATCACCAATATTCAAGCTAAGATCACTGCAATCTTGGACCCAGAAGGTTCAAACTACTTGATTTGGAAATTAAAGACTTCACTCTTGTTGAAGGGCGAAGGTCTATGGCAATGGGTAGAACTAATTGAGGAGAAGCTAGAAGCTACTCCTGGCAAAGAACTTCAAGAATGGAGCTTAAAAAATGACAAAGCTATAGCAATTATTGTGTCTTCAGTGCATGACAATATAATGCTAGATCTTACATCAATTTCAAATGCAAAGGATTTATGGGAAGAATTGCAAACCAAGAATGAGACTCGATCTCGTAATCAGATCATGTTTTTGGAAGACCAATTAACTTATCTACAATGAGACGACAAAGACCTGAACACATTCGTGCGAAAGATTAAAGAACTGTTTATTTCCTTGTAGAATTCTGGTGCAGAAAATACAATTTCTAAGGAAAAACAGCTTAGTTATTTTCTTCGAGCCCTACCCAAGTCATTCCACACAACACGAATCTTATTGGCGAAAGATGCCACAATGACACTTCAAAAGGCAATAGACGGAGTGAAGGAGGAAGTAGAAGCTCATGAACGCTATGACGACAATGGTGATTCAGAAAATGCTCTATTTACTCAGAAGAATAAATCTTCTAGAGGGTCTAAGTTTAAGAGGGAGTCGTCTAAGAAGAATGAGTCTAAGACTAATAAACAACAATCTGGAAAACAACAGAAGAATTCTGGTGATAAGAAAATTTGCAACAGATGCAGAAGATCAGGTCACACAGAAGAAAAGTGTTGGCTAAATCCAAAGATTGAATGCATTTACTGTCATAAACGGGGTCATGTAGCAATAGACTGTTATCAAAATCCCAAAAACAAAAAGGAGCAGAATCGAAGCGAACCTTCAGATTCAAACTATGTCAGAGACAAAGCAGAATGCTCTAGAGTAGTAGAAGACAGGGCAACAATAAATTCAGTAGCTTATGTTAGTACTGATCTATGTTGTTCATCTAATTCAATTTGAGAAGTAGTACTTCATTCGGGAGCCACCTCACATTTTGTTTCCTTGAAACAAATTTTGTCTGAGTACAAGAAGACGAATTATTCGAGATTCATTATACTTGGAGATGGTTCTAAACACGTGGTTGATGGAATTGGTGTATTGTGGCTAGACACGAATCAGGGAGACAAGAAACTGGAGGAAGTTCTCTATGTCCCTACTCTTGATAAAGATGTTCTATCTGTAGCTAAGATAGTCGATACAAGCATGTCAGTAACCTTCACAAACAACTCTTGTAAACTGTTTGAGGAAGATTCTCATAACTTGGTTGCTACAGGCAGCAGAGAAGGAAATTTGTATCACCTGAACATTCGAACAAGAATCAAACAAGTCAATCAAACTCAAGAATCAACAAATGTACTGTGGCACAAAAGGCTATGTCATATGAACATGGAAGCCCTGTACCAAGCCAATAAAAGTCAGAGAATTCAAGGAGTCGAAATCAAAAGTAGAGATATTTGAACTACCTGCGAATCCTGTCTTAAAGGCAAGATGACTAGAATACCTTTTAGTAAGGATGTTTATAAAGCAACTAAGGTACTTGAAATAGTTAAGAAAACACAATTGAAAACATCCGACCGGATCAATCACCACAACACAACGTCAAGTGCAACAAGAATTTAGAATTGCTCTCTTCAAACTGTATATTCAACTACTTTGTAAGTACAAAGATGAGTTCCTTAAAAACACTCAAAGGCCTCGTAAAAGAAAGATGGCCCGATAACTCTAGAACTAAGCACACGTGCTGCCGTCGAAATAAAAAAGCACTGTATAAGTCGATCATTGTTATTTTAACTCTCTCCCTCAATGATCAACATCACTTCTCATTTTAGAGTATATTCTATTCATGGAACATACCTCCATGATATCATTACAAGTAAAGGCTTTTTACATGACCTGGTCTATGCCAAGTTTGGCTCTAAAAGTTTCAAACTTTTCTTTACTTAAAGCTTTTGTAAATATATCAGCAACTTGTAACAACGTCGTAGAACAATGTACAATACCTATGTCTTCATATTGTAATTTTTCATGCACAAAGTGATATTTTACTTCAATATGTTTTGGCCTTGCGTGAAAGATTGGATTTTTAGCCAATTGTATTCCGCTTTGACTGTATTATAATATTTTTTTTAGAAAAGGGCCTTCGACAGTCGTGGGAGGAGCTATCAAAGATAGGGTCGCTTCCCAATGAGACTAATGGCCCGATCTGTATTTTTATTTTATATAGAAAAATAAACCCTTGTAGATTTTACTGTGTCCTGGTCTCAACGAGATGGAACTTCAGAGGCCTCTACAAAAGCTTGTTTTTTTTTTTTTTTTTTTGTTGAGAACAAACCCTTGTAGATTTTTCTGTCCTGGTCTTAGTGAGACTAAGATGGAACTTCAGAGGCCTTTACAAAAGTTTGTTGTTTGTTGTGTTTTTTTTTTTTTGACAACAAACCCTTGCAGATTTCTCTGTGTCCTGGTCTTAGTGAGACTAAGATGGAATTTCAGAGGCCTTTACAAAAGTTTGTTGTTTGTTTTTTTTTTTTTTGTTAACGATGCCATAAAAAATGAAAAGTAACCGATAGGACGTGAGGAGACTCAAAGGGAAAAAAAACTTGTTTGAGAAAGAAACGTAAAAGAGAGTTAAAGAACCGGGAAAAAGAAAAGCTTAAAAAATACTTAGGTAACTTATGAGAAGGGAGGGGAAACTTGGTAAAAAAAAAGGATTAGAAAACAGAAAAGAGTACTTTGAAAAAAGGAAGGAGAAGGGGAAAGCTTGAAAAAAGTGAACTAAAGTCATAATAGTGGGCAATTTGGAAAAAACCTTAATAAAAAATTAACTACACAATATATGGCCTACAAAATTAAAATTACTGCTTAAAAAACAAAACTAATCCCTTGAGGGCTTGGGTTTTTGTAATGGAAATGGAAGATTCCGGAGAATGGGAAAAGAGGGGGAGGAAAAAGAAAAGAGTGGAGAGAGGAGTGAAGAAATAGAGAGTTTGAAAGGCAACTATGAGGTGAACAACATTGGTGCTCCCCGGCGACGGCGCCAATTGTAGTCGGTTGTAGTATAGGGGTCCGTTCACTGGGAGCCACCCGTGCACACCTGCATAGAAGAGAGAGAGAGAGAGAGAGAGAGAGAGAGAGAGAGAGAGAGAGAGAGAGAGAGAGAGAGAGAGAGAGCTTTATTGAGAAGAAAATGAAGATATGTACAATGGGAAATGGCCTCCTTATATAGTTGAGGAGAGAGGGCCATCTTGGCTCTCATTGGCCTATTTACAATGGCATCCTAGCCCTTCAAACTAATTGAACTTCAATCTAATGGTTCATTAGGAAAAGGGCCAAACTCACATGATTCATGTGAGTTTGAGAGATTCCCTTTTAACTTAGAACCTTATGAACTTGACTTTGGGGTTTTTTATTAATTTATTCTAATTAAGGCCCCAAGTCTTTTATTCAAGTTTTACCTAACCATTTTGCGTGCTCATTGGGTTGGGCTTACACACGCAGGACGCCAGTGCCCTCACACTTATTATTCTAAGTGTACACTGCACTGTGGCGGGGCCCACTAGGTAAGGCTTGGCCAACAGTATTTCAAGTGGTGGGACCCACTTGTTCATTATTGTGCAGGAAATACCCACAACAATAGTGTCCTATTCTTTCTCTCAGCTACTCCATTTTGTTGTGGAGTATATGTGCAAGTAAACTCTCTCCTAATGCCATTAGTTTCACAAAACTCTTTCCTCCTATTGGAGATGTACTCCCCTCCATTATCACTTCTTAATACTTTCAAGCTAGTATTAAGTTGCTTTTCCACAAGAGTTTTGAGCTTTACAAAGGACTCGAAAACTTTACTTTTCTTAGACAAGAGATAAACTCAAGAGTATCTTGATCTATCATCAATAAAAGTGACATACATAAGAGCTCCACCATTTGATTTATGTGAAAATGAATGAACATCCGAGTGTATAAGGTCAAGAGGAGAGTTAGATCTTGTCAATCTGTTGAAAGGTAGCTTATGATTTGGAGAGTCCACAAGCTTCACAAAGCTTGCCACACTTGGATATGGTTTTGGGAAGTCCATTTGCTAGCTCCTTTGTCACCATGGTCTCCATAGCTTTGTAGTTAGGATGGCCTAACCTTTTGTGCCATAATTCCACTTGAGTGAGCTCCTCCCTTGCCATGTTCACACTTCCAACCATCACATTAGCATCCAATTTGAATAACCTCCCTGTACCGCAGGCATCCCAAAGGGAGCCAGGAACTACGACTTAGCTTCCCAGCCTTCAACTCTTGCCATCCAAACCCACTTGACATACAAGCAGCCAACTCGCCAACAACGATCAGACTTAACCAACTGGAAGTTCGGAAACCAACATTGAGATCCAACCTGGCGCCATGCCAGATCGGAGGTCCCGATGTGGGTGACTTCCCTCCAAGCAAGCCGCTCGACATACATCAAACTTAACCAACTCGAAGCTTCGTTACAAAAGAGTAACATCCATTCCAAGAAAGTGGTCTGACTTACATCAGACTTAACCAACTGAAAGCTTCGTCACGAGTGCTGGAAGCCAACCTGGCGCCACGCCAGACTGGACAGCCATAAACAGGTAACTTTCACCCAAGCAAGCCATCCAACTCAGCCGACAGGTTAGAGCCCGTTCCCCAAGAGCTTAACCCATTCACGTTCATGCAAGGAACACTCAGAACCACAAGCCGCGACAAATATGAAGACAACCAGTTCCTAGACCAAATGACAGCATACCGCTGGCACCATGAACCGATTGGTCTCGACGGCATACCGCTGGCGCCCGGGGATACAACCCTTGGCTATGTGCCAGATTAAAAAGTTTGAAGCGGCCTTACAAAAAGGCACTTTTACCGAACATTGAAGCCCAGAAGGTAATCAGAGTCAGTTTGAAAAAAATCTCACTTTATTGATAAATCTGAAAAGGTTACATTTCAAGTGTGTGACCGACCCTAGTCTCTGGGGCACTGACATGCCAAGGCGAGCGCCAGGAGAACATTCCAACAAGGGAGGCTAAGACTTGGTTGGAGCTCGTCTTGAGTCACAACCCACACTCCTCTATAGTATTGGTGGGATTTGCCACCTCCCCTCATGCCAAGCACTCTACCCAGGCTGGTAAAGCACATTTTCTCTCTCTAGAAAGTCATTTTATCTCTCTAGAATTTATTGATCCTCAGGCTTCCTTTAATCATGCCTAGATCATGTGGGGTGATTGCACATTGATCTGATCGCTCTGGACTTCGCTAGAACCGATCAAAGATTTTCAGCCATAGGAACTTGGCGCCGGCTGGATTCTGGTCACAGTGGCGTCGGCGCTGGTGGCGCCGGGAGCAGCAGTGGCGCTGCTGGCGCCAGGGGCAATGTTGGCGCCAGTGGCGCCAGAAGTAAAGCTTGTAAATGTAGCTTTACAACATCCACCCCACCTTTATAAAATCCGATGTCCTCATTAGTTGTCAGATTAAAGTAAAGGTGTCTTCCAATTAAATCACTATACATTTAAGCTACTTGGCACAATACTCAATTTACTGGCCACTTTTTATTAACATGGTAGCTGACACACCACAAGTCGGAGGCTCAGCTCTTACTTATTAAAAAATTACATAACTTGAAAATATCACTTTGTTTAGGAAAAGCGTAGATTTTATATCGCTTACGTAAAACCCAAGAACCTTATTAACTGGTTACAGAGGCTTTTCTTGTGAAATGTTCGCCCCTGTCGCTTCTGACTCCTTGACTTTGGAACTCCTTTGAGTTCCTAATTGGTCCTTGATGCACTTGGTGTTGAGCTCCCTGAGCTCCAGATTTGATCAGTTCCGCATAGGTATCAGGGCTCCCTGAGCCAAAGGATTTATCGTTGATTGCCCACTTTATGGTCCACTCCGTGCCTTGTTGGTTTTTGTACCTTGATTTCTCTCCTTGTCCTAGCCTGGTCTTGATACTTTTTCTTTCTTGCTCTTTAAGGTAGGCAAAGATTGAGTACTCCGCAACGCACCTCTCACTTAGCTTGAAGTAGCTGTCTTTGAATCAGCCCAAATGTAACAACCATTGACCATCACGTTTGTTTGAGGCGCCATGTCCGTCACGCAAAACTTGACTTTCACAATTCCATCACTGGTCAATTGCCTCACAATCAAAACAAGAAGTGTACATCTAGCTTGGCTTCAAGTAGCTCTCTTTGAATCAGACACATGCACCCAAAGTTTGCACTAGTTTGATTTTCAATACGAACTGTCCCTTAGCGTCCGCTCAAAGTACCAAGTCTCTCGTGCAAGACTCAACTTTCACAGTTCCTTCGTTGATCAGCTACTATACACGTAACACAAGTCAGTGTACTCATTATGTCTTCTCATCATTGTTGGTCCAGAGAAAGCCTATAGCAAGATTTCCTTTACACAACAAAAACTTATCAACTTATTAGGTCCAAAGTTTGCCAGTCTCCTCATGTGAGTATAGCCAGGTCACCTTGAATTTGCTCCCGTTTTGATCAACTTTCATTCAAAATAGGAGAGGTGTGTGTGATAGTTCCCCTCCACTTATAAAATCAGTTGACCAGACTTAGAATAGAGTTCTCAAACAAAAAGCTTTTCCAACACTTTGCTTCCCATCCGCTAGGATTATGGCTTGATCCAACTTGTTGCCAATCTCTGAAGAGGATCCTAGTCTTTTCCCCTTTGAGGAAAACGCCGATTGATACTAGATATCACCCATGCTCAGTGAGTTTCAGTTCCGAAGGTAGCCTTCCCAAATGAAGACCAACTGCTCCATAGAAGATCTCCCTTGAAATTGCTCTTTCCAACTTTTGACTTCCTGTTTGCATCTGGCGCGCATTGTCGCTTATAAGCCTAAGGTTGAATACCTCAGTATTCTTGAAGACTATTGCTTTGTATTGATAAATTTTACAGTTTTTAGGACAATAATGATTGTACTTTACAATCATAGAGAGTTATTGGTTGCTTAATCAATGAATCTATCAAGTTCTACACATTAGATCTTGATCTAGATTCACTACACTTGGATTTAAGCAAGAGCAATGGATCAACACATCATTTTTTAGTGAGAGCGGCTTCACACGTGTGGAGTACTGTCCACTGTACGGCCTGCACCTGAAACAACAAGTACAATGATACTAGATAGCAATCATGCATAAAAATCACAAGACAAATGACTAGAAATCTCACAAAAGTGTAGAGTGCAAAAGTCTCATCAATTTTCTTAGCAAAATGATGATCCTTTTATGGATCAAGTACATCCATGAGTCTGGTACAGTCCAGCAGGCCTTCACACGTGTGAAGAGTGCCACATCACTCATATCTATCCATTTGATCCATCCTTGATCCTTATCCAATAGTTGACCTTCTAGAATATGACTAAAATCCAAAAAGCTAGTCTCCTAGAATATAGGAATATTCCCTACAAAATAGGATCTAAGGAAAATGGTCAACTCTTATCTTCTAGTACTCTATACACACATGTGAACATCCACTTGCCATGTGGGAGCATTTACTCATGCACATGCAAGGAAAAGCTAATTTGTAGGTGACTAGTCAACTTGACTAAAAACTAGTCATTTCATGTTCACACTAACTAGAATGATACAAAATCAATTTGGATATATACAAACATGAAAAGTACATCCTTTCACACATGGGAACATGCTCCACACGTGTGAAATCATATCATCAACATATTCTAATGTTTGATCAATATTTACATGAACCAATGTCAAGTGAGAAGTGACAATTTTCAACACTCCTCCTCACTTCTAACTTGGCAAATCTAGTGTACATCTATCTACAATTCCAAGAGCATATCTTAACTTAAAAAATGGATCTTTGGACAATGGTTTGGTTAAGATATCAGCTATGCATTCGGATGATGGTACATGATGTAGTTGCACTTCCTTGGATTGTACCTTCTCCCTCACAAAGTGGTGAGCTATCTCAATATGCTTTGTTCTAGCATGGAAGATAGGATTTGAAGCAATTTGTTGAGAAGCTTGATTGTCACAAAATATGTAAGGGATCTCCTCGGCCTCTAGCACATGTAGTTCCATCAAGAGTCTTCTTAGCCATAAGAGCTCTTTGGTTGTTGAAGTCAATGCCTTGTACTCGGCTTCACAAGAAGATAGTGAGATTGTATCTTGCTTTTTGGAAAGCCAAGATATCACTCCTCCACAAAGAAATGTTGCAAATGCACTAATGGACTTCCTATCCATCTTGTCACCTGCAAAATCTGAATCCGAGTAGGCTCTCAAGTGCAAGTTAGATCCTTCATAAAGTATACCAAAAAATCTAGTACTAGAAACATATCTAAGTACTCTCTTGGCACTTTTCCAATGATGAATTAAAGGAGCTTGCATACTTTGACTCAACTTGCTTACACAAAAACTTAAGTCAGGTCTAGTGATGGTTAAATAGATTAGAGAGCCTATAAGCTTCCTAAAGAGAGTGATGTCCTCAAAGGATGCTTCATCACCTTCATTAGTTGCTTTCACAACATGCTCCATAGGGGTGTCAATCCCCTTACAATCTTTCATACCAAATCTTTCAAGAATGGAAGTAGCATACTTAGATTGACTTATGAAAGTACAATTGCTACTTCTAGACACTTCTATCCCAAGTATAAACTTTAGGAAGCCTAGATCTACCATCTTGAACTCACTAGATAAGTCAACTTTTACTTTGCCTATGCCATCATCATCATTTCCTGTCATAATGATGTCATCAACATAAAGAACCAAAATGATGATCTTTCCTTCATTACATTTGAAATATAAAGAAGGTTCATAAGCACTTAGTACAAAGCCAAGGGAATAGAGAAAATCATGCAACCTAGAGTACCAAGCTCTAGGTGCTTGCTTCAAGCCATATAGGCTCTTCCTTAAGTAGCACACCTTTTGCTCCTCACCAATCTTGATGAAGCCCTCGGGTTGCATCATGTAGATTTCCTCTTCTAAGAAGCCATTCAAGAAGGCATTTGTCACATCCATTTGGTAGAGATCCCATTTGAACAAAGTAGCAATGCAAATGATTAATCTAATAGTTACAAGCTTAGCTACAGGTGCAAATGTTTCTTCATAATCCAATCCTTTTATTTGAAGAAATCCCTTAGCAACAAGCCTAGCTTTGTATTTACTAATAGATCCATCTTGATTGTACTTAATTCTATAAATCCACTTACATGCAAGTGGTTTCTTTCCTCTTGGAAGATTTACAAGATTCCAAGTATGATTTTCTTCTAATGCATCATACTCTACTTGCATTGCATCTCTCCAAACTTTAGATTTACATGCTTCTTCAAAAGATGATGGTTCTTCAATCAATGTAGCTAAAAAAGAGTAAGAGGTAGAAGATGTAGAGCCTTCCTTTTGCTTTCCCTTGTCCACATAGGTAAGCCTTGAGGGCTCGGCCTTGCTCCTTGATGATCTTCTTGGCCCCTTTTGACTTGGATCCAAATCTCCATCCTCGGGTTTGTCATGATCCTCCTCGGGTTTGTCAAGATCCTCCTCGGATTTGTCAAGATCTTCAATGCACAATGGGTTAGATCCATTTGACAAGCTCTTAGCAAATTGTGACTCATCAAAAAGTACATCCTTGCTTACCTTTACTTTCTTGGATGTAGGATCATATATCCTATATCCCTTGCTATTTTCTCCATAGCCAACAAGGATTCCTTTGAAGGAGGTAGCATCTTCTTTCCTTCTAGTCTCCAAAGGAATGTGTACATAACAAGTACATCCAAAGATCTTAAAATATTTTACATTGGGTTTCTTATCAAACAAGGCTTGATAAGGTGAGATCCCATCTATAGCACTACTAGGAAGTCTATTACACAAATAATTAGCACATGTTATGGCTTCTCCCCAAAATGAGATGGGAAGTGATGCATCAAGCCTCAAGGACTTTGCACACTCACATAGACTCCTATTTTTCCTCTCGGCCACCCCATTTTGTTGAGGGGTGTAGGAACAAGTGTATTGTAACTTAATACCATTGATCTCACAAAAGTCTTTCATTTTATTGGAGGTGTACTCTCCTCCATTATCACATCTTAGTGCTTTGATAGAAGTACTAAGTTGTTTCTCTACTAGAGACTTGAACTTAATGAAAGCTTCATAAACAAGATTTTTCTTTGATAGTAACTCAATCCATGTGAATCTAGTACAATCATCTATAAAAGTTACATACATCAAGGCACCTCCATTACTTGCATGTGAAAAACTATGTACATCAGAATGTATGAGATCCAAGGGAGAGAGAGATCTTGATGAAGATTTCTTGTAAGAAGATTTGTGTGACTTTGCAAGGCCACATGCCTCACACATTTTTCCACACTTCTTGAAAGCTCTTGGTAGGCCGAGAGCTAGTTCCTTGCTTGCCATTGACTCCATAGATTGAAGATTAGGATGGCCTAATCTCTTATGCCAAAGCTCCACTTGAGTTAGCTCCTCCCTAGCCAAGTTCACACTTTCACTTGCAACATTAGCATCCAACTTGAAAAGTCTACCTTGCTTAATGCCACTAGCTATGCACTTATCATTTTTCAAGATGGAACAAACTCCATTCTTGAAATGTACATCTAGTCCATTGTCCATTAATTGTCCTACACTAAGCAAGTTTCTTGAAATGGTAGGAACATACAAAACATTATCTAGATCTATCCTTTTAGATGTGCCTAAACAAAGAGGTATAGATCCTATGCCATCTATCTTGCATGCTTGATCACTAGCAGTGTATATTGACTTCTTAGAGTCATTACAAGATAGAAGAGTAGAAAAATAATGCTTGTTAAAGGACATGTGGGAACTAGCCCCACTATCTATCCACCATGTGTCTTGACTTGAAGTTGGTGTAGATGCAACCATTAAGGATGTGTTGAATCCATCCTCATATTCTTCCTCTTGAGCAATGTTCCCTTGATCTCCTTTGGCTTGTTGATTCTTCTTCAAGTAGCATTCTGAGGCAAAGTGTCCTTTCTTTCCACAAAAGAAACACTTTAGTTTTGCCTTGTTCTTCACTTTGCCTTTGGAGGTAGATCCTCCATTCTTCATCTCGGCCTCCTTGCCTTGATTTTTCTTGAATGGATTTTGCTTTTTCTTGCCTTTAGATGTAAAGTTAGCTTTCTCCTCTCCTCCATTAAGTGACATGCTATCCATTCTTGTCTTGAGGTGTAGAAGCCTACTCTCCTCGGCCACAAGAACATTGTGCAACTTTTCAATGGATGGAAGAGAGTCTTGAATGGCAAATGATTGGACTAAGTTGGTAAACTCATCACTTAGACCATTCAAAATGATTTGTACTAGTTCTTGATCTTGGATCTTCTCTCCTATTGCACTTAACTCCTTGTTAAGAGATTTGATCCTAAGAACATACTCTTGTCCACTCTCTCCACTTCCTTTCATGCTTTGGAAAACTTGATTTCTTAGCATGAGGATTCTTGAAGTATTGTTGGATTCATAAATGCTCTTTAATGAATCCCAAGCCTCTTTGGATGAGGTACAAGAAGACACCTCTTTCAAGAGGTCATTGCATACATTTAACTTTATGCAATGTAGAGCTAATCTTGCTCTCTTCTTGTATTTGGCTTGTTCTTGGGGAGTTTGAGGCTCTTCCTCTACTCCTTGAACTATGTCATATAGATCATGGATCACTAGGAGTGATTCCATTCTCACTTTCCAAATGGAATAATTTGTGGAAGTGAGTCTCTCACTTGGTTCCATCAAATATCCACCCATGGATGACATTTTAGAATGAATGCTCTTTTTAAAAATCACAAAGATTTTTGAATTTTAAAAGATCTATGAAGTGGCCTAAAGCTTACTAGAATGCCTATAGGCTTGTCTCTATCAAACTAACACACAAGCTTGAATGATACTCAAAGATCTTACCAAAAATTTCTAGCTTTCACTCTCACAAAAAAAAATTGCTTTACACTTTTCTTAGAGATTTCACTTCAACTAAGGATCTGAACAAATCAGCCTCTTAGATCTGATCTTAGACTCTAAAAAGAAATGCTTCAATGATCCAAAACACTATTTGGTCATAGGCATTAGTTAGAATGAATCTAGATCAATACTATGCTTCAAAAAGCACCAAAAATGAACTAGTATTGTGATTTTGGGACCAAAAAACACAAAGTAACTTGAATTGAAAGTTGATGTACGGTTTCACACGTGTGAAAAGTACATACACAGCCTCCAAGTCGTTTTGATCCAAATGATTACAAGCTATCACTCTAGAAGAACTCGCCCTCACTAGTATTGGCCAAAAAACAAATTTTGCCAATGATCTTTACAAGATTTATGATTCAATGATCACTCTCTTACTTAGCTCTGATACCATGATAAATTTTACAGTTTTTAGGACAATAATGATTGTACTTTACAATCATAGAGAGTTATTGGTTGCTTAATCAATGAATCTATCAAGTTCTACACATTAGATCTTGATCTAGATTCACTACACTTGGATTTAAGCAAGAGCAATGGATCAACACATCATTTTTTAGTGAGAGCGGCTTCACACGTGTGGAGTACTGTCCACTGTACGGCCTGCACCTGAAACAACAAGTACAATGATACTAGATAGCAATCATGCATAAAAATCACAAGACAAATGACTAGAAATCTCACAAAAGTGTAGAGTGCAAAAGTCTCATCAATTTTCTTAGCAAAATGATGATCCTTTTATGGATCAAGTACATCCATGAGTCTGGTACAGTCCAGCAGGCCTTCACACGTGTGAAGAGTGCCACATCACTCATATCTATCCATTTGATCCATCCTTGATCCTTATCCAATAGTTGACCTTCTAGAATATGACTAAAATCCAAAAAGCTAGTCTCCTAGAATATAGGAATATTCCCTACAAAATAGGATCTAAGGAAAATGGTCAACTCTTATCTTCTAGTACTCTATACACACATGTGAACATCCACTTGCCATGTGGGAGCATTTACTCATGCACATGCAAGGAAAAGCTAATTTGTAGGTGACTAGTCAACTTGACTAAAAACTAGTCATTTCATGTTCACACTAACTAGAATGATACAAAATCAATTTGGATATATACAAACATGAAAAGTACATCCTTTCACACATGGGAACATGCTCCACACGTGTGAAATCATATCATCAACATATTCTAATGTTTGATCAATATTTACATGAACCAATGTCAAGTGAGAAGTGACAATTTTCAACATGTATGTGGTTTCTTGGAAAGAAAGAAGGATGGCGATCTTAGTCTGTGGATCATGGTTGGATGCTTATCCACCAAGGAAGGCTACATAGCATTTACACTCTCTATCTCGAAGGTGTTTGAGCATGGAGAAGTTCTTGATTTTGAAGATCTATTTTCTATCTTGGAAGTGGCCGAGAGCACAGTGTCTCATAGTGCATCACAAGTCATTACTATGGCAAGTAATCAAGTTGTGATGAGGTCAAGGTTTGAGGAGGAGTATCCTCAACATGCATGTCCAAGGAAATCTTCATCATTGTACAAGGCTGAGTCTTTGTTGATCTTATTTCATGGAAAAGAAAAGATAAGTAAAGGTGGTATTCATTTTGTTTTACTCAACTATTGTTCTTTTTCTTTGATTAATGATTTATCTTGCTTAATTGAGATTTGCTTATCTCAAAGATCAAGTAAGACTATTCTATTTTTGAATGAAGTCTTTAGTTTGGAATTACTTCTTGTCTTTTGTGACTTGATTATGTTTCCAAAACATCTAGAAAGCAAGATGTTGTACCATCATTTGTATGCTCTTAAATTGGGTAAGAGCAAGTATGAGTTTAGTACTCATAGTTTGAAAAAAGAAGTTTTTTCATGTATTGAGGCATATTGTAACCTTCTTGTGAGGTTAAGTGAAGCATCCACTGAGGACACTTACACCCTCAAGAAAGTATTTAGCCTTAATTTGATCAAGTTTGAGTATGGTTTCAAGATTAGATCCATTTTTTATAGAGTTCATATTTTTTGGACTAGTGAAGCTAGTATGCTTAATCTTGAATATTGCTCATGGTACAATCTTGATCTGTATGATCTTTGTGGTCATGATGAGGCATGGAAGCCTCAATTTTTTCAGTCTTTCTTGCAGCCAACTTCATGCATATGGACTTTGCATACCCAGGATCGACATCAGACATGCAGGAGGTACATTGGCATAGTAGCAGGTTGGTGGAATATTTTTCAAAGGCATTTGGAAAAGATTTCTATCAAAGAGAACTTATCATGGATTTGGTAAGAATACTGCTATGATGGATTCTTTGTTCATCTTCACTTCAAATGCAAAGCAAAGAATCCAAACTCAAAGGATCTTCACCAACATTAGATAGATATATTTTAAGGAGGAGTGTTAAAAATTGTAAAACATATCTATCATCTGTTGGTAATGTTTGGGGGGTCCTATCCATGTAAATATGCACCCTTCGAGATAATCAATGGTCGGTTACCGATTGTTTCGAGCTCTTTTCTTACAGGTGTGCAAGAAACTCCGGTACCCACTGTGGAGGAATTCATCAATGAGTGGCACACAAAGCTTACAGAGGTGAAGGCATTCTTGGAGCAATCACAACAAAGCATGCAGCTGATGTGAACCCACATTGACGAGAACTGGAATTTAAGGAAGGAGATCAAGTTTGGCTAAACACTAAAAATATCGCGTTGCCAAAAGGCTTATCTCATAAGTTTGTTTGACCTTATGCTGGGCCATACTATGTCACAAAGAACATCAACTTAGTGGCTTATCAATTGGCGCTACCATCCAGCTTGGATATACACAATATGTTTCACATCTCATTACTCAAACGGTACAAACCGAATGAGCGATTTGATTGACAACACGAACTCCGTCACCCACCAACGGCACTTGAGGATACAAAGAGACAACTTGTACCGGAACAAATATTGGCACATAGAAAGCGAACTGGTGTTCAACGCTAATATCTAGTGAAGTGGCTACAGGCTCCACTCATTGAGGCTTCTTGGGAGTACAAAGACAAACTTATGGCAGGAGCCCTGGAGGTGCTGCAAGATTACCTGCAAAAAAATCAGCGCAACACCCATTTTCCCAGATTGGCACACAATGCAGTACTTGGCGGCATGTCTCATGTATGAACACTCACGACCACTCTGAAGTTCAAAGAACTTTCAGGTATCTCTCTTAGTTTGTCAATAAATCACTTGCATCTTTACACAGGTTTTACGTAAGTGCACTTGATCTACACTTTTTCTGTGCTACTGCCAATGTACCTTTAATTTAAAGTTGTTACGACCGATGAATTAAGCCCGTGCCATGCGTCCTAGGTCTAGTTTGGCCCTGATGAGGACATCAGCTTTTTCAAACGAGAGGAGGATGTTGTAAAGCTGACTTAGATGCACCAAGGTGCTCTGTAAGACTCTAAGGGGTGACACTCCCTAAAGGTCCCAGAGCGAGTTAGGAAGTCAAGGACTGAGCCTCCGACCTATGGTGAGCCAGTCAAGTAGTCACAAGTCATGAGCTAGCTCTGGAGCTCGAGTCATGGCCTAGTCAGAAAGCAGGTTGATTCTACTGCCGGGATGGCTCCCGAGACCCATGTTTGGGAGCCAGATTGATTCTGCCAGGCTTAATCAGCAAAATAAAAACTAAGTCCTAAAAAGCGTGCTTTACCAGAAAGCACTATATTTCAGGATAGAGGGGGTGCGCCGAATCAAGTAATGAGCATCCTGAAAAATTGAAGGCCGACTACATGTTTTCGGACCTTCACATTTTTCCATTTAAAGATTTTTTTGCCTTAACCATTTTTAGGCACCTTAGCCTTTTTCGCACCTTAGCAAAAAAAGCGACACAGTGGCCAAGTGGCAGGAATGCCTTAGAAACCATTTTTAAGGCACCTTTGTCTTTTTTGCCTTTTTTGCCCCTTCACAAAAAATGCGACAAAGTGTCCAGAATGCCTTAGAAACCATTTTAAGACACCTCGGCTTTTTCGACATCTTCACTATCTTTACTCTAAGGCACCTTCAGCATTTTCGCTGCCTTTAATCTAAGGCACCTTCGGCATTGTCGTTGCCTTTAGTCTAAGGCACCTTCTGTTTTTCACTGCCTTTAGTCCAAGGCACTTTTCGGCTTTATCACCTTCTTCGTTGTCTTAAATCTAAGGGCGCCTTCAGGATTTACATACCTTAAGTCTAAGGGCACCTTCGAGTTTTGCGAATTTTTCCTACATTAGCAGACCGACGTCGCCAACTTATCATCAACCCTAAAACAGCTGGAGAAACAAATACCCTAAGGGCAGTTACCAACTTTGTATAGATGCAAGACTGGAGTAAATGGCAGTTAAGGCATAAGATATTTTTCTGGACACTTGTAAATCTGTATATTAGCTGAATCAAGCTATGTAAGTGTTCATTGAATTTCTCTTTCAATCAGAGTTATCTGTAGCCAGCGTTATCATGCTCAGCAAGTTGAAGTTATTACTTCAAGCGATTGTACTCACTATTGATATTAATCAGAGTGCAATTTTTGTCTCACTACTACGTTGTTCATTTGCACAATCTGTATGAATTCTTCTACTTGAATATTTCTGCTGCTAACTATTGTGTTTCCGTTCCTACACGTCGCGCTCAAATCCTCGAGCTTCCGCTGCCACTCTCGCCCACGGATTTATGACATGTTAAGCAAGCATCCAATCACTCTTGTGGATCTTTTGTAGATCCATTTATGGTCCTAAAGTAAAGTACTTTCACAAAAATTTCAAAAAATGTGAAAAGGCCGAAGGTCCGTGCAAATATGCCCTAGGTCATATTTTGGTTAACTGTCGATTTTTCGGAAAATGCAAAAAATGCGATAGTGTGCAAAACTTAGTTCAAATATGCAGACTGTGCGAACTAAGTTAAAAAATGCAGTAGTCCAAAAAATGCAAGGAAAAATACTAAAGCTTTGACACTTAAAAAGTTTAAGTTTCTTCAAAAGACGCTGACGTCGTATCATTGAGAGTAGCAAGACAAGAACCCAATGCAGTGGCTTTATAAGAAAAGCCTTGATTGGGCACTTCAAAGAATGAACTCTCAATTGTTTCTATGTACTAAGTTACAACTACTGGAATGGAAGAGAAATAGTTACTTGCCATTTCAGTATTGGAAAAAATACAATGTGAAACTTATGCAGAGCATAGGAAAAAGAGAAATTCAAAATGGGCCAAGCTTTTGCAAATCGCGAGTTACAATCCTATTTTAGTGATTTGCAACAAAAATATGATATTAATGACAATTAATAGCACTAGCATTCATTATGTACAATTTACATCCACATATTAGGTCTTGCCCAAATTGGAGCATGAGGACCAAGGTATTGACTAGGGACTCAAGCTGGAGCCTTCGTGGACATTCTAATTACCTTTTATGATCCAATTGGCCTTATGCGAGGGCTCACCTTGCCTTGTATCTGATGTTTTCTCCATCAAGACCTGTTTTGATCTTGTAGATCCACTTGCACTTGATTGGTTTTCTACCATCAGGTATATGTGCGAGTGTCCATACATTGTTCTTGTACATGGATGACATTTCATCCTCCATTGTCTGAATCCAGCGATCTTTATTTGGTCCATCTACAACTTCCTCGAATGTTTGAGGTTCGTCAGAGAAACCACAAAATTCGATAGTTGTATTAAAAACATCATGATCATATCTTTCTGGTGGTTTTTGTTGTCTATCAGATCTTCTCACGGGTGGTTTCGAGTTTGATTCTGCAGGTTTCAGGTTTGATTCTGATTCAAGCTTTTCTGCTGGAATTCGGGCTGACGATTCGAGTGTGTTAGGCACTCGACCTTGACCTCCCTCTGAATTTGGTAACTCTCTTTCATCTTCTGCTTGTTTTTCTTCTGTTGTCATTGGCAGCTCATAATAATTTTTGAGAATTTCATAGCCGACTAGATCATTGTCTGCTATGTATTTTGTCTCATCAAATTTAACATCTCAAACAACTTTTATCTTGCCAATTTTGGGTACATAAACACGATAATATGGCGAATGTAACTCAAATCCTACTAGAAAACCTTGTTCTGTCTTTTCATCGAGTTTCTTTCTCAGCTTATCTAGTATGTGCATATACACTACGCATCCAAATGTTCGGATATGTGCAAGATTTGGCTTTGACTTCCACCATATCTCATGAGGAGTTTTATCCGGTATTTACGATTTTGAAGATAATTTGATGTAGCCACTGCTTTTGCCCACAACTATTTTGGTGCTTTTGCATGAGCCATCATACACCTTGCAGCTTCCATCAATGTACGATGCAATCTTCGTGTGCATAATACCTCGATCAGTACATTAAGCTTTGAATTCATCAGAAATGTACTCACCTCCACGATCTGTGCGAATTTGCTTCAGCTTATTGTTTGTCTGCTTCTCAGCCCAATTCGTATACTCAACGAATTTCTCGAAAACTTTAGATTTGGTACGAATAAAATATACTACAACGAACTTGCTGAAGTCATCAATAAACGTAATGAAGTACTTTGCATCACCCAACGACAATACTCCGAATGGTCCACAAATATCTGAATGCACAATTTCAGTTAAAATAACAATGATCGACTTATACAGTGCTTTTTTTTTTGACGACACCACGTTTGCTTAGTTCTAGAGTTATCGGGCCATCTTTCTTTTACGAGCCCTTTGAGTGTTTGTAAGGAACTCATCTTTGTACTTACAAAGTAGTTGAATATATAGTTTGAAGAGAGCAATTCTGAATTCTTGTTGCACTTGACGTTGTGTTGTGGTGATTGATCCGGTCACGTGTTTTCAATTGTGTTTTCTTAACTTGGTATAAGAGCCCTTCTTGGAATCACCGGACAAGAACAGAGAGCTGCGAATTCATGACGATTTGTTGGCTAGGAAGCACAAAACCGAGTCTGTGGAGATTCGTAAAACGGCTCAAAACTGTAAAAAGGATTCAGAGACAGAGAATTGTTGGTTGAAACAGAAAGCAAGCAAGTTTGAAGCTGAAAAATTTTTCTGGAAGGTTGCTTGGCGTTTGTGATTGGTTTGAATCCAATCGAATACCGTTTGAAGAGCGGTTTGGAGCAGAAGATAACCTTTAGTAGGGAGACCTCAGCCAGTTAGGAGCTGCAAAGGAAAGGTCAGGGAAAGCCTGAGTAAAGCTCAATATATTCTTCTCTTCAAAATTGTTAGGGTTTCAAGGGACAAAATCTGAGATATCTCCTTGTAGGAGGATGTTTTCAAAGTTGTGAGAGGCTGTGAATGGGCATCTTGGTAGCACGATTCAGTGGTAGGGAGGCCGTGACTGGCCGTGGAGGAGGAAGGCAGCCAGTTCGATCCATGTGGAGCTGCTATAGCCCATGAAGGAGATAGAAAACTCTATCGCTGAGAGAGAGAGGAGGAGGAGAGGTCGCGGGAGCTCTCGTGCGCTCAGTCCTAATCATCAGCTAGCGGCTCGAAGTGTTCAGTGCTTCGAAGGCCTTTGATCAACGCACAAAGCATTGACAGCCGTCCGATCTCGATTCATACAGATCGACGATAGTTATTTCACAACAGGTGGGTCGTTGGATCTAAAGGATCCGTTGGATTGAAGTGAAAAAGTCTGAAGGGGTCTGAAGTGCAAAGTGCATTGCAACTTCATTAAAAACCTTCAAACTGAAAAAATTGTTGCATCCCAAATCTTTGAAGGGTGAAGTTTCTTCACACTGAAGAAACAGTTCAAAAACCCGAATTGCCCTTATTTTCACCTTCTTTAGCCTATTTTCACCAAACGAAAGGTTATAGCCTCCAAACAAAGGGCACCCTCACTGTACCTACAAGTACGGTACACCAAAACAGAGTGATTGCCGTGGAGAAAGTGTTTGAAGTGCACCAGAAGTGATTTCACCATTCCACTGGGCAGGAAGCTAGGAGTTGGTGACGTGAAGCATTTTGGAAAACGACGCCAATTTGGCTTTCAATTTGGCGAAAGAGCGGTGGGTGGCCTGGTAAGCTAAAAATTGCAGGTCATTATTATCGATATCTGACATCACGGTTGGTCTAGCATACACTTTATAGCCTACAGGTGAAATTTTAAGCAGTTCGGAGATGGCAAACATCAATGAGACAATTTTGGGCGATGCAAGCAAACTTGATGGGGCTTCTACCTACAACATCTGGAAATTCAAAATGAAGAGCATTTTGATGGAAAAAGAGTTGTGGGAAATCGTGGCAGGTATTGAAGTCCGACCAAATACCACTCCAGGTGACATAAGGGCCTTTGATAAAAAGGCATAGAGAGCATTATCCTTGATCAATCTTTCAGTGAAAGACCATGTGATCACTCACATAAGTGATGCCACGACAGCCAGGGGAGCTTGGAAAGCTCTTAGAATGCAATTTCAAACTTGCAATCCAGTTCGAGCCATGTTCTTGAAGTCGAGATTGAACACAATAAGGATGGAAGAAAATGAATCAGTGGGATCTTTCTTCACCAAGATAAAGGAGCTGAGAGATCAACTTGTGGCGATTGGAGAACCAATCAAAGATATTGAATTGGTACATACCACAATGAACGGTGTCTCGGAAGGGCTACAAATGTTTGTGAGCGGCATTGCTTTGAGGGAGAGATTGCCTACTTTTGAAGACTTCCACGGAATCATGTTGCAAGAAGAGCAACGTCGTGAAGTGGTGAAGTCAAGACAAACCCCACAGGAGGATCAAGCCTTGCTTTCTAAAGGCAAGCAGAACGGATGGAAAAAGATTTTTAAAAAATCCAAGGATGATGATGACGAAGGAGAGTCGTCATCAAAAGGAAAAAAGAAGAAGAAAGAAAAATGTTACTATTGTCACAAACCGGGTCATTGGGCACACGAGTGTTATAAGAAGAAAGCAGACATAAAGACGAGAAAAGTGACTCAACAAGGAAACATTGCCGAAGATTATGGAGAAGATGACGAGACAAGTGTTTTCTCATCGGCATTGACATCCCAAGTTGATGATGGTGCCAGATGGTTCATAGACTCAGGCGCCACAAGGCATATGATCAAAAAACGTGATTGGTTTGAAAAATTCTCACCAATCCATGATGGGGATAAGGTCACTCAAGCCAATGGAGAGAAATGCCAGATACAAGGTGTGGGCAATGTACCTGTGCAGTTTTCTGATGGCAAAATTAAAAACATCCCTAATGTACTTTATGCTCCTAGACTCAAAAAGAGTTTGCTTTCTGTTGGTGTAATGGCAAATCAACATCTTAAAGTTGAATTTGTCAAGGATGGATGCCTTATGAAGGATACGAACCACAACCATAAAGTGGCGGCGAAGGGTTATAGAGATAGTAACTGTGGCCTTTATAAATTGGATGCTGCAAAACCAGGTGAATATGGTTTGGCTATCTCAGCAGCATCTCAATCCGAGTTATGGCACAGAAGACTTGGTCATTTGAACTATGGGAGCTTGAGATTGATGGCGAAGCTGAAGATGGTAATGGGATTACCAGCATTGCAGGATGATCATCATGCAATATGTGAAGGATGCATCATGGGAAAGCATCACAGAGAGACATTCAAGAGAGGTGGAGCTGCAAGAGCTAAGAAACCGCTGGAACTAATTTACAACGAGCTGTGCGACCCAATGAAGACCATGTCATTGGGGAAAGCATATTATTTTATGACTTTCATAGATGATTACTCTAGGCGGACATGGATTTATTTCTTGAAGAAGAAATCTGACGCTTTTGATCGTTTCAAGGAGTAAAAGACTTTGGTAGAGAACCAACTAGATGCACGCATCAAAGTGCTAAGATCTGATAGAGGGGGTGAATACAAATCTGATCATTCTGAAGACTTTTGCAAAGAACACGGCATTAAAAGACAATTCACGCAGTCACACATGCCGCATAGTAATGGTGTAGCTGAAAGGAAAAATAGAACTATTATGGAGAGTGCATGCTCCATGATGAAGCAAATGGGCTTGACCGATTCACTTTGGTCGGAAGCGTGCAGTGCGGCAACGTTCTTGCAAAACAGGAGCCCTACAGTTGCGGTTCCAAATGTGACTCTTGAAGAAGCATTTACTGGAATAAAGCCAAAAATCGACAAATTTCGTGTCATTGGATGTAAGGCCTATGTACATGTGCCAAAGGAGGAGCGAAAGAAACTTGATGCCAAAGCAATCAAGTGTATCTTCGTCGGTTATGATGAAAGAACGAAAGCTTACAGGTGTTTTGATACTGTAATAAGATTCACATTAGCAAAGATGTGATCTTTGATGAAACGCATAGGTATGAAGATGAAGACCATGCAAGTGGTGAAAGAATCAAGAGACTTCCCACAATTTTGGAGGAAGAAAATGAAGAAGATGCTCCACAAAATGATGCACGTGAAGACGAAAGTCGAGAGGGCGAATATGAAAGAACACCACCTATTCAAGAGCCTAGGGGGGCGTACTTGCCAATAGGAGCAATAAAGGAGAAACCGGTTGGAAGTAAGAGACATTACTTGGACACTCCTTGGGATACGTACTCTCCACGTAGTGTATCACCTGAAGCTAAGATACCAAAATGGTATGAAAAGATCATGAAGGACGCAAAGCTAAATCAAACAGGATCTAGCACACAAAGTGAAGTGAGAAGATCAACATGGGAAAGGAAGTCTCCCGATCGTTACCATGTGAACTATGCCCTAATGACTGACATTTGAAGTGTCAAGAGCCATCAACCTTTGATGAGGCAAAAGATCACAAAGAGTGGCAAAGGGCAATGGAAGAAGAGATAGAATCCATCCAAAGACATGATACATGGGAGTTGGTTGATCTACCACATGGATAGAAACCCATTGACGACAAATGGGTGTTTCGAACAAAGTTTCATGCGGATGGCACAATAGCAAAGTATAAGGCACACCTAGTAGTGAAGGGTTATGAGCAACAAAGGATTTGACTATGCAGAGACATTTGCTCCAGTGGCTAAGTGGACTACGCTATGCCTTATCATTGCCTTAGCATCTCGTTTTGGGTGGAAGATCCATCAAATGGATGTGAAGTCTACATTTTTGAATGGTGACTTAGAGGAGGAAGTTTACATGGTCCAACCGCAGGGCTTCATGGCAAAAGGGCAAGAACAGAAAGTATGTAAACTACACAAAGCACTTTATGGCCTTAAGCAAGCGCCACTCGCATGGTATGGACGCATTGACAGTTACTTTCTTTCACATGGATTTGTAAGAACAAATTCAAATCCAAATCTTTATGTTCTTATAAATGATGACAACATTGCCTTGATTGTACATTACGTTGATGATATCATTATCACTGGCAATGATGAGAACCTCACTTGTTCTATCAAAGCCAGCTTGTGCAAGCAATTTGAGATGACAAATTTAGATCTTATGCACTATTGCTTGGGTGTCGAAGTATGGCAAACTAGTAGTGATATCAGGTTATGTCAAAACAAATATGTAGGCGAGATATTGGAGAGATTTCACATGACATAGTGCAAACCTTCCATCACCCCTTGCGAAGCTGGTAAGAAATTATCTCGTATTGATGATAGTGCACATGTTGATGCTACACTATTTCGTCAACTAGTTGGAAGTTTAATATATCTTAAAACTACACGTGCTGATATCTGCTATGTTGTATGTAAAAGGTACACCGAACCTTGGTCTAGTCTACAAAAGACAAAGTGTTTTACCTAAGTTGCAAGGTTATGTTGATGCTGATTGGGCTGGAAGTATAGATGATAGAAAGTCAACAACAGGTTATACCTTCAATTTTGGTAGCGGCTGTTTTTCATGGTCTAGCATGAAGCAAGATACTATTTCTCTTTCTTCCACAGAAGCCGAATACTACCCAGAAAGCTATTTGGCTACGTAAGTTGTTATGTGAGATTGGCATGAAGCAGATACATCCCACTGTTATTTTCTGTGACAGTCAAAGCGGAATACAATTGGCTAAAAATCCAATCTTTCACGCAAGGACAAAACATATTGAAGTAAAATATCACTTTGTGCGTGAAAAATTACAATATGAAGACATAGGTATTGTACATTGTTCTACGTTGTTACAAGTTGCTGATATATTTACAAAAGCTTTAAGTAAAGAAAAGTTTGAAACTTTTAGAGCCAAACTTGGCTTAGACCAGGTCATGTAAAAAGCCTTTACTTGTAATGCTATCATGGAGGTATGTTCCATGAATAGAGTATACTCTAAAATGAGAAGTGATGTTGATCATTGAGGGAGAGAGTTTAAAGAGCAATTATTTTCATATCATGAGCCACTGTATACGCAAATAACAAACGAATTGATGTATGTTTGACTACCGGTGAGAAAGTATCAGTGTAGTCAATCCCATACTTCTGTGAAAAACCTTTAGCAACTAACCTTGCCTTGTATCTGATGTTTTCTTCATCAAGACCTATTTTGATCTTGTAGATCCACTTGCACTTGATTGGTTTTCTGCAATCAGGTATAGGTGTGAGTGTCCATACATTGTTCTTGTACATGGATGACATTTCATCCTCCATGGTCTGAATCCAGCGATCTTTATTTGGTCCATCTACAGCTTCCTCGAATGTTTGAGGTTCGTCAGAAAAACCACAAAATTCGATGGTTGTATTAAAAACATCATGATCATATCTTTCTGGTGGTTTTTGTTGTCTATCAGATCTACTCACAGGTGGTTTCGAGTTTGATTCTACAGGTTTCAGGTTTGATTCTGATTCAAGCTTTTCTGCTAGAATTCGAACTGACGATTCGAGTGTGTTAGGCACTCGATCTTGACCTTTCTCTGAATTTGGTAACTCTCTTTCATCTTCTACTTGTTTTTCTTCCGTTGTCATTGGCAGCTCATAATAATTTTTGAGAATTTCATAGCCGACTAGATCATTGTCTGCTATGTATTTCGTCTCATCAAATTTAACATCTCAAACAACTTTTATCTTGCCAGTTTTGGGTACATAAACACGATAATATGACAAATGTAACTCAAATCCTACTAGAAAACCTTGTTCTGTCTTTTCATCGAGTTTCTTTCTCAGCTTATGTAGTATGTGCATATACACTACGCATCCAAATGTTCAAATATGTGCAAGATTTGGCTTTGACTTCCACCATATCTCATGAGGAGTTTTATCCGGTATTCGAGATTTCAAAATACGATTTTGAAGATAGTTTGATGTAGCCACTGCTTTTTCCCACAACTATTTTGGTGCTTTTGCATGAGCCATCATACACCTTGCAGCTTCCATCAATGTACGATGCAATCTTCGTGTGCATAATACCTCGATCAGTACATTAAGATTTGAATTCATCAGAAATGTACTCACCTCCACGATCTGTGCAAATTTGCTTCAGCTTATTGTTTGTCTGCTTCTCAGCCCAATTCGTATACTCAATGAATTTCTCAAAAGCTTTAGATTTGGTACGAATAAAGTATACTACAATGAACTTGCTGAAGTCATCAATAAATGTAATGAAGTACTTTGCATCACCCACCGACAATACTCCGAATGGTCCACAAATATCTGAATGCACAATCTCAATTAAAATAGCAATGATCGACTTATACAGTGCTTTCTTATTTTGACGGCACCACGTGTGCTTAAGTCTAGAGTTATCGGGCCATCTTTCTTTTACGAGCCCTTTGAGTGTTTCTAAGGAACTCATCTTTGTACTTACAAAGTAGTTGAATATATAGTTTGAAGAGAGCAATTCTGAATTCTTGTTGCACTTGACGTTGTGCTGTGGTGATTGATCCAGTCGCGTGTTTTCAATTGTGTTTTCTTAACTTGGTATCAGAGCCCTTCTTGGAATCACCGGACAAGAACAGAGAGCTGCGAATTCATGACGATTTGTTGGCTAGGAAGCACAAAACCGAGTCTGTAGAGATTCGTAAAACAGCTCAAAACTGTAAAAAGGATTCAGAGACAGGGCATTGTTGGTTGAATCAGAAAGCAAGCAAGTTTGAAACTGAAAAATTCTTCTGGAGGGTTGCTTGGCTTTTGTGATTGGTTTGAATCCAATCGAATACCGTTTGAAGAACGGTTTGGAGCAGAAGATAACCTACAATAGGGCAACCTCAGCCAGTTAGGAGCTGCAAAGGAAAGCTCAGGGAAAGCCTGAGTAAAGCTCAATATATTCTTCTCTTCGAAATTGCTAGAGTCTCAAGGGACAAAATCTGAGATATCTCCTTGTAGGAGGACGTTTTCAAAGCTGTGAGAGGCTGTGAATGGGCGTCTTGGTAGCACAATTCAACGGTAGGGAGGCCGTGACTGGCCGTGGAGGAGGAAGGCAGCCAGTTCGATCCATGTGGAGCTGCTATAGCCCGTGAAGGAGAGAGAAAACTCCATCGTTGAGAGAGAGAGGAGGAGAGGTCGTGGGAGCTCTCGTGCGCTCAGTCCTAACCATCAGCTAGCGGCCCGAAGTGTTCAGTGCTTCGAAGGCCTTTGATCAACGCACAAAAGCATTGGCAGCCATCCGATTTCGATTCATACGGATCGACGATAGTTATTTCACAACAGGTGGGTCGTTGGATCTAAAGGATCCGTTGGATTGAAGTGAAAAAGTCTGAAGGGGTCTGAAGTGCAAAGTGCATTGCAACTTCATTAAAAATCTTCAAACTGAAAAAATGAATTGATCCCAAGTCTCTGAAGGGTGAAGTTTCTTCACACTGAAGAAACAGTTCAAAAACCCAAATTACCCTTATTTTCACCTCCTTTAGTCTATTTTGACCAAACGAAAGGTTATAGCCTCCAAACGAAAGGCACCCTCACTGTACTCGCAAGAACGGTAAACCAAAACAGAGTGATTGCCGTGCAGAAAGTGTTTGAAATGCACCAGAAGTGATTTCACCATTCCATTGGGCAGGAAGCTAGGAGTTGGTGACGTGAAGCATTTTGGAAAACGACGCCAGTTTGGCTTTCAATTTGGCAAAAGAGTGGCGGGTGACCTGGAAAGCTAAAAATTGCAGGTCATTATTATCGATTTCTGAGATTACAGTTGGCTCTAGCATACACTTTATAGCCTACAGGTGAAGTTTTAAGCAGTTCGGAGATGGCAAACATCAATGAGTCAATTTTGGGCGATGCAAGCAAACTTGATGGGGCTTCTATCTACAACATCTGGAAATTCAAAATGAAGAGCATTTTGATGGATTAAGAGTTGTGGGAAATCGTGGCAGGTATTGAAGTCCGACCAAATACCACTCCAGGTGACATAAGGGCCTTTGATAAAAAGGCATAGAGAGCATTATCCTTGATCAATCTTTCAGTGAAAGACCATGTGATCACTCACATAAGTGATGCCACGACAGCCAGGGGAGCTTGGAAAGCTCTTAGAATGCAATTTCAAACTTGCAATCCAGCTCGAGCCATGTTCTTGAAGTCGAGATTGAACACAGTAAGGATAGAAGAAAATGAATCAGTGGGATCTTTCTTCACCGGGATAAAGGAGCTGAGAGATCAATTTGTGGTGATTGGAGAACCAATCAAAGATATTGAATTGGTACATACCACAATGAACAGTGTCTCGGAAGGGCTACAAATGTTTGTGAGCGGCATTGCTTCGAGGGAGAGGTTGCCTACTTTTGAAGACTTCCACGGAATCATGTTGCAAGAAGAGCAACGTCGTGAAGTGGTGAAGTCAAGACAAACCCCACAGGAGGATCAAGCCTTGCTTGCTAAAGGCAAGTAGAACGGATGGAAAAGGATTCCTAAGAAATCCAAGGATGATGATGACGAAGGAGAGTCGTCATCAAAAGGAAAAAAGAAGAAGAAAGAAAAATGTTACTATTGTCACAAACCGGGTCATTGGGCACACGAGTGTTATAAGAAGAAAGCAGACATAAAGACAAGAAAAGTGACTCAACAAGGAAACATTGCCGAAGATGATGGAGAAGATGACGAGACAAGTGTTTTCTCATCGGCATTGACATCCCAAGTTGATGATGGTGCCAGATGGTTCATAGACTCAGGCGCCACAAGGCATATGATCAAAAAACGTGATTGGTTTGAAAAATTCTCACCAATCCATGATGGGGATAAGGTCACTCAAGCCAATGGAGAGAAATGCCAGATACAAGGTGTGGGCAATGTACCTGTGCAGTTTTCTGATGGCAAAATTAAAAACATCCCTAATGTACTTTATGCTCCTAGACTCAAAAAGAGTTTGCTTTCTGTTGGTGTAATGGCAAATCAACATCTTAAAGTTGAATTTGTCAAGGATGGATGCCTTATGAAGGATACGCACCACAACCATAAAGTGGCGGCGAAGGGTTATAGAGATAGTAACTGTGGCCTTTATAAATTGGATGCTGCAAAACCAGGTGAATATGGTTTGGCTATCTCAGCAGCATCTCAATCCGAGTTATGGCACAGAAGACTTGGTCATTTGAACTATGGGAGCTTGAGATTGATGGCGAAGCTGAAGATGGTAATGGGATTACCAGCATTGCAGGATGATCATCATGCAATATGTGAAGGATGCATCATGGGAAAGCATCACAGAGAGACATTCAAGAGAGGTGGAGCTGCAAGAGCTAAGAAACCGCTGGAACTAATTTACAACGAGCTGTGCGACCCAATGAAGACCATGTCATTGGGGAAAGCATATTATTTTATGACTTTCATAGATGATTACTCTAGGCGGACATGTATTTATTTCTTGAAGAAGAAATCTGACGCTTTTGATCGTTTCAAGGAGTAAAAGACTTTGGTAGAGAACCAACTAGATGCACGCATCAAAGTGCTAAGATCTGATAGAGGGGGTGAATACAAATCTGATCATTCTGAAGACTTTTGCAAAGAACACGGCATTAAAAGACAATTCACGCAGTCACACATGCCGCATAGTAATGGTGTAGCTGAAAGGAAAAATAGAACTATTATGGAGAGTGCATGCTCCATGATGAAGCAAATGGGCTTGACCGATTCACTTTGGTCGGAAGCGTGCAGTGCGGCAACGTTCTTGCAAAACAGGAGCCCTACAGTTGCGGTTCCAAATGTGACTCTTGAAGAAGCATTTACTGGAATAAAGCCAAAAATCGACAAATTTCGTGTCATTGGATGTAAGGCCTATGTACATGTGCCAAAGGAGGAGCGAAAGAAACTTGATGCCAAAGCAATCAAGTGTATCTTCGTCGGTTATGATGAAAGAACGAAAGCTTACAGGTGTTTTGATACTGTAATAAGATTCACATTAGCAAAGATGTGATCTTTGATGAAACGCATAGGTATGAAGATGAAGACCATGCAAGTGGTGAAAGAATCAAGAGACTTCCCACAATTTTGGAGGAAGAAAATGAAGAAGATGCTCCACAAAATGATGCACGTGAAGACGAAAGTCGAGAGGGCGAATATGAAAGAACACCACCTATTCAAGAGCCTAGGGGGGCGTACTTGCCAATAGGAGCAATAAAGGAGAAACCGGTTGGAAGTAAGAGACATTACTTGGACACTCCTTGGGATACGTACTCTCCACGTAGTGTATCACCTGAAGCTAAGATACCAAAATGGTATGAAAAGATCATGAAGGACGCAAAGCTAAATCAAACAGGATCTAGCACACAAAGTGAAGTGAGAAGATCAACATGGGAAAGGAAGTCTCCCGATCGTTATCAGGTGAACTATGCCCTAATGACTGACATTTGAAGTGTCGAGAGCCATCAACCTTTGATGAGGCAAAAGATCACAAAGAGTGGCAAAGGGCAATGGAAGAAGAGATAGAATCCATCCAAAGACATGATACATGGGAGTTGGTTGATCTACCACATGGATAGAAACCCATTGACAACAAATGGGTGTTTCGAACAAAGTTTCATGCGGATGGCACAATAGCAAAGTATAAGGCACACCTAGTAGTGAAGGGTTATGAGCAACAAAGGATTTGACTATGAAGAGACATTTGCTCCAGTGGCTAAGTGGACTACGCTATGCCTTATCATTGCCTTAGCATCTCGTTTTGGGTGGAAGATCCATCAAATGGATGTGAAGTCTACATTTTTGAATGGTGACTTAGAGGAGGAAGTTTACATGGTCCAACCGCAGGGCTTCATGGCAAAAGGGCAAGAACAGAAAGTATGTAAACTACACAAAGCACTTTATGGCCTTAAGCAAGCGCCACTCGCATGGTATGGACGCATTGATAGTTACTTTCTTTCACATGGATTTGTAAGAACAAATTCAAATCCAAATCTTTATGTTCTTATAAATGATGACAACATTGCCTTGATTGTACATTACGTTGATGATATCATTATCACTGGCAATGATGAGAACCTCACTTGTTCTATCAAAGCCAGCTTGTGCAAGCAATTTGAGATGACAAATTTAGATCTTATGCACTATTGCTTGGGTGTCGAAGTATGGCAAACTAGTAATTATATCAGGTTATGTCAAAACAAATATGTAGGCGAGATATTGGAGAGATTTCACATGACATAGTGCAAACCTTCCATCACCCCTTGCGAAGTTGGTAAGAAATTATCTTGTATTGATGATAGTGCACATGTTGATGCTACACTATTTCGTCAGCTAGTTGGAAGTTTAATTTATCTTACAACTACACGTCCTGATATCTGCTATGTTGTAAGTTTGATTAGCCAATTCATGTCATCACCCACTATGAACCATTGGAAAGCTGCAAAGAGGACTTTGAGGTATGTAAAAGGTACACCGAACCTTGGTCTAGTCTACAAAAGACAAAGTGTTTTACCTAAGTTGCAAGGTTATGTTGACGCTGAATGGGCTGGAAGTATAGATCATAGAAAGTCAACAACAGGTTATACCTTCAATTTTGGTAGCAGCTATTTTTCATGGTCTAGCAAGAAACAAGATACTATTTCTCTTTCTTCCATAGAAACCAAATACTACCCAGGAAGCTATTTGGCTACGTAAGTTGTTATGTGAGATTGGCATAAGCAGGTACATCCCACTGTTATTTTCTGTTAATTTTAGCCCAAGCCTCTTTGGTGAGTGACTTTGTCTTTGATAGACTCCTCCCAAGACCGCCAAGGCTAAAGAGAGTTATAGTTGGTATTGAAAAATCCTTTTATAATTTTGCGGAGAAGTGTCGAAAAGTAGTTTTTTGAAGCAAAACTAACTCTTTGCCAAAAAACCTACATAAGTGCTTTTCCAATTATCATCCCTCGTCATAAGACTTTCGCTAGAAGGGCATAATTGAATTTATTTTTAAAATTTACCCTTGCCGAAACCGTGAATGTTCTAGACAAAGAAATATTTCTGCTTTTCTTTTCCTCTTCCATCTCCTCATCATCAATTCCCTCATACACATTTCAAAAACTGCATCCCTCAATCTCTCTCTCTCGTACATCACCACACCACTCCATATCATCTTCATCTTGCACCAACAGGCCATGGCAATGTATGAGCAGCTTGCCCAAATCTCGATGCTTTACGGAGAAACTCTCAAGGGCTACACTGCACGATTTGCGAAGATGGCGGGAGATTGGAATTCCGGTCTTCCTAGTCACCACAAAATGGCATTTTTCTATGCCGGATTACCGCACAAGATCAAGATTGGTATGTCACCCTTTACATCATATACCAGTCCAAACGAACTCTGTAAGGCAACCGCTATTGCAGAAGCACAGATCTTGCATACACCATCACAGCCCATATCCAACATTCAAACAATCAAGGATGATAGATCATCTAATCCACAAGATGCCACAGACAACGCTAGCCAAAGTACTAGCAACACGGACGATCAGATGCAAGTTGTCAGTGACACCGATGAGATGTGAAGTCAATCTGATTACCTCCTAGAACCACAAATTGCCAATCCAAAGATCCGACCACTGGACCAGTGCCATTATTGTTTTGGAAAACATCTAACACCTCAATATCCAGTTCGGAATCTGAGATTATGAAATCAATCCAATAAGAGAATTCTGGAGAGTGTAAATCAATCAACAAGATCCTCATCTATGCCATCTAGCTTGCCATCAGATCGCTCCTCCAAAGAAAATGGATCGGTCTCAGGACTTTCAAAATTTTCTCTAGTGGCTAGGCAAGGTTCGGTGGAAGTATTGGTTATATCAGCCAGCGGACCATCCCAGGTAGGGGAAGTTCAAATTGGCTCACCACTATATTTTGTGGAAGGGATCAAAGGAGACCTGATACCGGTGTACGCGCATCAATTGAGGGGTGATGGACAATAACACACGGTATGTTGTTTTGGATGTGGAGGTAAACACCATAGATCAGAATGGCCACACCGAAATGATCCGTCCTCCTTCTATACTTGGTGTGAACAATGCGGCATCAATCACCCATGTCGTGATTGTCCACTAAGAGATCCAAGAAAAGCAGTTATGACTCCTACATGCTTGAATTGGCAACCTATGTATGACCATGCAAATCCACCAACCGAGAAGCTGCACTACAAACGCAAACTTCTAGTGCCACCTGGTTACGAAGCAGATGCGGATGGAAGGAATGAGAGAAAGATCTAGAAACAAGTTGACACGGCCACACATGAATCACCAACACCACAGAAGACAGAGTGGGTAAAATCTAGCCAACCAGGGGTAGCAGAAGAAGTCAAGAAATTGGCAACAGATGCAATCCAGCAGATTCTACCAAGCCTCATTAAACAAATGCTGCCACAACTTTTGGTGGATGAATTACAAAGGGGCCACGCAACTTGAAGGCAAACTGACTACCAAGGAACGCAATGATCCATCTGTACCACCTTCAAGAGAGCATTCCATTGAGAAAGGAAAGACTAAGGTGGGAGATTGTCCTCTGATTTCAACGCCAATCGTAAGCAAGACCCAACCACAGTCGGAATGTTCCACTCAACATCTAGTCACTACAAAGCTACATCAGGACATCACATTGCTTAGACGACCAAATCCAGGGAAACCAAGTCCAAAATGGCCAATTGTACAGCAAGAACCAGAACCTACAATGACAAAGCCTTGTCCTAAATCTATGATATTGACTGCTGAAGAAAGTCGTCAGGCTGATGCATACTTTGAATACCTGGACAGACAAGAGCATCAAGCAAACACGTCATATCCACATTATAATTTAGGGGAGTCCATGACATTGGGACCAGTTATGCCGATCTATGAGGATCCTCAGATGGCATACCTCGACTACCCAATTGTCAATGATGAAGGTTATCCGGAATGGCCACCAGACCCTTATGGGTATTATTGAAAATCTGGCAAGTCCAAGTCCTTGCTGATCGCCATCATCCAATAAAGCCTCAGGTTTTATGTAAGTGAATTTTATCCACGTTTTTTCTGAAGCTCCCATGTCCCAGCAATAAAAGAACCAACAACAGCACCCCTTCACGACAGTTGCAGCCTAGTGTCGAGGGACCGGCACTACTTTGGGTCGTGGACCCTATTGTGGGTATTTCCTGCACAATAATGAACAAGTGGGTCCCACCACTTGAAATATTGTTGGCCAAGCCTTACCTAGTGAGCCCCGCCACAGTGCAGTGTACAGTTAGAATAATAAGTGTGAGGGCACTGGCGTCCTGCGTGTGTAAGCCCAACCCAATGAGCACGCAAAATGGTTAGGTAGAACTTGAATAGCCTTAGTTAGAATAAATCAATTAAAAAGCCCAAAGTCAAGTTCATAAGGTTCTAAGTTAAAAGGAAATCTCTCAAACTCACATGAATCATGTGAGTTTGGCCCTTTTCCTAATGAACCATTAGATTGGAGTTCAATTAGTTTGAAAGGCTAGGTTGCCATTGTAAATAGGCCAATGAGAGCCAAGATTGACCTCTCTCCTCAACTATATAAGGAGGCCATTTCCCATTGTACATATCTTCATTTTCTTCTCAATAAAGAGTGAAGAGAGTCCAAATACGTTTGTTTTGAGAGTAAAGGCTTTGGATGATGAGTTGGCTTGCGTTGATGAGAGCATTAAGGAAGGAGAGCTTGTTCAAGTTATTATTAATGGTTTTTTGGATGCTCATTCTAAAATTGTACAAAGTCTTGATATTCAAAGAACCTTTCCAAGTTTGATTGATCTTCAAGAGATCTTGATCAATGAAGAATATAGACTTCAAGCAAGAGGTGGATCTACATCAACTCAAGTTGGAGAGGAGGCTATATTCATCAAGGGCAAATTCAAGGGCAAAAACAAATGCAAGTGGTCTAAAGGGCAAGATCAAGGGGAGGCTTCTTCAAATGGAAAAAATAAAGATAGGTCAAAGCTAAAGTGCTTCTATTGTGGCTTCAAAGGACATTTTGCAAGTGAGTGCTACAAGAAGAAGAGAGATCAATTAGACAAGCAAGGTAATCTAACTCTTGATGAGGATGGTTTAAATATTCAAATGATGATGTTTTTGTGATGTCTTCATATATCATTGCTAATGATGGAGATCTAGATCCATGGTAGATTTGTTGAAATGAAAAATTAATCCATCTCAAATTTAGGCTTGCTACAAATATTGTACCATGCAAGTATGTTGTTCATGAACGCAAAATGCCAAGTTTGGCCTAGATAGAACTGGAGCTACATGGCTATGTCATATCTAGAATGATGAGTACAACTTGCATATAGTTTGTAGACATAGAATTAGCAAAATTATGCTTGTAGAAACTCGTGGCAATTCACATGCATTAATTGTAAGTGATCCATAGTGTCATGCAAGGCATGCACAAAGTGTAATGGACACATTCATGATGATTGTACATTTTTAGTTAGAACTAGCACACTTGGAAAAAGTTGGTAGAGATTCATGCATGAGAAGTGACAAATGTCACATAGACTCTAGTTGTCACTTTAGATGTCATTTAATGATGGATGGATGTGGTTCTACCTTGAGCTATCTCAAACTCCATAAATATGTGTAGCTCTCCTCATATTTCTTGATGAAGAACCAAAGCTTTGTAGCTATTTCATGCCATTTTGAATCCACACAATTTTTGCTTGTTATCTCTCTATCTTTCTCTCTATAACTCGTGTTGCGGCTAATGCTAATACACTGATATCTTGTACTTTTGCTCATCTATGATTTATTGCTATCATATTTTGATGCTTAGCATGCTAGATTGTGGTTAAGCCATAACTTCTATACTAGATCTTGCTAATCAATCTAGAATCAGGTTACTGTGCTAATCATAAAGCTTAATTAGATCTATCATACTTGTGGATCTTCCCCACATGTGTGAATTCTAGAAATTTTGTCATGGTATCAGAGCCAAATTGACATCTCTGATTGTACAAGAAATTGAGAGCTAATTCAAGCAAAGAAGTAGTTTTGCACTTTTTCTTACCTTTCTTTGAAGTGTATTTGGATCAAATTGGATTGGGGCTGAATTTTCAGACCTGAAAAGTGGTAGTACAGAATTCTGGAATTTTGCACGTGTGAAAATCAGAGATTTTTAGTCCCTTCTATCTCCTTGCTTGTAGATCCAAAGATAGTGGTTTATAGTATGATGGAAAGCTTATGATCTGTACTTTCCATAGAAATTGAAACCAAATCAATTTGATTTGTATCAAGAGTTATAAGCTCTTAAAGAGGATAAGGATAGGTCCAAAATTTGAGTGACAACATTTTGATTTGATTCAACCTTGCTTTGTTCTGAATCCATTGTTTTGAGAATCCTACACAAGAAACTAGAGATCAAGACTAAGTTTGAAGTAATTGAACACCCTTTGAACCTTCTGAGTGTCAATAGTGTTTTCGTTTGAAGCATTTCACACGTGCCAAAAGTAGGATTCAAACTAGCCAAAGTGTCTCAATCCACTTTGTGTGTCTGATCTAGATAATCTTGTCTTGTGGAATATTTGAGATCCTTCTCAAATACAGCTGTAACTGTTTCACTTAGGAAGGTATAATATCCTTGAAAAAACCTATAGTGAAAGAGAGCAGCAACTTTAAGTCTGATTGGAACAAGCTCAAACATATTGCAGTCCAATAACTAAGAAGTCTTCATCTAAATGGCGTCTCTGGGAGGATATATTCTAGAAGCAAATGAAAGACTAAATACTTCTAATTACTCAGTTTGGAAATTCAGAATGGAGTCTATTTTAATACTCCATGATGTTATGGATATTGTGCTTGGTGTTGAGGAGGAGCCTCAAGCACAAGCTGAAATTTCTAAGTATAGGAAGAGAGCTAGAATGGCTCTACATTTCATTAAGATGAATGTATCTAATGAGATTTTGAGAGAGATAGGATCTTGCACTACATCTAAAGAAGCTTGGAATGCACTTAAGTCCATCTATGAAGCAAAGAATACTTCTAGAATACTCACTCTTAAGAATCAGATTTTCCAAAGTTTTCAAAGAAGTGATGAGAGTGCATCAAACTATGTTCTGAGAGTTAAAGAATTACATGGAGAGCTTTCTTGTGTTGGTGTTACCATTAACCAAGATGAGCTAGTTCAAGTCATTTTAAATGGCTTGAAAGATGACTATGATAATCTTGTTCAATCTTTTGCCATTAAGGAGGAGTTGCCTAATCTAGAAACTCTCCAAGGAAATCTTATTTCTGAAGAATCTAGGCAAAGCTATAAACTTTTCAGGATGAACAAACTCGAGCATGGTGGAAGTGACAAAGCCCTTTTTGTCAAAGACAAGCATAAAGGGAGTAAGAACCAGTTCTGTCAAGCATCCAACAAGACAAAGCCAAAGATCGAGGCAAAGATGGTGAAGAGGATGGTACATCTCATCCTTCTACCTCAAAGACCAAGAAGAAGAAAGTGAAGTGCTTCTTCTGTGGCAAGAAGAGGAACTATGTCTCTAATTGCTTTAAGAAGATAAACCAACTCAAGCAAGCTAATCTCTCCAAAGAGATTGAAGAAGACTCTGTTGCAAGTGATGGAGAAGGATCACTTAGGGTGTCTAGTTTTTCTTCATTACCTTTCAAGAAAGATGGAGCTTGGTACATAGATAGTGGACCTTCTTCACATATGTGCTGTTCAAAGGAGTCATTTGACTCAATTCTACCTTACAAAGGACTTAAGAGATATATTTACACTGTTTATGATCATGAGTGTTCTATAGAAGAAATTGGCAACATTCCATTGAAACTTGCTTCTTCAAAAATTCTTGCACTTTCTAATGTTCTTTTCATTCCAAAACTTACAAAGAGCTTGATTAGTGTGGAAAAGTTGCTTGATAATGGTTGTGATGTAAAGTTCAACTCCAATACTTGCTTTATCAAGAAAAATGATGAGATCCTAGCTGATAAATCTAGATGTGGTGGAATTTTTAAGTTGAGTTTTTATGAGAATGCAAATCTTTGTGAAGTTGCTTTGTTATCTAAGGAGGAGTTGTGGCATAGAAGGTTGGGGCATCATAACTTTAAATCTATGTCTTCTATGGTCAAGAAAGTGAAGGCAATTGGTCTTCCAAAATCTCTTTCCAAAGATTTCAAGCCTTGTCAGGCTTGTGCTATTGCAAAATCACATAGAAAGCCATATCATAAGTCTTTTATCAAGACTACTCATCCTTTGGAGCTTATGCACTCGGATGTACATTTTTCTTCTTCTAAAAGTATTGGTGGTGCAACATGTTTTGTCACCTTTATTGATGATTTTACTAGATATACTTGGTTGCATCTACTTTCTTCAAAGGCTATGGTATTTGATCACTTCCTAATCTTCAAAGCTTATGTTGATAAATAGTTTTCTTTCAAACTTAAAGCTTTAACATGTGATGGAGGAGGTGAATACATCTCCAACAAGTTTTATGAATACTGTGAAGGTGAAGGAATAAAGAGAGAGTTTTCTTGTGCTTATTCTCCATCTCAAAATGGAGTTGCTGAGAGGAAAAATAGATCTTTATGTGAATGTGCTAAAGCAATTTGAGTTGAAGCTTCTTTGCCTATTGAATATTGGGGTGAAGTTATAAATTGTGCAAACTATTTGTGCAATAGATTACCTCACAATGCACTTGCTGGAAAATCACCTTTTGAAGTCTTGTTCAAGAAAAAACCTAAGGTAGATCACCTTAGAGTCTTTGGTTGTGCTTGCTTTGTTCATGTGCCCTTGGATACAAGGAAAAGAGATGATCCTAATTCTATTAAAGGGATCATGGTTGGATATGCATCCAACAAGAAAGCTTACAGAATCTATGTTCTCTCTGCCTCAACTACAATTGAGAGTAAGGATGCAAAAAATAATCCATCTTGACTTTAGGCTTGCTACAAATATTGTACCATGCAAGTATGTTGTTCATAAATGCAAAATGCCAAGTTTGGCCTAGATAGAACTGGAGCTACATGGCTATGTCATATCTAGAATGATGAGTACAACTTGCATATAGTTTGTAGACATACAATTAGCAAAATTATGCTTGTAGAAACTCGTGGCAATTCACATGCATTAATTGTAAGTGATCCATAGTGTCATGCAAGGCATGCACAAAGTGTAATGGACACATTCATGATTATTTGTACATTTTTAGTTAGAACTAGTACACTTGGAAAAAGTTGGTAGAGATTCATGCATGAGAAGTGACAAATGTCACATAGACTCTAGTTGTCACTTTAGATGTCATTTAATGATGGATGGATGTGGTTCTACCTTGAGCTACCTCAAACTCCATAAATATGTGTAGCTCTCCTCATATTTTTTGATGAAGAACCAAAGCTTTGTAGCTTTTGAATCCACACAATTTTTGCTTGTTATCTCTCTATATTTCTCTCTCTAACTCATGTTGAGGCTAATGCTAATACACTGATATCTTGTACTTTTGCTCATTTATGATTCATTGTTATCGTATTCTGATGCTTAGCATGCTAGATTGTGGTTAAGCCATAACTTCTGTACTAGATCTTGCTAATCAATCTAGAACCAGGTTATTGTGCTAATCATAAAGCTTAATTAGATCTATCATACTTGTGGATCTTTCCCACACGTGTGAATTCTAAAAATTTTGTGAGGATTGATAGTGGTGCAAGCTCACACATGACTTTTCACAAAGAGTAATTCACTTCTTTGTTGGCATATGGAGATGACAAGAGGGTGATCTACATGGCCAATGATGGTGAGTGTGCAATCAAAGAGATTGGCACAATTCCTATTTCTCTCTCTACAAATAGGAATGTTCATTTGGAAAAAAATTTGTCCATTCCATCCATTACCAAGAACTCACTTAGTGTGAGTCAATTGCTAAGTAAATGTCTCAAAGTGGAGTTTGATGGTGATGCTTGTATGATCAAAAGGAAGGATATCTTGATTGCAAAAGGTAAAAGTCAAGGAAAGTTGTTCCAACTAGATGCTTGTGTTATTGCTAACCAAGTTGGATGTGTTGCAAGAGAGAAAATACCTATTCAAGAGGTTTGGCATAAAAGGATGGGGCACCTCAACTTCAAGTCATTGGAGATAATGGCTAGCAAGCAAGTTGTGGTTGGTCTTCCAAGTTTCTTAAGTAGCGTCAATTATGTTTGTGATCTTGTGCTTTGTCAAAGTCACATAGACCACCTTATACTAGATCTACAAAGCCTTTTCAGATTGTACATTCGGATATTCTTGGAATTACTACAATTAGCAATAGTGGAGCTAAGATGTATGTAACTTTCATTGATGATTCTAGTAGATTATGTTGGATCTATCTACTAAAGAGCAAAGATGAAGTTTATGATGTCTTTGTTAAGTTTAAGAATGCAAGGGAGAACCAATTTTCTACAATGATCAAATGCTTGAGGAGCGACAATGGTGGAGAGTACATATCTACCAAATTCAAGGCCTTTTGTGATGAGCATGGGATCAAGAGGGAGTATACAACACCAAGGACCCCACAGCAAAATGGAGTGACCAAGAGGAAGAATAGGACATTATTTGAAAGTGCCAAAGCCATGAGGTTAGGCATTAATCTTCCAAAACCATTTTGGGATCAAGCTTTGTTATGTGCTAATTTCTTGTGCAATAAGTGGTCGAGTGCTATTTTGGGTGGAAGGGCACCCTTTGAGTGTTGGATTATTCTCCTTCTTACTAATTGACTAATCAATTTTAATCCTCATCCATTGTTTATCCAGTTCTATGGATTTTCCCGTGTCTTTACACAGTCTGCAGACTTACAAGTGTTTTTACACAATCTGTAGAAATACATGGAGTTTGACAAGAGTGTCTCATTTTTCGCCTGTCAGGAATCTCGTGTAAAAATGTAGTGTCACCTTTTTCGCATTTTTTGCCTGTCAAAATTTGCGAGTAAATATGTAGAGTCCATTTTCGCATTTTTCAAAAGTGCCTCAAATGTTAAGGAAATGACTCTGGCAAAGTGTGGGGCTACCCTAAATGAGATTTAAGGACATTGTCACTGTCGTCTGTGGCAGTTTTAGTTCATTTTTGCAGAGTGATAGTTTTAGTTCATTTATGCAGAGAGAATGTTTACGGCCAATTTTCATCGCTTATCAGCAGTCAATTTTTGAGAAGGAGCTGGATGAATGCCAATGGACACCAGCCAACTGGCAATCACATTTGACGATCTATTTGCTTAGTATATGTGAAAGATTCAACTAGTTTCATCACATTTTGCAATATTTCCATATTTGGCATATTGAGGCCAAAACTTGTTTTAGACTTAGAGGTTGACTTTTCAAAGTTCATTAGTCTAAATTTCATTTGAATAAACACCTTTTGAAAGTGTGGGAAAGATAGAATGCGAGTTTGAGTAGATTCAATTTGAATAAGTTGGGTACATTGAATCTAGACCCAAAATTGGTAGGGTTAGCATTTTGGTGGGAAAGCCAAGTGGCCAAATAGGGTTTGGACCTGTTATAAAAGGATGTAACTCATGGAGAGAGTCATCTTCTCTCTTCTCTATCTCATTTCATGCTTATACATGGTTCTCTTGGGTTCTACTATCCATTGGAGCACTATCTTGGTGATTGCTTGCAATTCTATGTGTAGAATGATCTATATTTGCTATTTTTGGATCCACACATGTGAAATACAGTAGCTTGCTGGTTTTGTACGGACAGCAACAGGACATAATCATTTCATTCAAGTTTGATCAAGTTCTATTAGTGTTTTCATCTCAAATTGTGTGTAGATGCTGATTTTTCTACATTGGTAGTGTATTTCTCTTTCTAACCAAAGATCATTCAAGTAGATTGGATCTTAAGGATCTGAAATCTTTCACATGGTATCAGAGCTTTGGTGAAGATATCAAGTCTAGAGCATGCTAGAGAGGATTCTACACCAAAATCAGATTTTTTGCTTTTGTAGATTGGATCTTTTGTAGATCAAAACACTAAATAGGTCAATATACTTGTTCAATTCCGATTTTTGAATTCACATGCTGGATTTGGCCGATTTTTGGATCATTGGTTCAGCCTAAGTGGTGGCTTATAGATTGTATATCAAATTTTCAGCATTTGCATGTAGATTTGGAATAGTCAATTTTTTCTGATTTTGTCAAAACCCTAATTTTGATTGGATCTCTAGATAGTGAGGTTGCTGGACTTCATTTGAGTGTGTTTCAATCTTAGGAAGTGGCAAAAGTCATAAGATTGAGGATAGATCATAGGTTGATCAAGATTCCATGATTCTATGTGTTGATTTGCTTGGATAAGTGCTAGAAGAGAATTTGTGAGATAGTTTCAAATCTTGGTGATTTCTTTTGAAAGCATTTGTTGTTGTTCAAAGGAGTGCTTTGTGAATTGAAACAGGTTGAAAGAGAAGATCAGGTCATTGCTACATGGCAACCTCAATTGGAGTCATGTTGGAAGCCAATGATAGGCTTACCTCAAGTAACTATTCATTATGGAAAGTGAGGATGGAGTCACTTCTTGAGATGAATGATGTTTTGGATATTGTTGTAGGTTTGGAGGAGAGACCAGCAACACAACAAGATCAATTGAGGTATGACAAGAGGGCCAAGAAGGCTCTACACATGATAAAGATGAATGTTACCAATGAACTTCTCAAGGAAGCTGGTAAGTGCACATCATCTTTGAAAGCTTGGAATTCATTGAAGAAGCTTTATGAATCCAAGTCTACTTCTAGAGTGTTGACTCTAAGAAAGCAAATCTTTTATTGTTTGCAAAAGAATGAAGAAAGTCCAAGTACTTTTGTTTTGAGAATGAAAGCATTGAATGATGAGTTAGCTTGCATAAATGAAAGCATTAAGGAAGGAGAACTTGTTCAAGTGATTCTTAATGGCTTGTTGGATGCTCATGCTAACATTGTTCAAAGTATTTCTATTCAAAAGACTTTGCCAAGTTTGATGGATCCTCAAGAGATCTTGATCAATGAGGAATATAGGCTTCAAGCAAGAAGTGGATCTACATCGACACTTCAAGAGAATGCTATGTTCACAAAGGGCAAATTCAAGGGCAAAGCCAAAAGCAAGTGGTCTAAAGGGGAAGATCAAGTGGATGCTTCTTCAAGTGGCAAAAAGAAGGATAGATCAAAGCTCAAGTGCTTCTATTGTGGCATCAAAGGACACTTTGCAAGTGAGTGCTATAAGAAGAAGAGAGATCAAGGAGACAAGCAAGGTACTCTTACTCTTGATGAGGATGGTTTGGATGTGCAAGATGCAAATGATGATTCTTTTGTGATGTCTTCATGTATGCTTGCTAATGATGGAGATCTAGATCCTTGGTGGATTGATAGTGGAGCAAGTTCACACATGACCTTTCACAAAGAGTACTTCACTTCTTTGTTGGCATATGGAGATGACAAGAGGGTGATCTACACGGCCAATGATGGTGAGTGTGCAATCAAAGGGATTGGCACAATTCCTATTTCTCTCTCTACAAATAGGAATGTTCATTTGGAGGATGTCTTGTTTATTCCATCTATTACCAAGAATTTGCTTAGTGTGAGTCAAATGCTAAGTAAGGGCCTCAAGGTGGAGTCTGATGGAGATGCTTGTTTGATCAAAGGGAAGGATGTCTTGATTGGAAAAGGTAAAAGTCAAGGGAAGTTGTTCAAACTTGATGCTTGTGTTATTGCTAACCAAGTTGGATGTGTTGCAAGGGAGCAAATTTCTATTCAAGAGGTTTGGCACAAAAGGATGGGACACCTCAACTTCAAGTCATTGGAGGTAATGGCAAGGAAGAAGGTTGTGATTGGTCTTCCAAGTTCCTTAAGTGATGACAAGCATGTTTGTGAGTCTTGTGCTTTGTCTAAGTCACATAGACTACCTTATACTAGATCTACAAAGCCTTTTCAACTTGTACATTCGGATATTCATGGATTTACTACGATTAGCAATAGTGGAGCTAAGATGTATGTAACATTCATTGATGATTTTAGTAGATTTTGTTGGATCGATCTATTAAAGAGCAAGGATGAAGTGTATGATGTCTTTGTCAAGTTCAAGAATGCAAGGGAGAACAAATTTTCCACAAAGATCAAGTGCTTGAGAGGTGACAATGGTGGTGAGTAGATATCTAACAAACTCAAGGCCATTTGTGATGAGCATGGGATCAAGAGGGAGTATACAACATCAAGGACCCCACAACAAAATGGAGTGGCTGAAAGGAAGAATAGGACTTTATGTGAAAGTGCTAAAGCTATGAGGTTAAGTGCTAATCTTGACAAACCATTTTGGGATCAAGCTTTGTTGTGTGCCAATTTCTTGTGCAATAGGTGGCCGAGTGCTATTTTGGATGGAATGACACCTTTTGAGATGCTATTCAAGAGGAGGCCGAGTGTAAATTTCTAAGAACCTTTGGATGCACATGCTATGTCAACATTACTCCTGATGATAGGACCAAGGAGGATCCATCTTCAAGAAGAGGTATTTTTGTTGGATATAGTGAGGTGAGTAAAGCCTACAAGGTTTACATTCCTTCTACCAACAAAGTGATTGTTGGTAGAGATGTCATTTTTTATGAGGGAAACATTCCAAAGGTGTCTTCAAGCATGATTGATGGTAAAGTAGATGGATCTAACATTCTTGATGTTGATGAGAAGGATCCTACTTTGGATGGTGGTGATGATGGACCTTCATCAAGTCAAAAGCCAAGGAGAACATCAAGAGAAAGACAAGTACCTTCAAGGCTCACATATGATCAAAAGGGTAAGCAAGTAGTTTCTGGAAATTAGGTTGCTTTCCTAACCTCTTTGGATGAGCCTACGAGTGTAGATCAAGCAAGGAAAGAAGAGGAGTGGATCCAAGCAATGGATCTTGAGTATCGATCTCTTATGAAGAGTGGAACATCTTTTGGATGATCTTCTTTTGTACATGGAGATATGCAAGTGGATGGATGTTATCTTGCTGTAAAATCAAGTATTGGATCTGGAAAACAAATTTTGATCAATGACTTTGATGATCAAGTTGAAGATCAAGAAATTGATCTCAAAGAGCTTCAACTAGTCAAAAGGGAAGTTGGCAATTTGGAGCTAGTCAAGAGCATCAAAGGAGAGGTAATTGGCAAAGGTGTTATGGATCTGTTTTTACAACATATTGAAGACTCAAGTAAGGTTAAAGGAGCAGCAAGGAAGTGTTGTTCAAGTTTACTTTACTTGTTCTATCTCATGTTTGAGCAATTTCATGTGGATGTGTGCAAATGGTCAAGATATGGTAAAACTAGCTACATTGGTGAGCATTGTTTTGATGTTGGATTTGTACTAGCATTCTTGGCTGATTTTGCTGATGGAAATGAAGCTATTGGAGGTTCATTATGTCACTCATCCATGGCTAAGTTCTCAAGTGTTGAGCTACTTGGTGCCAATACTTGGAGATTGTCAATTTTTGGTGAATTCATGGTCATTTTCTTGTGTCAAGTAGATCTTGAAGATGGACTAGTGCAAACTACTTGGTTTATGGAGTCATGTGGTGCTGGATTTGCATCATTAATGTACTCACCTACTCATGGATTTCCAAGGTTTGATGGTTTCTTGTGGCAAGATGAAGATGGAGGCTCATTCATGGAGTATCATGGTGGATACAAGGCAACAAAGGACAAAGGAGGAGAAGACATGCAAGCAAAAGTTGATCACTCACATTTATTGTTTGTTTGCTATATTTTTCCAAAGAGTTCAGAGTTGGAAGCATGGTGGAATCATCTCACTTACATTCTATTTGATTCTTCATGTTCTAGTCACATTTTTACATGTAAAATTGATGTAAGAAATAGTGAAGCATCCCAAGTGGACACTATTCTCTATATCAATTATGGTTGTTTCTATTTTGAGCATTACATGATCATTGAAAGGAGATCTATTCTTAGGAAGAAGATCATTCTTATGATGGATCAAAGTTCTATTGGCAAAAACTATGCTAGGAGCATTGGAAGCTAGGAAAGCGAGTTTTGAGGTACATCATTGGAACTCGAGATTTTGGCATATTGTATGAGGGATCATCACCTAATCTTTTTGAATTTTCAGATTCGGACTATGCTGGAGATATAATGGATAGGAAATCCATTAGTTTTTATTGTATTTTCATAGGTGGTGGAGCTATATCATGGATGTCAAAGAAAAAAGCCACTATCTCATTCTCATCTAGTGAGGCCGAGTACAAAGCTCTTACACATTGCACAAAGGAGATGGTATGGATCAAAAGGATGATCAAGGATCTTCACTTGCTGGATTTTTCAGAGAGCCCAATCATCTTTTGTGATAATCAATCAGCCCAAATAATGGCATCCAATCCTATCTTTCATGCTAGGAGCAAGCATATTGAGATACAATATCATTTTGTGAGGGAGCGAGTCATTGCAAAGGAGGTGGAGCTTCAACATGTGTCTTCAAGGGAATGTGTAGCTGATATCTTCACCAAAGCATTGGGAAAAGACTTGTTCATGAAGCATAGGACTTCACTTGGAGTATTATCAAAGTCTATGCTAAAACTAGTTGAAGAGGGAGTGTGAAAGATTCAACTAGTTTCATCACATTTTGCAATATTTTCATATTTGGCATATTGAGGCCAAAACTTGTTTTAGACTTAGAGGTTGGCTTTTCAAAGTTCATTATCTAAATTTCATTTGAATAAACACTTTTTGAAAGTGTGGGAAAGATAGAATGCGAGTTTGAGTAGATTCAATTTGAATAAGTTGGGTACATTGAATCTAGACCCAAAATTGGTAGGGTTAGCATTTTGGTGGGAAAGCCAAGTGGCCAAATAGGGTTTGGACCTGCTATAAAAGGATGTAACTCATGGAGAGAGTCATCTTCTCTCTTCTCTATCTCATTTCATGCTTATACATGGTTCTCTTGGGTTCTACTATCCATTGGTGCACTATCTTGGTGATTGCTTGCAATTCTATGTGTAGAATGATTTATATTTGCTATTTTTGGATCCACACGTGTGAAATACAGTAGCTTGCTAGTTTTGTATGGACAGCAACAGTACATAATCATTTCATTCAAGTTTGATCAAGTTCTATTAGTGTTTGCATCTCAAATTGTGTGTAGATGCTGATTTTTCTACATTGGTGAAATTGGTAGTGTATTTCTCTTTCTAACCAAAGATCATTCAAGTAGATTGGATCTTAAGGATCTGAAATCTTTCACAGTATATATAGTTCTTCATATTCATACAGTTTTAAGAAGAAGTTAAAAAAAAGTTTAGCAGGCATTTAAATAGTTAGCTCTCTCTCTCTCTCTCTCTCTCTCTCTCTCTCTCTCTCTCTCTCTCTCTCTCTCTCTCTCTCTCTCTCTCTCTCTCTCTCTCTCTCTCTCTCTCTCTCTCAAGCTTGCGAGCTTGAACACTCTTGAGCATTTTATCTCACTTCTTAGAGTTGTTTAGAGATTGCTATTGCGCTTATTGCTTATCAACATTGAGCTTAATTCAGACTTTCATTTTAGTCGCTCAAAGATAGCTTATAGTACGCAGCTTCGATCCACAACTTATTGTACTCAATTACTTCTGTTTCATTTTCATACTGAATCAATACTATCTTTTATTGCGTGCAGGTTCATCTCAGAATGTATGCGTTTATGTAGATCTTCACGACTAATTATTTGTCTACTGATTCGCGACTAATTATTTGTCTAGTGATTCGTGACAAATTATTTCTCTGATAATTCAATGCATTACTATTTGGTTACGTAATCACTATAGTACTAATGATTTCAAGGTTAGTTACTATAAGATCGAACGTGATTTCTATCACTATTGTTTTGTCGAAATTGATAGGCATAGTCATGCATAGAGAAAGAGGAAGATAGTCCATTCCGCTGCGCACGATAAGTTTTCTTTCTTGTCGTTCGAATTATTTTCATTCTAGTTCATTTCTTTTCGAGTTTGACCTATCTTTCACATATCTCTTTCCGACATGGTATCAAAGCTGTGATCTCTATCAGGGCCTAATACTATTTTGATATCAGAGCAAAGCTCTAATACTTGATATCTTTCGTGATATCAAATTGATATCATATTCTTAAATTCCTTTCATCGTTTCAGTATCAGAGAATTAATTTTCTGTTGTTGGCATTACTACATCTTAGCGTCATCATACAATCGACAGACTAAGTTCTAGATGGATTCTCAAAGTAAAGCTGGTCTTATTGCAGACAAGCTAAATGGATCCAATTATCATTTGTGGAAATTTAAGATGAAGACCTTGCTAATCGCCAACGAGTTATGGGATGTTGTTATACGTACAGAAGTAAAACTTGAAGACACAAAAGACTCAAAATGAAAATCAAAAGATGGAAGAGCTTTCGCGTTTATTATTCTCAATATATCAGATACACAAATTGGACACATAGTTGAAGCTAAAACTTCAAAAGACGTTTGGGACATCCTGAACTCACTATATGACGTGATGGACGTAACTACTAAGTTATATCTAATTAATTGCAAGTTAGCTCTCTCACCAATGGAACTAGGTCTCAAATTGTCAAAGGACTAGTGCCCCCAAACAATTCATAAGAAGCAGCAAATGCGTGAGTATCCTTACCATTCTATTATAGGATCTCTTATGTATGTCATGATCTGTACCAGGCTAGACATAGCTTTTGTAGTCAGCTCTCTCAGTCAGTTTATGACTAATCCTGATGTAACACATTGGAAGGCTCTTATCAAAGTCATGAGATATCTTTGAGCTACTATGGACTTTTTCATTTGTTATGGAGCATTCGACAATGGCAAACTCAATTTACTCAGTGGTTACACAGATGCAAGTTGGGCAGGAGATGTTGACACTTGTATATCCACTCCCGGATTTACATTCTTCCTCAACAATGGTTCAATTTCTTGGAACAATCGTAAGCAATCTTCAACAGCTCTATCTTCCATTGAATCAGAGTATATCATAGCCTCTCTAGCTACAAAGGAAGCAATCTGGTTGAGAAACTTACTCTCAAATATCGGTTTGAATCAATATGTTCCGATGACATTATTTTGTGATAATCAAAGTGTCATTGCTTTATTAGCCAACCCTAGATTTCATTCTAGGAGTAAGCACATTGAACTGAAGTATCATTTTGTCAGAAGCAAAGTTCTCAATGAAGATGTCAGATTGCAGCACTGTAGAACGCAAGATATGACAGCAGATATTTTTACCAAAGCATTAAGTTTGGAAGCACACATAAGATTCTGTGTAGAACTAAGTTTGAAGTTCAAGGCATTCAAGGATTTAGATTAAGGGGGAGTGTTGGATTATTCTCCTTCTTACTAATCGACTAATCGGTTTTAATCCTCATCCATTGTTTATCCAGTTCTGCGGATTTTCCCATGTCTTTACATAGTCTGCAGATTTACAAGTGTTTTTACACAGTCTGCAGAAATACACGGAGTTTGACAACAGTGTCCTTTTTTTCGCCTGTTAGGAATCTCATGTAAAAATGTAGTGTCGCATTTTTTGCATTTTTTTCCTGTCAGGATTTGTGAATAAATATGCAGAGTCGCAGTTTTTGCATTTTTCAAAGTGCCTCAAATAATAAGGAAATGACTCTGGCAAAGTGTGGGGCTATCCTAAGTGAGATTCAATGACATTCTCACATTTTTTGCGAAAAGCTGACATTGTCGCCTGTGGCAATTTTAGTTTATTTTTGCAGAGTGACAGTTCTAGTTCATTTATGCAGAGAGAATGTTTACGGCCAATTTCCACCGCTTATCAGCAATCAATTTTTGAGAAGGAGCTAGATGAATGCCAACGGACACCAGCCAACTGGCAATCGCATTTGACGACCTAATTGCTTAGTATATATAGCTATTCATATTCATACAGTTTTAAGAAGAAGTTCAACAAGCATTTGAATAGTTAGCTCTCTCTCTCTCTCTCTCTCTCTCTCTCTCTCTCTCTCTCTCTCTCTCTCTCTCTCTCTCTCTCTCTCTCTCTCTCTCTCTCTCTCTCTCTCTCTCTCTCTCTCTCTCTCTCAGGTTTGCGAGCTTGAACCCTCTTGAGCATTTTATCTCACCTCTTAGAGTTGTTTAGAAATTGCTATTGCGCTTACTCCTTATCAGCATTGCGCTTAATTCAGAATTTCATTTTAGCCGCTCAAAGATAGCTTAGAATACGCGGCTTCGATCCGCAACTTATTATACTCATTTACTTCTGTTTCATTTTCATACTGAATCAATACTATCTTTTATTGCATCCAGGTTCGTCTCAGAATGTATGCATTTTTGTAGTTCTTTGCAACTAATTATTTGTCTAGTGATTCATGACAAATTATTTGTCTGATAATTCAATGCATTATTGTTTGGCTATGTAATCATTGTAGTACTAATGATTTCAAGGTTGGTTACTATAAGATCGAACATGATTTCTATCACTATTATTTTGTTGGAAATTGATAGGCGTAGTCATGCATAGATAAAGATGAAGATAGTCTATTCTGCTGCGCACGATAAGTTTTCTTTATTGTCATTCGAATTCTTTTCATTCGAGTTTGTTTCTTTTCGAGTTCGACCTATCTTTCACATACCTCTTTCTGACATTGAGATGCTATTGAAGAGGAGGCCGAGAGTCAACTTTCTTAAAACTTTTGGATGCACTTGCTATGTCAATATAACTCTTACTAATAGGACCAAGGAGGATCCATCTTCAAGAAAAGCTATATTTGTTGGATATAGTGAGGTGAATAAAGCCTACAAGTTTTACATTCCTACTACTAACAAGGTGATTGTTGGTAGAGATGTCATTTTTTATGAGGGAAACATTTTAAAAGTATCTTCAAGTATTATTGATGGTGATGTAGATGGATCTAACATTCTAGATGATGATGATGTTATGGATCTTACTTTGGATGGTGATGATCAAGGACCTTCATCAAGTCAAAAGACAAGGAGGACATCAAGGCAAAGGCAAACACCTTCAAGGCTCACTTATGATGAGAAGGGTAAGCAAGTAGTTGTTGGAACTAACTATGCTTTCCTAACCTCTTTTGATGAACCTACATGTGTAGATGAAGCAAGAAACAAAGAGGAGTGGATCCAAACAATGGATCTTGAGTATCAAGCTCTTATGAGAATGGAACATGGAGATTGGTGGAGCTACCTAAGGACAAGAAAGCTATTGGATGCAAATGGATCTTCAAGGTGAAGACAAACCAAGATGGATCTATCAATAAGTACAAGGCAAGGTTGGTGGCAAAAGGATATGCTCAAGAACATGGTATTGACTATGATGAAACCTTTGCACCCGTGACAAAGATGGTAAGCATTTTGGGTCATCATCTCTCTTGCTACTCTTTATGGATGGGATCTATGGAAATTGGACATTACAAATGCATTTTTGAATCATGATCTTGAGGAGTAAGTGTACATGGAGCAACCCAAGAGCTACATTTCAACTACAAATCCAAATCATGTGTGTCTTCCACAAAAGAGTTTGTATGGCATTAAGCATGCACCAAGGAGTTGGTATGCTAAGCTTAACATTTTTACTCTCTCAAGGATTTGTTATGAGTGAGTATGATCATTCACTTTATTATACGTTTGTTGGAAATGATGGTACCATTTTACTAATCTATGTGGATGATATCATCTTCAGTGGTGGAAACAATCAAGATGTAAAGGATATCAAGAGTGCTCTTAAGAAGGAATTTGAGGATATCAAGATGTAGAGGATATCGAAGGAATTTGAGGTGCATGATCTTGGTCCCTTGCATTACATTTTAGGAATAGCCACTTTCATTTGTCAAGAGAATATGCTAATTCTATTCTAGAAAGATTTCATATAGTAGATGCAAAGTCTTGTGATACACCAATGGAGTCTCATGTAAAGTTGGTAGTATACAACTTGCATATAGATTGTAGGCTTAGAAATGTCATTAGTATGCTTGTAGAAACTCGTGGCATATCACATGCAATGGTTGTAAGTGATCCATAGTGACATGCAAGGCGTGCACAAAGTGAAATGGACACATGCATGATGATTTGTTTAAAAAAATGACACTTGGTAAAAGTAGGTAGAAATGCATGCATGATATGTGACAAATGTCACAAATATTTTAGTTTTCACTCATAAAAGTGGACGGAAGGTGGATGGATGTGGTTCTACCTCGAGCTACCTCAAACTCCATAAATATGTGTAGCCATTCTCATAATCTTTGATGAAGAACCAAGCTTTGAAGCTATTCCATGCAATTTTGGATCTACACTATCATTTGTTTGAATATCTCTCTCTCTTTCTCTCTCCAACTCGTTTTGAGGCTTATGCTCATACACTAAATTCTTGTACTTTTGCTCTCTTGTAATCAAAGCTATCATTCTTTGATTCTTAGCATGCTAGATTGTGATTAAGCCATTAAATTTTGTACTAGATCTTGCTATTCAATCTAGAATCAGTTTGTGTGCTAGTCATAAAGCTTAATAAGATCATTCACTTTTGAGGATAATTCCCCACACATGTGAGCTTGCTGGAAATTTTGTCAAAAGGGAGGCCCAAATCAAAGTTGAGGCTTCATTAAGAGGCTTATGAGAGTAAAAAAAATCACATGGCACAAGTAAGAACTCTAAAAGCCACATGCCAAAAAGGACTCTTCTTGGATTCATCGATACTGCATCTAGATTGTTTTGCTAGCTCCTGTGTATGTTGAAATACTGAGACTCTCTTATTTTCAAGAAGATATTGAGAATGTTTTGTTTCCAAGAATAAAATTCTGAGCTTTCAGAGAACTGTTCCTTCTATACCCCCTTGTTAAGTCATAACAGTACTCAGTGCTTCCTCTTTTGATATATAAATGCTACCTCTTTACTATTGAATCATGTCCCATTCCACTTCTCACCAGTTGGTAGGAGCATTATCATACCATAAGAGAAGAACAGAGTGATTGTTATAGTAAAGAGAGACTGGTTGCTGAAATTTATGGACCTTCCTTCCTCAGTTCATGAATGTTGCATCATACAAACCTCAGAATGTGAAGAACTAGTTAGGAATCAGAAGCCTCCCTTTTCTGAACTAGTTTGAGAGAGGAAGCCATCATTAAACCATCAATCTACAGCTATGCTTTATGCTCTGAGGATACACATGACAGAGTGCAAATGGTTACTACTTCAGCGACCCTGCCAAATCGCGTTTTGTGGGCCAGCGCATTACTATCAACCGTTCAGTTTGCTAGAATCAGAATAGTGTAGCCAGGACACCTCCCTCTCCTCTGAACTCTTACCTTCAGAGAGCCAATGATGGCTTCACAGGTCAGACGCATTTTGGCTTCCTCTGGCAGCGAGGTACTGCAACACCCACTCTCTCTTTTAGTGCCAAAGTGTTGAGAAGAAAGAACAACTTTAATTGGAGAAGGGGCCACACACACAATTTTGTCAAATGGTGGTTCACTCACATAGTTGATGACTGAGCCTCCTCTCCTTACTGAGTGTTACAGACCAGTACTGAGGCATATCTTTAAAGCTCTTAGTCTCTATTACTGTTTGATGGTTCGATTTTGAATGGTACAATTAAGTCAAGCAACAAATGTGAAAAGTCATGACTAACGAATTACTTGTTTGTGGTTTATAGTGTTGGTATTTGTGAGAAGTGTCTGCTGAAAATACTTTAGGTATTACAATCGCTATGAGCTTCATGGTTCAGTATGATGGGTTCACAGAGCATGCTCATGATTTTTGTAATAACTCATATAAACTTACAATAGTCATCAAAACTCTTAAATAGAGTTAAGATTTGATGTTTTCAAATTTTGTTAGTAGTATTGCCTGGATGATAGGAATGTTGATAAAATATATTGTGCTCGAGTTCTTTGCCTAGTCATTTCTTTTCTTAAATAATTGTCGATTTTTTATGGTGAACGGAGTTGGTTGTCTAGCTTATTGCTATCACGATCTCTTGGAATATAGAGGGACGGCTAATTGAGACCCAAAGAGGCGGAATATCCTCTTGGGCCTAGGATGCTGAATCATTTTTTTTCCTCATTTAGAACACGATCCTTAGTGTGCCGTCGGGGCACTATAGGGTTCCTGGGCCCCTAGAACCCGGGTCCACACATTAGCATGAGCACATTAGACCACTGAAAACTATCTAAAAATAACCAAAAAAGAAGAAGAAGAAGAGAATCGTCTAAACCAAGATATACAACATTGTTCCACGCAAAACTTTCTTAGCCTGCACTCGTAAAACTAGAAGACATTGAGAAAAAGAGATAAAACGGTGAAATGATCACTAAATGAGAACCTAAACGTGTGATAATGAATTTTGATGGGAGGTATGTTTCTAAGGGTTTATTTGAAAGGGGTTAACAATGTCATCATCATGCACTATATTCAAGCATGTGAGTGCTCAACATGAGGGGTCAAGAGACATATAGATCATCAAGTGAATTATTGGTTGTAGAGAGGAATGAATTGAAGGGAGTGGAATGTTCTAAAAGTTCAATAGTTACGGCTTATGAAATCTATGACAAATACGAGACTTGATTAGAACAAGACCCACACCTTCTAGAGTTGTTGAGAAACCTAAAACTACCACCCATTCTAAGTAAGGGTCTTTGCCACTAGTACCCCTAGAACAGTGCCACTACATATAGCATCATACAGTGAGATAAAGGACCTAAAAATCAAGGCATGTCAGATGAGCGCTGACCACGACGATATTGTCCCATACTTCGCTTCACTGGACTCTACGTGACCATCATAGGACTCGATACCACAATACGTGGCCTTCGAACTGGAGACTTAGCACTAGAGGTCGATAATGAAGGATTTCGAGTAAGGAATACACTATACATAAAGATAAATCAACAATGGATATCAGTAACTACATGGACCTTACAGTTGCAACCTATTGAGAAAGTGTTAACCTCGATAGATTTCCCATGACAAGTACGTCACTAGGTGACCTACCCCTACCAAGAGACTTATGTCAGGTAGTTTGACAAGGAGCAGCCTATTACCACTTTTATAGCCCTTATGTCCAGTGTTTTCTCATTCCAAGAGATCGATTGTTTCGAGTCAGATATAGAGCAGATGAAAGCACTTTAAGCGTGTATGAATTAGCAGCCAATCTAAGTTGGGTGTTGTATAGGCTTAACAACCATCCATTATACTGAATTAGTGGTACCCCGTCGGGCTCCCCCTCCAGCTCCTATTGATGACGATCTAATTGCAATTCTCAGATGCATTGCCCACACTTCAGAAGAGCCAACCCAAACTTCGGAAGAGCCAGCCCCTACACTTAAAGCCAACAAAAGGTCTCGACAACCATAGGTGCACATGCAAAACTACGTCATGAATGGAGTGCATTTTGGCCCACGCAGATTCTGTTTGGGTTATACTAGGGCACTTAATAAGTTGATATGGGATGGCCATTGACCCTGAAAAAGTTGCAATGTTGTTAGCTATAATGACACCCACCAAGGTGGAACAACTACAATCCTTCCTAGGTCCCTCTGGTTACTACAAGCGATATGCGATGGCATATGCATCACGTATCTATCCCATGACTAGTGCTTCAAGAAGATACGAAGTGGGATTGGACTAACGAATGTGAACAAGCATTTAAAGACTTGAAAAAAGCACTAGCTGAGGCACCAATCCTGAAACCACCTATGTACGACAGGCCATTTCATGTATGCACCAGTTACCTGTATTAGCTATTGTTTATCCTAAGTGTGGGACAAATTTTATAACCCCATATTGTTCATAGAAAGATTTTAAGTGCATGGATTACAGCAAACAATTCCTTTTCCTGCGTAGTATAATGCAACTGAGGACCAGTGAATTTTTTGCTCTCAAACGCTAGTGGCCTATCCATTTGTAATAGAATTGCTCCAATTGCAACATCACTTGCGTCCATTCTCACGACGTAAGGTAAATCTAGATTTGCAATTTGTAACACGGGAGCTGAAACAATCATTGTTTTAAGTTTCTCAAAACATTGATTCAATTCCTCGTTCCAAACAATGGGCGGAGTAGGTTGATTCCTCTTTTTCTTTTTATTAGCAAACCCTTTTGTTAGATTATTAAGTGGTGCTAACCTCAATAAATCTCTTGAAGAAAAGTGAAAACCTAAAAATGACTTTACTTGCCTCACAGTTCCCAGAATTGGCCACTCAATCACAATCTTGATTTTATTATCATCAATGTTGATCCCATTTACTGTGATCATAGGACCGAGATAAAGCAACTCTTGCTTAAAGGATTCACACTTGGACCCTTTAGCATAGAGTAACTCCCGACGGAGTTTCATCAAGAAGATTTTTTAAGTGTTCTACATATTCCACCAAGGATTTACTGTAAACGAGAATGTTGTCTAAGAATACAACCACAAACTTCCCCAAATATGGACGAAATAAATTGTTCATCATTTGTTGGAACGTTGCTGGAGCATTCGTTAATCTAAATGGCAGCACTAAGAATTCATAATGACCAAATCTAGAACGAATCCTATCTTTTGGACATCTTTCGACTTAATTCTTATTTGATGTTACCCTAGCCTGAGATCTATCTTGGTAAAATACTGTGCTCCACCCAACCGATGTACAAGGTCATCCATCTTGGGTAATGGATATGTATTTTTGATAGTCACTTTATTAAGACCCTTGTAATCCACACACATCCAAAAACCTCTACCTTTTTTCTCTTTAAGAAGAACAAGAGCGCCCCATGGTGATTTACTAGGTTGTATAGTTTTCTATTTGATTTGAAATCTCTGTCTCTTCTTTCTAAGAGAACCTATAAGGTTGTCTAGAGACAGGTTGACTTCTTGGAATTAATTCAATCATGTGGTCTATTGACCTAGACGGTGGTAAACCATGAAATAATTCAGATGGAAAAACATCCCTAAATTCATTTATGATTTGTTCTTTCATTGCTTGTTCTTGATCTAAATTTATTGATTTAAGAATTGTTGAGAATTCACAACCATTTAGATTCATTACAAGAACATCCACAATTAGAATAACACATATTGAAAAAATTTCATACTTAGAATAATCCAATGTCTCCATTTTATTAACTGTAGAAATCTGATCCAACGGACGTACAAAATTACTACCAAATAATATAAATACCTTATCACCCTCTTTGAAAGTGAGAACATGCTTCTCAAAATCAATTAACAAAGAAGGCTATTTACTAAATAATTACTCATAACCTAAGGTTAAATCAGTAGAAGCTAAGTCTAAAACATGAAAATTAACTAATTTTGTGTGTCCTTGCATCAAAACTGGGAGCTTCGGGACTTTTACGTTCCAAGTCTGCAACTCTACTCCTGAACCTAGATAAACTTTATATCTATGATTGTTGGCTTCAGTTTCCAAGCTAAGTTTCTGCACAAGACGAGAATAAATAAAATTATGAGCTGAACCACTGTCCAATAAAATACTCACTTCTTGATCTTTAACTGTGCCACTTCATTAGGCAAGAAAGAAGTAGTACTAAAAGAACATTCACAATCACAATCAGTCAGGTTAATTTCCAAAGTCTTACCATTGCCTCCTGGGATTTCAATCATGTGAGAAAACACTTTCTTCTTTTCTGGACAAAATTTCATCATATGTCTAGGCTTCTTACAGACAAAACATAAGTTCTCTTTCTTAGCATTTTTTCGGGACATAGATTTCTTAAATCTCTTTCTCTTCGGCTTCCTGGGTTCCGATGCTGCTTGATCTAATTCGTCACAATAATTTGCTTGGTCTGGACCGTGCTTCTTACACTTTTTGGTTTTCAAAGTGGTTGGAATTTGCGCAAACTACTTTCTGGATGATACCACTGTGGAATCATATGCTTTCACAATCCAAAACGCATCCTCGAGGTTTTGAAGCACATTTCGTTTGCATTCATTCTGATAGTCGGCTGACAAACCTAGGACAAACTGCCAAAGTGCCAACTTCTCATCAAATGATGGAACCCTATTTCATAGGTCCACAAATTCCTGGATATAAGAGTTTAAACTCTTTGTACCCATCCTGCAGTTCACGAACTTCAGGTAGTAGTCAACGTCATCAGCAACTACAAAAGCTTTCTTGAAAACTTTCGCAAATGCATCCCAAGTAGTTGGCTTCACCGGTAAATCTCGCCACCACGATGACGCTTTGTCGCGTAAGAACAACACGACACTTTCAATTTTCTTCTCATCAAGAACACCGTGCAGATTGAAGTAACTACTCCACTTGGCCAGCCAGTCCTTGATGACTTCAGGTTTCTTCTTCTTCTTCTCCCCTGCATAAACCTCCGGTTGAAAACCGAGATTGGGTGAAGACATCAATTTGACTTGATTCAACAAAATCTCCATTTGATTATGATTATTCCTATCATTGAGCGCGTACTCAACTGCTGACAAATCACCATATAAGATGGCGCACTTGGATTCGCAGCTTGATTTGAAGTTTCTTCGACCATCTCAATATATCTATCTTGGAAATTACTAAATTTAGTTAATATTAGATTAACTCATAGTGAAGTACAGTTGACCCATGCTCTCGATTTGGAAGACTATTCAAGCTTGATGGACCTTAGAATGCTAACCTTTGCTCTGATATTGTATTACAAGAAAAGCTCTCAAGTCAGAATCTATGGCATACGAGGTTGGGTCACCCCAACTCCAAGGCTATGCAATCTATATTCAAGTTGGAGCTAGTTCATGGATTGCCTAAATCTATGATCAAAGAGCCAAAAGAATCCCAAGAGCTCATCTGTCAAGGAGGAGTATTATCACCAAGTATTGTTCAAGATGAAGACTTGTTGGGGCTGAGAACTCAAGAGGAGCCAAGTCTACCAATGACTTCAAGAAGATCCACCTGAGAGAAATCCAAGCCTAGAAGGCTTACCTACTTGGACCAAGCAAGTGGAGGATAGAAGTTCTCTACATTCATTTCACACCACTATTGAAGAACCATGAGGAAGCACTTCTCTCAAAGGAATGGATCAAAGCTATGGAGGCCGAGTATGAGGCCTTATTGCAAAATATTGGTAATGATAGAATCATGTTGCTTATCTATGTTCATGACATTCTATTATGTGATACCAACATAAATATACTAAATGCTACCAAGATCTCTTTAGGAAAGGAGTTTAAAATGCAAGCTCTTGGAAACTTAGTCAAGGCATGCAAAATCCAAAAATCCATATTTGGAAAAAGGGGAAAAGGACCGTGAGATAATCTACTCAAGATCATGGACTTTGTTTCAAAAGACATAGACAAACCTTGACTTGATCTCCAAATCCTTACTTTTGAAAATAATTTTATTTTAAGGAGTGTGAAAAGTACTTGTAAAATAAAATAATATTTAACTTAGAAAATCCAAGTTTTGGGGTTTGTCCAAACTTGAGGTGGATATATCTAATGGAAGCGGCAATGACAATGTTATTCAACGATACATCGAAGATAAAGACATGTACATAAATAAATCTAAAGGAGGGACTATGTCCCAAAGGGCAGTTATGAAACGACATGAACCTTAATAAGAAGGCTAGTCCTAAGAGAAGAACATTCCAGAAGATTCATTTATTATGCCTCAAGCAAACGCTGCAACCTTCCACGTGCTTGCTTCTCATTGGAGCAAAGCCACGTGACAAGGATGCCACCCAAGAATTGAACACTTGTAATTTTCCTATTGGATGGAATTAGTTAATTAAATTAAATAAGAAGCGGCATATTGGTTATTAAAGAGTTGCGCACTTTCACACTCGTTTCCTATATGTACATCACTTATGCTTCAATACAACCATCGAGTTTTTTCAAGAGATCAAAGAGAGAGTTTGAGTCTTCAAGTTTTTCTGCTCTCTACTTTTATAAGCTTTCTAGTTGCTGAGTTCTTCTGTTTCTAATGGTTGGTAAGCCTCACCTTGTCGGATGTGCTTGTGATTGTAATTCTGGTCAGACACTTCCTTAGCCTTGATACTATCATATGAGAGCAATCGTAAATTCATTGCTAAGATTGTCTTAAAACTCAATGCTTATTTGATTTCTTGTGTGATCGAATAATCGATTTGCTTGGAACTTAATTGTGATGTTAACATTTAGAATCACGTTTCATTACATTGACATATATCTGGACTTACACATCCTAAAGCTTGCTTTGTGTTGTTGTGAATCAATACTTTAAAATTTGCATATGGATAACCGTGCAATTTAAAACAATAGTTAGTCGTTCTTTTGAATGAGCGCATTCTGTTGTTGAGGACAGATTGTCGGACTACATTTGGATTGTGCTAAGACATTTGTATGTTTCTTTGCCTTGGTTTATCTGATGCAACAGACCTCGCTTGTCTAAGAAACTTTATTAGGTGCACAGACCGATAGATCGGTCTGGCTAATAAGTCGGATACACTAATCAGTAATGCAATATGTTCGATATGAGATTAGTCGGCATCAATATCTTTTGCTTTTGTATGTTTGAAACCACATTCTAACTGGTGATACTGGTCGCCGATACTTCTAAATCTCCGTTGACAACCAGCTTTTAATCCAAGAACAATAAATGAGTTAAAAACATCTAAAATCACAATTTAAGGTAGTCTCTTTGGGGAACGACAATCTTTTATACTACATATCCTTGGTTATCTTCATGAATTGAGTAGGTTCGTTGGGTTTTTTCATCATCTACATCATGAGAACCCACATCTCTCAACTACGGTTCTTTGGAAGACTGGCTCTCAGGACCCGACTGCACATCTTACAACACTGAGATAAGACTTAGTCCGCCCGATGTTTTTTGGAGTGTTGACACATATAAGTTTGCGACCCATGACATTGAATAATGGCGCCACACAGTAAGATAACCTGAACAAGTAGACGGAGCAGAGAAAGACTTAACAATGGAGTTTATGCCTTCCCAATGTTTTGCTCTGTTTTTAGTTGTCGGGCTACAAATCACAAATTTTTTAGACACTTCCCTTTGTCACCAAAACACAGGCTCAAAAACTTGAGTTTATTATGCACACAGGCACTCAGATCACTTGGTGCATCCGCATTGTATAGGACATATAGAACAGATTGCAAATTTTGTATTTGCACTCCACCTTGTTTTAAAGGGGTAGCAAGCTCGTAATAACCCTCGAATATCGAGAGTTTTATGTCTTGCATTGACTTTAAACTTCCCTTGACTCCCTCTTTAATACATTGTTCCAAAAATAGCACAATAACACACAATTTGTGTTCTGCCATGAGGGTCGCCAGGCAATGCTGCACCAACGTAGTGATGTAACTTGAATTGAATATTTTGAAAAATGTACAATGTCGGACTCTCCCAAGCAAATGAAAGAACGACCATGAAGTTCGATTCGTCAATCCCACAACAAATCGCTTCGTCTCCTTTGGAGGTCTTTGCAAAAAAATCTCCAAGAACTGTCAGCGCTGCTCCCACCATGACTCTGTTTCTGATTTAGCTTTTATTTTATTTTTTCAACAAATTGCATCAAAGAGGGTGGTATATTAGTCTGCAGCTTTGATGATATGCTTCTGTTGTTGCTTGTAGCCGCTCTAATCCAATCATAAGCAAACTTTTTGTTGATAGATGGGGATAGGCGCTTTATTGCCTCTTTGTCATACTGCACATTCACTGGTAGATCAAATCAAAAACTTTACAATATGCAAAGCTGTCGTTTCCTTGACAATTGTTGCCACAACATTTTCAATGTATTTTTCTCTATTTTTTTTGTCAAAATATAATTGGCCCTCCAAGAACCTTTTGCATACCCTATTAACCAGCAAGTACCACTACGATCTGAAAAATCTGATAGTGAGTGGAATGGTCTTTTGACGTTGAGGTGCGAACTTTGGCTCATCGTATGGAAGAGACCCGGCCATAGAACGCTTAGTAGCTTCCAACAAGTTATTAAATGTGTCATCCGAACGCAACACGATTATGGTATACTCCTCAAATATTTGATACAAAGTCTTCAAGGGCAACCTTCCCGTCAACGTTCCGACGAGCTGACTGCCGAGAATGCCTGACAATCCTTGATAAAATTGGGCCATTTGTTTGTTCGTCTCTTGATCCAGCTTGACCCCTTAGATGTACCGTGGCCTGTCCAATGATATCCAGAGCTCTCGCGCACATTCCATTATTTCTACCAGGTTGCTCCTCTTACGTTTGCTCTCAGGTTCATAATTCAACCTGTTGGACTCCAATATGTAGCGGGGCGTGCTTTTATATATACAAATATACACATGCACATATGCAAACAGCCTATCGTATATTTGGCTACAAAGTTTACTAGCTCTCACTGCGGTCAGCGCTATTTCGTTACATGCACAAAAAAAATGCTGACCATCAATAGGTTCAAAAGTACAATGAGATAAGAACCTATTTTTACATAGCCCATCCAATCTAGAGCCCTCATTGGTGTCCTCTTTTGGATACAGCTCTAAATACAATTGCACTGCTTCCACCATATCACCCGTTTGAAATCACGGTACATCTTTATAAATTTCTCTGGACTGTCAAAGAAAACATGCATCTCTCTCTCTCTCTCTCTCTCTCTCTCTCTCTCTCTCTCTCTCTCTCTCTCTCTCTCTCTCTTTGTGGGTGTGGATCGCGAGAAAGAAGAAGATGAGGAATCACATACATGGCAGAAAATCGCAGAGGGCTATGAGCTTCTCAAAAGAAGCAGCAACTTGCGACAAGAGCTTCACGACCAATTCTCTAACCAAGTTTGTGGGCAACAACAACTTTCAAGGCAAAAGCACATGATACCAGCGAATATCACCCGTTAGCCCATCTGGTGTATTTCCGCCAAGGCGATCTATCATTGGTTTGAGAATTGAGTCAACAACAATAAGTATTGTAAGTGATGATCTAGCATTCATTTCCATTGCCACTGAAGTTTGCGATAAAAGTCCGTTGAACATAGTGAGCTCCTGGTTATTTTCCAGCACTACTGTGATATTTGGTACAGATGAATTAACAACAAGGACAAGAAGAGAAAAGATAAGTAAAGAGACTTGGATACGAAGCTTCATGCTTACAAAGGAAATTGGAAAAGACGAAACAATTGCTCAAAGCAAGGCTATATAATCAAGTGAACACACAAGATGTCAAAAGAAAGCTTTACGATGTGAAAGAATAAGCGCCACACTGTCAATAGCCATGAACGTTTAGTGAAAAGAATAGTATGGGGTGATTGATATGGCTGGGAAAGATGACAAAGAAAGCTTGAAGGACGCAAGAGTGTGACAGACTTACAATCCGGAAAGAACAACGCAGTAGAAAAAAATTATTCTTCACACTCAAAACCTTCTTGCACGAAGTAGACTCTAGGGACCAAAGCAAAGAGCACTAAGCAGAGTTTCCCAAAAATGCCAATTCAAAATTGAAAATGATATTGGTGGCATCACATTGCTGTGGGAAAAGCAATTTTCAACCTCTACAGAATGGTTACCAACTGAAGGAGTTCGTTTCTTACAAAGCATGCCAGCTAAAACGTCGGAGGAACATTGCACTGCACCAATAAATGATATTAGTTTTCAACATCAGTTCAAAATTGAAAATGATATTGGTGGCATCACATTGTTGTGGAGAAAGCAATTTTCAAACTCTACAAAATGGTTACCAATTGAAGGAGTTCATTTCTTACAAAGCATGCCCTCTTCTCAAGTGAAGCTTGCACATTCGTGTCATCTGATTTCTAGCATGGAAGAGCAAAAGGCTCAAAGAGAACGTTGTCTAGTTGATCCATTTGTGGCTTTAAACTTTTTGGACTTACACACGCAGGGTGCCAAATCCCTCTCACTTATTAACTAGGGTGAGGATTGCCTCGATATTCTCAAACCCTCCAACATAAACTTAAATTGAGTTTTGGCCTACAAAAGATCAATTCTACATATGCAAAATGCTTGATTTTTGAGTAGAAATCAATCTAGCACACTCTAGAATTGGTAGCTCTTCCAAATCTTTGCTAAATATGGCTGATCCTTCAATTATCTGCAACACAAGCTCTGATACCATGTGAAGATTTTATGAATCACTAAGATCCAAAATCATCTCTTGATCTTTAATTATGAATGACAACACAATTAGCACCATTGGCAATGTAGAAAATCAACATCTACTTAATGAAAGAGATGCAAACTCAACAAAATCTTGATCAAACATCAGACATATGATAAAATGAAGTTGCTTTCCATACAATAATAGTAAGGTATTGTATCTCACATGTGTAAATATGAATTACAACAAAGATAAGCATTCTACAAACAAGATTGCAAGATATCATCACTGTAGTGCACCAATGTATAGATGAACCCAAGAGAACTCATGTATAAGCATGAAATGAGATAAGAGAGAGAGAGAGAGATAAGATATGTTCTCCCATGCTTGTACACTATTTATAACAGGTTCATGCCCTATTTGGACTTGGTTTCCCTCCATATAAACTTCTAGATCAAAAAACGTACTTACAATATGGACTAGATTCAATAAACCAACTAATCAAATTTGAATCTTCCAAACTCGACCTTCTACATTTCCCTCACTTTCTAAAAGTGGTAATTCAAAAACATTTAGACTAAAATAACTTTGAAATGTCTATCTCTAAGTCTAAAATGCAAATTGGCCTCAATTGCCAAATACAAAAGATCAAACTACTTGACAATTTCTCACAGTATCTCGATCCAAATTTTGATTCTGGACCTCTATCTTTGGAACCGATTGTTCAATTCCCATCAAGATACTAAGTTCCACTCCTATGTCATAACTCATTTCTGCTACACCCACCGATTTTCGACAATTTGATGGATGCTTGAGAATTAGGGCTTAATCCCCCTTCTAGAACCTTCCAAATGCAGCCTACTACAATATAAATAACTGAATACTTTAACATTTTATTAGTTGCACATATCTCAATTGGTGATGCTATTGGAGGAGGGAGCTTGATCTCTACATTGTGTAGAATTTGTTCATTTTGTCTTGCTTCTGTGAATGATGATTATGACATGTTTTTCATGCATCTTTATGAATGTTATGTTCTTTGAATTTTGACACTATTACTAGTACAAGACAAATTCTTCATCAACTTGATCCACTTGAAGGGTTTGAAGATTTTTTGGATGTTTCTATGCCTTGACTAGGTTTTATAGTTAGAGATTGTGTAGACAATCTTGGCATATTTAGGTTTGTTCTTTTATGCATGAAACTTTTGCAATGTCTTCATGTCGAGCTCTAAAGTGTTGACCATTTATCCACATACTTTTGTTCGAATAGACAACAACATTTGGCTGTGCAAGTGGCAATGAGAATATTGATTCACATAATCTCCTTGGCCACAAGAAAGCATTAGCTAAAAGTTTTCATTTGAAAATTTGTCATGTATTTGAATCATTTGATCAAAGAAATTATTATGTTGATTATCAAATACCATGCATGTACCATAATAAAATAGGGGATGCGGCAAAAGCGAGCACAAAAAGCGTGTGTCCAAGCGAACACAATGCAGCCAATATAAGAAAATTAATAAATTTGTTATAGTAAAACTTTTGTTATATAATTTCACCCAAATGATAATGAGTTAAAGATGGACCTTTCATGACAATGGTAAATTATGTTAGACAACACATAGATTTAAAAAACGAGCATTGTGAACAACATGTCACACAAATAGAAAAACTTCACTTGAACTAAAGCTAAGCTTCTTGCATGGAGCACTTGCTTTTGCATATTAGATTCAAACTTATACATTATAGAAACTCATCCAAAAAATTATAATTCATAATGTCACATTTTATGATAATGGAAAATAGTGAAAAATAATGTCAAACAACACTTATAGATTTAGAAAAATTAGCATTGTGAATAACACACATGAATAGGAAAACATAACTTGAATCAATGCTAAGTGTCTTTGCATTGAGAACTTGGTTATGCGAATCAAATTCAACACATGCACTATCAAAATTGAATTGTATTGTTTCAAGTTTAAATTAATCATAGTAGCATTACAAATTGAATCGTGAGAGCAAATTGGTGAAACAAATAGATTCTTTTTCTCTATAAAACATATTTTGGATGACAACAAATCAGCAAACTCCAAGTCTGATTTGTAATAAATAAGATTGAAAAATATTAAATAGATAGAAAAAAATATCAATAGCAAGCTCCCATGTGCTCATGCAACTTACCATCACATATTGTTGAGAAAATCCAACGACAAATCCTATGTCATCACCTTTTCAATAGAGGGAGGTTGTGGTTCTTTGATAAAATAATTACAAACTCGTCATTGTTTGTTGATTTTCCTACCTCCACTAATTCATCCGGAAAAACAAAGAGAGAGATTTCATCCTCCACTCTCTTTAGCAAGATTGGATTGCTTGAGAAACTCTTTCTTCTTGAAACACAAAAAATGACCCTTCTTACCACAAAAGAAACACTTCTTGTTGGATTTGCAACTTATTAAAGCTTGTGATGAATCCTCATCAATCTCCTCCTTTGACTTGTCCTTCTTGAAATGTTGATGATGCTCTTTGCCCCTTCCTCTTGGCTTGTCCTTTGTAAAGTATGCCTTCACATCTCCATCATTCTTCAAGGAAAGTTAGTTGATCCTCATAAGCTTGTTCTCTTGCCTACACTCCTCAAAAATGAGAACTCCTTGTAGTGCCTCCAAGCCTGGAAGCTCCTCCTTGATTGCATAAGATTGAACAAGGTTGTCAAAGTCTTCCTTCAATCCATTTAGGATCACTTGCACTAGCTCTTTTGGATTGAGATTGTGTCCTATGAAAGCAAGCTCTCTATGAAGATCTTTGACTCTCAAAACATAATTTGAGGCACTCTCATCACTCCTTTGGAAGATTTGTAAAATTTGATTCCTTAGTGTGAGCAACCTTGATGTGTTCCTTGCCTCAGAGATGGATTTCAATCTATCCCAAGACTCCTTGGATGAGGTACATGAGCCAATATCCCTCACACTTCATCGGAAACATTCATCTTTATGATATGTAGGGCCATCCTAGTCCTTTTTTTATACTTTTGGGCCTCTTGGAGTACTTGAGTCTCCTTTCAAGTTATAGCACAATCTCCATCACATCTTGGAGTATCAAAATGGACTCCATCCTCACCTTCTAAATAGCATAATTGGAGGTGTTCAATCTCTCACCATCCTCCAACAAATGAAACCTACATACGTCATCTTCCTTGAGAAATTGTCTTGCAATGGATCAAAAAATGTTGCTCTCTCTCTCTCTCTCTCTCTCTCTCTCTCTCTCTCTCTCTCTCTCTCTCTCTCTCTCTCTCTCTCTCTCTCTCTCTCTCTCTCTCTCTCTCTCTCTCTCTCTCTCTCTCTCTCTCTCTCTCTCTCTCTCTCTCTCTCTCTCTCTCTCTCTCTCTCTCTCTCTCTCTCTCTCTCTCTCTCTCTCTCTCTCTCTCTCTCTCTCTCTCTCTCTCTCTCTCTCTCTCTCTCTCTCTCTCTCTCTCTCTCTCTCTCTCTCTCTCTCTCTCTCTGTGTGTGTTACAGGGGGTTTGGGAGTCTTAAAAGATGCAATATATATGGAATGGTTTACACACTCTCATCACCATATCGTTTTGAAGTCAATGGTTATGAAGTATGTGTTGTATCCCAAAGGCACCAAGTTCCAATCCCACCACTAACACACTCTCTCTCTCTATAATGGATTCAAAAAAGGAGTACTATCAACTCCAATATGAGATCTTGCAACTTGGTGTGAGACCTTTCTCACTAGCTCTACCAATCTCTCTCAAACTAGATGCAAAGCACGCTTGTTAGCTGTGCATGCATTGATGGCTAAGAAGGCACAATGCAAAGCATGGCACGATCACTAGTTGCAGAAGAAGGATCTTCAATTTGGAGATCTAGTCCTCATGTATAAAGTCAAGGCAATCAAGAAAAAATTGAAGTTCATAGACAAAGGCATGAATCGGGTCAAGGAGATTCTAAGCCATGGAGCCGTGAACCTTGAACAACTTGATGCGATGCCATTTGATACACCCATCAACAGTAGCTGACTTCACAAGTATTGGCCACCACAATAAGACAGATTCAGCTTGGAAGTGACCAATAGCGCATGCAAGGGCCAGATCATCCATCACAAGAGTTATCGTAGCTAGATCTAATCAAAATAAGTCAGATCTAGTCAGATCAAGCAAAATCCATCAAGATTCAGCAAGATAAAACAAGATTTGGACAGATCAGGCAAGATTTTCTCAGTGTCTAATAAAATAGACAATACTAATCTCATTTTAAAATTATATCTGTTATTCAAAATAATAAAAAGCATAAAATTTGTAGAATCATTGGTTATGATGTTATCTTTGATGTTGTAAATCCAACTAGCCCTTCCAAATTGATCTTGATGATTTTAAGATGGAATAAACTCTACATGATACTACTTTTTATTATTGAAGGACTATGAATGTATATGAGAGTTACTTGACAATCTTGTCTTTTAGCCTACTTTATTCCAAAATTTGTAAACACTTTCATGGCTTTGACAAATATGTGTCATATTTATAGTTTAAAATTTGACCATTATGACAATTTTGGACCAAATAGTTTGGGCAAGTCTCGAGTGTGTTAACGACTTCTTATATTCATGAAACTTGTGTTTTGATGAAGATTTATGATATTCATCAAATTTGTGTTCTGATGTTTACTACGCTTTCATTCAAAATTATCATGTTGATTTTATCCTAGGTCGATGAGATACATAGTAGGTTAAACAATATCTAAGGTCCCATCATTCTCTATATATTATTGTAAGATATAGGTGAGTTTGTAATAATAAATAATACTATGTGAGTGTGTGATGCTACTTAGCTCAAATGACCCCACATTTTACATGTTTCTATTGTTATAAGCTCAAAACATCCCATATGTCTTTCTCTTGATGAGTAAGAGAATGAAATGAGAGTAAGAAAGTGCTTCAATGTCATATCAATTATCTTCTAGCTAATTGTTTGTGGGGACACCAATGCCTTAACCAACCATTTAAAACAAGACATCAACAATCATGGGCTCCATTTAAAATGAATATATGCTCCAATAATGATGTTCCATCCTAGTTCTAATATAGTTGTATTAAAAATGAAGCAACTAACTATCCTTTTCTAATATTCTTGATAAGTAGGATTATCCAATTGTGAATGGTACCCCACAAGAAATATTATCCTAACATCTTGTATGTTATATCTTCCAAATGAGTTGGTTATGTTCTTAAAGCTACAAATAGTTCAAATCCTAAAAATAGGTCTATCATCTCTATTATTTACACACACACAGAAAGAGATCTATCTATCTATCTTCAGTATACTTTGAATCCAAATAAAAACTTTAGATGAGTTAAATCATGAAAAGTTACATAGGAGCACATAATTAATTAGTTCATCATGTCAACAATTAATATGAGATCTAAACTATTATCAATGTTACCTTTTCCTTACCTTGAACTCACTTCGATCGACTAAGAAAGTCTTAAGAAATTGTCACCTTTTTTATAATCTCCCTTAACTTACTACTCTATAACTCAACACAATATTTTATTAGACAACTTTTTAAATCATGTAGAATTTTCATCTAGTCTATACTCAAACGATGTAGCAAAATCTATCTCAAGAATGCATAGTGATTCTTCCTAGATGACATTGAAAACATTCTACTTTTCTAGTTAAATAAATTTAAGAATTAATTTGTCAGATGATCATGTGTGTGTGTGTGTGTGTGTGTGTGTGTGTGTGTGTGTGTGTGTGTGTGTGGTGTGTGCGTGCATGTGCGTGCGTGCGTGCGTGAGAGAGAGAGAGAGAGAGAGAGAGAGAGAGAGAGAGAGAGAGAGAGAGAGAGAGAGAGAGAGAGAGAGAGAGAGAGAGAGAGAGAGAGAGAGAGAGAGAGAGAGAGAGAGAGAGAGAGAGAGAGATATTTTCTAAGGCATTTTATTGTATATTTCTTGCATCTCTCTCAAGAATTACAACTATCAAGGCTATAAGTGTGATTATTGCAGTCACATAATGCAGTCTCAAATTTGGTTTGCTTATGCCAGCATCTTGGTCTAGGCCTATCACTTGATATAGAGTGTATATTTGTATATTAAAAAATGATAATATCATTGGTTGCAAATAAAGTGTTACAACAACAAAACACACGAGATAATTAGATATTTTATGATATAAAAATTACATTGAAATGTTTAATAGGAAGAAGTGTAATACAATTATTTTTCACTTTTTTCATAAGATTAATTATATATTGCATGGAAATTGATATTGATGTCATTGCCTATGCAGGTCAAGTTATTTTTCCTACTACATTAGTCTCAAGAATATGCATAAAAAAATTTCAAATAAAAATCAAATATTCATAATAGTACTTCAAAAGTATGAATGTATTTATACAATTTGCATGATCAAGAATAGTTGCACAAGTTTCAAAATGTGCCTTCTATTCAAAAAGATTACTTGATACGAAAAGGAGAACATTCAATGGTATTAAATACAATGATTTCTTGCTTTTCATTGTTTTTCACTAGATACCATTAGTAGACGGGTTTTGCTAAATTTCTTATAGCCAAGCCTCTCAATCAAAACCAAGCCAACAAAGAAGTAGAGGCAACCACTACATCTATGTTGAGAGGAATCAAAGATAGCAAGTAACCATAAGTTGCCACAAAGCTTCTATTGAATTGAAGGGAAAAAGAAGTGGGATTCTGTTATTAAGGATGTGAAGTACATGGGATCATGTGATGGGGCACATGAGACCTAGCAAAATCCAATCTTCAATTCTCACATTCATAAAGAGAAAGAGAAGATGAAACTCCAATTTTTCTCAATTGCAAATGAGCCAAAAGATCCCAAAAATGATGTCTAATGCCTATTTATAGGCACGTTTAATCCATGTCTAACTAAACATAACTATGTTTGAGTCTAGCTAGGCCTTGTTAGCCCTTTTAAAGTCTTTTTTAAGCCCTTTTTGGATTTTAATTTTTATGTAAGGCACTCTAAGAGGTCTAAAGTGTCAAATTTCAGAGTTTATGGACTGAAATTGATCTACAAATGATCACAAAGAGTGATTGCTAGCTTGGGATCTTGATCTATATCAAGACTAGCTTCCGAATCTAGCTTCTACTTGACCGTTCTTTGTGTTTCCAAGCAAGAACAATAAAAAAAGATGATCCACGACTTCACACGTGTGAAGTACAGCTATTGTTCGGCCTGATAACAGATAAATAGTTTACTTATCATTTACAAAGCATTCATCCACAAAGAAAGTGCTTAAGAGAGTCAAAACACAATGATAGCTTCACAAACCAAGATTTCTCATCATTAGCTCAATAATGGATCCATCATGGATCAAGTACAAATTCACCATAATCTCTCTCTAAGATTCATCCAGCACTTGTAGGATAGCTCATTGTACTTATCCATATCCACTTTGGATAAGATCTATCAAGTTTTCCACATCATCCATTGGTGGTTTGTGTTGACCTTCTAGATTCCTACAATCTAGGACCTAACTCCTATAATTTTGGAGATGTCATATTAGACTCAAATGAAAGCTAATCAAAATAGATCTGAATATTAAAAGTGTCATTTCACACGTGTGGATAGGTCCTCACACGTGTGTATCCACATAGATGTCTAATATTCATCAAAAACCATGTGAAAATTGCTAAATTCTAACACTCCTCATCAATTTTTACATGATACAACTATAGTACATCTATCTACAACACCTAAGACTGATCTTAAATTGATAAATGAGGCCTTTGGCAAGGCTTTAGTGAGTAGATCAGCAAGGCAATCTGAAGAAGACACATGATGTAGCTTGATCTCCTTTGCTTGAACCTTTTCCCTCACAAAATGGTGAGCAATCTCTATGTGCTTGCTCCTTGCATGGAATGTGGGATTGGTTGCTAATGCTTGGCTTGATTGGTTGTCACAAAATATTGTTGGCTGCTCCTCAACCTCCATGACTTGTAATTCCACCAAAAGCCTCTTCAACCATAGAATCTCCTTTGTTGTGGATGTTAGTGCCTTGTATTCCGATTCGGTTGAAGATAGAGAGATAGTATCTTGCTTTTTGGAAAGCCAAGACACTATGCCATTGCAAAGAAAGGTAACAAAAGCACTTGTGAACCTCCTATCCACCTTATCACTTGCAAAATCAGCATCTAAATATGCCCTTAAGGCTAGATTAGATCCATCATATAAAATGCCAAAGTTCTTGGTGGCCGAGATGTAACTCAACACCCTTTTTGCATTTTTCCAATGACAAATCAATGGATTTTGCATAGATTGGCTTAGTTTGCGTACACTATAACTTAGATCAGGTCTAGTTATAGTAAGATAAACCAAAGAGCCTACAAGTCTCCTATATAGTGTGATGTCCTCAAAGGATGCTTCATCATCACTATTGGAAACTTTTACATTTTGCTCCATAGGAGTTTCTACTCCTTTACAATCTTCCATTTCAAACTTTTCTAAGATAGAAGAAACATATTTGAATTGACAAATAAAACTCAAATCCTTGCCTCTTGAAACTTCTATTCCTAATATGAAATGAAGATTATCAAGGTCTACCATCTTAAACTCCTTAAACAATGCTACTTTCACTTCTTGTATACCATCAAGATCATTTCCACTAAGGATAATGTCATCAACATACAAAATGAGAATGATGATTTTATCATCATTAAATATTAAGTACAAAGAAGGATCATAAGCACTTACAACAAACTTAATAGAGTTTAAGAAGGTCTTTAACCTAGAGTACCAAGCTCTAGGTGCTTGCTTAAGCCCATAAAGGCTTCTTAGCAACAAACACACTTTTTCCTCTTGATCTTCTTTGATGAAGCCCTCGGGTTGCCTCATGAAAATCTCCTCTTCCAAATATCCATTGAGAAAAGCATTAGTCACATCAAGTTGAAATAGAGGCCAATTGAAAGTAGTTGCAAGAGAAATAATCAACCTTATGGAAACTGGCTTAGCAACAGGAGCAAAAGTTTCATCGAAATCTACTCCCTTGGTTTGCAAGAACCCCTTTGCCACTAACCTTGCCTTGTGTTTGTTGATGCTCCCATCTTGATTGTACTTCAATCTATAGATCCATTTGCACTCAAGTGGCTTTCTTTCTTGAGGAAGATCCACAAGCTTCCATGTATGATTCTCCATAAGAGCATCATACTCCTTTTGCATGGCATCCCTCCATTCTTGTGACTCCATAGATTCTTCAAAGCAACTTGGCTCATCAAACATAGAAGTTAGAAAAGTGTGAGAGGTAAGTGAATGTAGATCTTCCCTTTGTTCACCTTTGTCAACATAGGTGAGCCTTGAGGGCTCGGCCTTCCTTCTTGTAGATCTCCTCGGAGTCCTCGGATCTTGAGATGGATCTTCAAGATCTTGATCACATGTAGGCTCCTCCTCAAACCTTACAAGATCCTTGACATAAGATGGACTAGAAGCTTTCTCATTTAACTTGAAGTAGTTACCTTCACCAAAAGTAACATCTCTACTCACTAAAATCTTCTTAGTGACAAGATTATAGACTCTATATCCTTTGCTATTTTCAGCATAACCAACAAAGATCCCTTTAATAGAAGTAGGATCATCATTTTTTCTTGTATCTAATGCTTGAAAAACATAGCAAGTAGATCCGAAAATTCTTAGATCTTTAAGATTCGGCTTCTTAAAAAATAGAGCCTCATAAGATGTTATGCCTCCAATGGGCTTACATGGCAATCTATTACACAAATAAGTTGCACAAATTTAGACTCTCCCCAAAAGGACTTAGGTAGAGATGCATCTAACCTTAAAGCCTTAGCACACTCACACAGTGTTCTATTCATCCTCTCGGCTATTCCATTTTGTTGAGGACTATAAGTACATGTAAGTTCTCTCTTAATGCCATTGGATTTACAAAACTCTATCATCTTGGTGGAAATATACTCTCCACCATTATCACTCCTCAATACTTTAATTCAGGCATCAAGTTGATTTTCAACTAGAGTTTTGAGCTTAACAAAAGCTTCAAACTCTTTACTTCTGGAATCCAAAAGTTCAATCCAAGTGTATCTAGAGTAATCATCAATAAAAGATACATACATAGATGCACCTCCATTAGATTTTTGAGAAAAAGAGTGCACATCACTATGAATAAGATCTAATGCTTTTGTAGATCTAGTGGAAGAGATATCAAAAGGTAGCTTGTGTTCCTTTGAGAGGCTACAAGCTTCACAACTCTTTCCACACTTTGAGAGTGTCTTTGGAAGTTCGAGAGCAAGATCCTTGGTGCATAGCATCTCCATAGATTTGAAGTTGGGGTGCCCCAACCTCTTATGCCAAAGCTCCACTTGATTGAGCTCCTCCTTCATCATGTTCACACTTCCAAGAAAAACATTAACATCAAGCTTAAAAAGCCTTCTTTGCTTGAATCCCTTTACAATGCAAGTATTATTCATCATTATGGAGCAAACTCCTTGCTTAAAATGGACATCTAAGCCATCATCCATCTGTCCTACACTTAACAAATTCTTTGTGAGTGTAGGAACATAGAGTACATTATCAAGATCTACTCTTTTAGAGGATCCAAGACTTAAGGGAATAGTTCCCACTCCATCTATTCTACATTCTTGATCACTTGCTATTAGAATAGACTTTGTACAACCTACAGAAGGTACAAGAGTTGAGAAAAAATCCTTTTGGAATTTCATGTGGGAACTAGCCCCATTATCAGTCCACCATATGTCATTGGAGTAGCTCTTTGATGTTGATGTAGAAGCCATCAAGGATGAATCCACTTCATCCTCATCTTCCTCAAGAGTGAGGTTGCCTTGTTTGCTCTCTCCTTGTGCATTCTTCTTCTTGAAACACTCGGATCAAAGTGCCCCTTCTTTCCACAAAATAAGCACTTGAGTTTGGCTTTGTTCTTCTTTCCACCTTTGGAGTTTGATGGTTGATCATCATTCTTTGGTCTCCTTGTGTTGGATCTTCTTCTTTGACTTTGCCTTTCCCTTGCTTGAGAAGTTGGCCTTCTCATCACCATCATGCAACTTTAAGGATCCAATCCTTTGCTTGACATGAAGGATCCTACTCTCCTCGGCTACAAGAACACTATGAAGCTTGTCTATGGAAGGTAGTGCATCTTGAATAGCAAATCTTTGTACAAGATTGGAGAACTCATCTCCAAGACCATTCAAGATGATTTGAACAAGTTCATCATCATGAATACCCCTCACTAATGATGGAAAGTTCTTTGTTGAGAGATTTAATTCTCAAGACATACTCTTGAGCACTCTCATCACTCCCTCTAATGCTTTGAAGAACTTTATTTCTAATCATAAGCACTCTAGAGGTATTTTTGGATTCATAAA
>CM055101.1:54896059-54989509 GCA_029204225.1 Diphasiastrum complanatum
TATGCATGGATCAATCATGGTAAAATTTCAGCTTTCTAATGGAAAAATCCTTTTTGCCACTGCTACTTTGTCCCGCATTGCCTTTATTAGAAAAGTATTTCCCAGTATAACCCCTATTTCATGTGCATTTACTTTGTTAGAAACTTGGCTTTACAAAGGTTGTCTAGTTCGAATTTTACCCCTTTTCCAAATGATGGTAGCAATACCATTAACAATGCTATGATAATTATTAAGCATATCATTGCTAATAAGATATCAAGATACCTTGTAAGGAAGAAAGAGTCACCATTTTTACTATCTACCTTTAAAGCACATAAAAATTCTTTCAGATGGATTACCAATGCACATGACTGTTACTTTTTTAAGGTGGCCACATTTTTATAGGAACTCTTGGTATTCTGTCTTTGCTCCTCATGGAGGGTGCATGCCTTAAGACAAATACATACCGAAGTATCCTAAATGTGGATACCAACCCATTTGCTGGATCTTCCAACCATGGAAAGTAGAAATAGCAATGATAGAACGTATAGTTACCATCTTAGCTACGGGTGCGAAGGTTTCCTCAAAATCAATGCCTTCTTGCTGCTCAAATCCTCTCGCAACCAACCGTGCTTTGTATTTGTTGAGTTGCCCATCTGCTCCATATTTGATCTTATAAATCCATTTGCGAGTGATAGGCGTCTTACCATCAAGTAGCTCAACCAAGTTCCATGTCCTATTTTTTGATATGGCCTCCATTTCTGTTTCCATTGCTGCACGCCACTCCTTGTGCTCCTTTGCTTCATGAAAAGTTTTTGGTTCTTGAGCCTTTATCACGGAACCCATTAGGGCTAGATTCATTTCTAACCTTGCAGGAGGTTTTTGATTTCTGCTTGACCTTCTAAGCTCTCCCTGTTCGCTAGATTCGGGAGTATCTCTCTTCTTAGCATCACCTGTGATTGATAAGTACCATTTAGGTACTCTCTTAGGGATTTCAGCTTCAAACTTATCATTTTTCATTGGATCTTCTGCATCAAAATCCACTTCTTTCTTGACATGTACTTCCGCTCCCTCATCAAAAGGTTTAGTGATTTCTTCAGATTGTTCACCTTGACCCATCTCATCAAATGTAGCATCCCTAGATATCACAAGCTTCTGTGCATTTGTATCATACATCCTATATGCCTTGGTCTTCTCATCATATCCAAGGAAAATACACTTGACAACTTTTGCATCCAATTTCCTTCATTTCTCATCAGGAATATGAGCATAAACATCACAACCAAATACTCTCAAATGAGAAATATTAGGTTTCTTTCCAGTAAAAGCTTCATGAGGTGTCTTACCTTCCACAGATTTCATAGGACACCGATTCAGGATGTGCGTGGCTGTGTTGCAAGCTTCTGCCCAAAAGATGTTTGGCATACCCTTGCTTTTGAGCATTGCCCTGGCCATCTCAACAATGGATCTATTATTTCGCTCTGCAACTCTGTTTTGCTGCGGTGAATAAGGTGTTGTAGTCTGTCTCTTGATCCCTTGATCTTTGCAAAAATCAATAAATTCTGTCGAAAAATACTCACCACCTCCATCAGATCTCAAAGTCTTGATGTAACTTTCTGTTTGCTTTTCAACTAATGCCTTGAATTCTCAAAACTTAGCAAAAGCGTCTGATTTCTTGCTTATGAAATAAATCCAAATGCATTTGCTATAATCATCACTAAAAGTAATAAAGTAATAGCAGCCACTAAGAGATCTAGTCTGCATTGGTCCACATAGATCACTATGGACAAGATTTAGGATGCCAGTGGCCCTCCTTGCTCCACTTTTGGAAAATCTCTCTCTCTCTCTCTCTCTCTCTCTCTCTCTCTCTCTCTCTCTCTCTCTCTCTCTCTCTCTCTCTCTCTCTCTCTCTCTCTCTCTCTCTCTCTCTCTCTCTCTCTCTGTGTTGTTTTTCCAAAATGCAACCTTCACAGATTTTTCCTTCAAAAGAAATATCAGACAATCCAATAACTAGATTACCTCTTTTCAGAATCTGTAAACTTTGAGCACTGATATGACCAAATCGTTGATGCCAAAGATCACTTCGACTATTAATAGTTCTTACCATAGCTTGAGTAAAAGATCTCGCATTCAGTTTGTAGAGTCGATTTCCGTTGACTCTAGCTCCTGTAGCAATCACTTTGTAGTGATTCTTAATGTCCTTGACGAGACATTTGTCGCTATCAAACTCAACCTTGAGTTCTTGATCAGCCATTGTCCCAACTGATAGTAAATTGTTGGCTAAACCAGGAACATATTGCACATTGTTTATCCGCTTTATCATTCCGCTGGCTAGCTTCACTGATATCACTCCAAATCTTTTCACAGGTAGCAATTGGCCATCAGCTTGTCCAACTTCATCGCCATTGTGGATTTCCTTGAATTCCGAAAACCACTCCTTCCTCGAAGTCATGTGCTTGAACGCTCCACTGTCAATGTACCAGGTATCCTTTGCCTTGTCACTTGTCATTAGTGTCGTAATGAACAAGTTTGAGCTTTCACCTGTATCATCTTCATATTGATCATCATCGAATAGATGTTGATTAACATAATTGTCTTCATAATGATAATCATCAAATTGATGTTGATCAGCATAATTGCCCGCCTACCATTTGCCTTTTCTTTGTGCCATCTCCTTTTGTTTCTTGAAGGATTCACACTCCCAATGGCCAGGTTTGTTGCATTACCTGCAATTTCCAAGTTTATTTTGTCTGGAATAGCCACGTCCTTGACTTCGACCTTGATTCCAATTGCCTCGATTAGGGCTATCATTGGCTTGCTCATGAAATTGTTGAAATGATCTCCGGCTTGAGTTTTTTCCTCTCGATTGATACCTACCACGACCAAATCTTCCACCTCATCCTCTAACTGCAAGGGCTTGATCATAGCCCCTATTACGATGATTCAAGTTCTCTTGATGTTGCTCTTCCTGCAAAAGTAGTCCACCTAGCTTTTCATAGGTTGGAAGATTCTCCTGTGTGGCAATTCTTGTCACAAACATCTGATGTGACTCACTCAAGCTGTTCAATGTCAATTGAACAATCTCGCGATCCTGTACTCACTCTCCAACGGTAGGTAGTTGATCACAGATCTCCTTTACCTTCAATAGGTGATCGACAATAGTTGCACCATCATCCATCCGTAATGTGTGCAGCTTCGTCTTCAGAAATAACACTGAGATGTGTTTGTAATATCTCACTCTTCTTTCGGTCCTATCAAATCCAAAATTTATGGAATGATAGCATCTCTGACTAACAAGTTGATGACATTTTGTGCTTTCCATTTTCTCTTATCAAATGCCCGCCGATCTTCTTCAATCATTGGCCTTGTCTCCTCACCTGTCATGATCTCCCATAGCTCCTTTTCCATCATAATGTTCTTAAGTTTGAATTTCCAAACTGCATAGTTGCCGGCTCCTTCCTGTTAGAAATGGTGAACTCCTGCAACTTTGTCGCAGAACGAACAAGACACGAAGGTTGAACAATTCATGACAGTCAACATGACTTTGACTCAAAGCACGAATGAGAACAATTCGTGACAATCAACGTGTCTTTGACTTGAAGCACGAACGATTTGCGAATCAATCGCGAATCACAAACACACCTCCAAGTCCGCAAACCGCAAAAGGGACGCGAAATGAAAACTACAGAAAGAAACGGAAAGAACGAAAGCAAACGGGAGATTACGAAACAGACAAAGAAAAATCTTTCGCGCTGCCAGCTGGCAGCTCAACGGGCTTCACGCACGACAAAGACTAAAACTAAAACTGATAATTCAGTCACTCTATATTTATGCATCTTGTCTTGTGTTGTGTATCATGATTGCTAGAATAGAATATGTTCTTTGATGTATAGTCAAGTGTCTGGGATCCTGTAAGGGCTTCCGCACAAAAAAATTAAAAGACAGAAAATTGTTCGCGATAAAGAAGACGAAGTGAGGACGAACACAAAGCAGTCCTACGCACGCGCTCCCGCGACATGGTATCGGATCCAGGTTGGTAGTCACTACCGATATCCCAGTAGTGATTCTTCCAGACAACACTATACGGCTATGACAATCCAGACCAGAGTAGCAATCAGTCTCGATGGCGCAAATTACAGAATCTGGAAATTCAAAATCAAAACACTCATGAAAGACGAAGGCATCTGGTCGGTGACCGAGCTCAGACACACCTCCAGAGGGAGACACGAAGAGAGCTGAATGGATCAAAAAGGATGAGCGTGCAATGGAGATCATCATTTTGTCCCTAAATGAAGATCTACTCATGCAGATTGAAGACTACGAAAGCAGCCATGCAACATGGGAAAGATTAAAGTAGAAGTATGAAGTGAGGACTGCAGCTTCAGTCATGCACCTTCACAATCAGCTACAATCAATACGGTGGGATGGCAACCAATTGGATTAGCACATTGAGAAGATCAGAACGATCTTCGCTCAACTCGCTGCATCAGGACATGAGCACCAGGTCCCAGCACCACAACAGTTGATGTACTTTATGAAATCTCTACCGACGTCCTATCAACCACTGAGAATGCTCATACTGAGTCTACCAGATATGACATTCAACAAAGCAGTTAGTCTTGTCACTGATGAGAGATTGATGAGAGACAAAGGAGATAGTGAGCTCAAACGAGCTATTAAGAGCAATACTAAGCAGCAGTTCGCTGCTGGTTCTTTGTTGTCTCTTCTAGCCGCTTCTCACTTGGAAAACAAAATCCATGGCTTCCACCTGGATTCTGTGCTTTCGGTCTACGAAGAAGCACCGGCCGAGTCGTCCGACCAAGCCTCCAGTTCACATTGTCAACGTTGTCCACATAGCAAAATCGTCATTCCTGACTCGCCTTCCGCGTCACGACGTCGCACTAGGCATACATCATCAGCTGCACTTCCACCCCCTACTGTTGTTTGCACTGAATTTCCTATTCCCCCTGCCTCTGATGCTTCCTTCACCTCTGATTCCACACAAGGACAGTTTGTGACCATTGGGGCTACCATTCTCATCACAGCTGCCCAGGCCGCCTCACCCCCGCACACCAAAGCTACTTCACCAAACACGCAGTATTTCATGGATATCTTCGATGATTCCGACCCCCTTGGGGCCGCCAAAATTTTTGAAATGCCCCAGAGCCCTGCTTCTTTGAACTCCAATCCCCTGGAAGATGATTTGAACAAATCCATGACACTACTGTTGGTGTCGCACACTCAAGCCAACAACTTCAAGATGAAGATAGCCTAGCCATACTTCGAGTCGACCAAGCTGCAAAATCACTGAAGCAGTTTGACGCCACCATGCCTGAGGGTTTTGAGGAAGAAGACGTTTTTGAAGAAGAAGTACCGACATCTGTTTCACGCCAACCAAGGATAGTACCATCAGGTCCTCCTGCTGCTGCCGCCCTCCACGACAGTAGATTTTGGTGATGCTCTCGGTTTGGTTTCAAGCCTTGCGCAAGTGATCCAGTCTATGCTTGACAAGAAAAAAGAAATGGAACAGAGAATTTCTGACTTGGGATCAAAAAACATTCTTATCAGCCAGAAGATTGTCCAGCTGGATAGAGAATTGAAGATCGCCAAGCAGCACGAAGACAAGTTTGAAGCTGAAAAGAAGATGGCACAACATCAGGCTGATCGCCTCGAAGGATACGTCATCTCCCTACAAAACGCCCTGACAACCGCACAAGATCAGGTGGATAAGGCCGTGCAAAATGCAAAGCAACAAGTGCAACTGCTACAAGGTCAATTGCAGATGGCAGAGCAGGATCGCACACATCTCCAAGGTGAATTGTATGCGACCACCCTTGAGCGTGATGCGTATCTTCAGACGCAAATACCAGATCATCCGGTAACACCGACGAAGGTCACATATTTGTTCAAGAAAGTGGAAACGTACAAAGTGGCCCTTTAGGGATTTCAAGGCCGCTTTGACAGTTCAAAGGAGCAGCTTCAACTGAGTTGACAAAGGCTAAAGAAACCATCAACGCCTATGAAAAAGCAGCCGCTCAGGTATTGGAAGCCGGACCACAAATCCCCATCTCGGTCATGCTGCAATTCTCCCCTACGCACCAAGAAGATGTACCAATGGATACAGGGTTGGATTCAGGTATGGACCAGGGGGAGCTCCAAATATAATGAATGTCCTTGCTCTCTAACACTTTCCTCCATCGCTCATGATTTCTTTGGTTTTTTGCTAATTGTTGGATCTGATTGTTATTGAAATTGTATGTTATTATATTTTTTATGAGAGAGAAAGGGAGAGAGAGAAAGAGTAAGCTATCTTTGTTGTGTATGCGTAGTGTTAATGGATTGCAGAATTAATGGATGTGAATAGTAGCTTCTATCACTCAGACTAAAAATGTTTGAAGGAGAAGTCCTGTTTGTAATTGGGTGAATCCTTTAAAGGAAGCACTTATTACTGACTTTTCTTGGATTTGGGTATTTTCATATATCATCTTTCCAGTTAACTTTTATTGAAATTAATTAATTTCTTTAAAAGGAGGGGTGAAGTGGTAGGATAAATTTCTATTTGGGAATCTGTGGTTTGCGTAGTTTTCGGAAAAGAACCAATTGTGGTATAGAAATAAGATGTGGTCTGAAAGTAATTTTAAATAGATTCAGAGTAAGATGCCTAATTGGAACTTTTTGAATATGAGAAATTCTCCAGGATTGTGTGGACAATCTGGAACAAGTTTGGAATCTGCATCATTATCTATAAGTAGTACAGTAAAAGGTCAAAGATTACTAATTCCATTTTGATTGGAATAGGAGTGAATTTGATCAAGATCCAAAAATACTTCAAGAATACTCATGCTAAGAAATCAAATACTTCAAAGCATGAAAGGAAGTAATGAGAATGCCCACAATTATGTTCTTAGGATCAAATATTTGAATATAGAGTTATCTTCCATAAGTGACAAGATTTAAGACAATGAATTAGTTCAAATCATCTTGAATGGATTAGGAAATGAGTATTCTAATCTAGCTCAAACTTTTGTTATTCAAGATCTACTTCCTACTATAGAAAAGCTTCATAGTGTGCTAGTTTATGAGGAAAGTAGGATGCTTCATATCAAGAATAGGATTGGTTCCTTATCTTTGATTGATGGTGATGAGAAGGCTAACTTTTCTTTGAGAGGAAAGAAGAAGAAGTTTCCATCCAAGATGATCCAAGATGTGGAGGCCGAGAGCAAGGATGGAGCTTCAAGTTCCAAAGGCAAGAGTAAGAAGCACAAGAAGAAGCTAAAGTGTTTTTTCTGTGTCAAGAAAGGACACTTTGCATCCGAGTGCTACAAGAAGAAGAATGTCCAAGAGAAGGACAACCATGACAATCTTGTGATTGAGGAGGAGGATGAATACAATTTATCTTTGATGGTTTTCTTAACACAAACATCTAATCATAACACCTTTATGGACTCAAGGAAGCACCTAGAGCTTGGTACTCTAGGTTGCATTCTTATCTTATTTCCATTGGATTTGTTGTAAGTTCTTATGAACCATCATTGTACTACAAATGTAATGATGGAAAGATCATCCTTTTGGTTTTATATGTTGATGACATAATTCTCATAGGAAATGATCATGATGGCATTAGAGACGTAAAAATTTCTTTGGCTAGTGAGTTTAAGATGGTAGATCTAGGACTTCTAAAGGTCATACTTGGAATAGAGGTCACTAGATGTGATGATTTTACTTTCATATGTCAATCTAAGTATGCTAGGATCCATCTTAGAAAAGTTTGGCATGAAGAATTGTAAAGGGGTTGAAACTCCCATGGAACTAAATGTGAAAGTTTCTAAGGAGATTGATGAAGCATCCTTTGAGGACATCACTACCAATAGAAAACTTATTGGTTACTTTGATCTATCTCACCATCACTGACCAGATCTTAGCTATTGTGTTAGAAAATTGAGTCAGTACATGCAAAGTCCACTAATATGTCATTGGAAGAGTACCAAAAGAGTGTTAAGGTACATCTCGACTACTAGAAACTTTGGCATAGTGTATCAAGGGACTAATATTTTTTTGAGAGCATACCCGGACTTAGACTTTGCAGGTGACAAAGTGGATATAAGATCCACAGGTGCCTTTGCTACATTCCTATGTGGAGGAGTCATATCTTGGCTTTCCAAAAAGCAAGATACCATCTCTCTTTCATCAACTGAATCCGATTATAAAGCTATGACAACAACAACAAAGGATAGATATCCTATGGCTAAGAAGACTTTTGGAGGACTTCAAGTGATGAAGGCTGAAGATATTCCATGCATTTATTTTGACAATCAAGCCAACAATCCGATCTTCCATGCTCGTACCAAGCACATTGAGATTTCACACCATTTTGTGAAAGAAAAAGTGCAAGCAAATGAGATCAAACTTCTTAATGTTTCATCTTTAGATTGTATTGCTGATATACTTACCAAGCCATTGGCAAAGGATCCATTTGTGAATCTAAGATTAGCACTTAGAGTTGTAGATAGATGTATGTTAGATTTACCAAGCTAGATTTTGAGGAGGAGTGTGAAAATGTCAAATTCATGCTTGATCTAGGCCAAATTCATGTACATATCATGATTACACATGTGCAAAACTTGTTCTCATGTGTAGATTAAATGCATTTATCATTTAGATCAATCATCTAGTATGTACATATCATTTAATTAGAGATCTATTGGTTAAAATAGCCAAAGAATTAATTCTCTAGCTATATGCCACATGGCACCTTTCTATTGGCAGAATGTGCTACATCTTGAGATTAGGATTGATCTCCCACTTGTAGAGGTTTGCTTACACGTGTGGAAAGAGTATAAGTTGAGTTTAGACTTGTAGAAGATTTTTGTTTAAGTTCATATTAGTTAGAAAAATCACCCAAAATCAAGGAGGTGTCTTAAATCTTGGAAGTCATGGACCATGTGCCTAGTTTGATGTGATTGATGGATCCTTTGGTGACTAAGCATTTTCACACGTGTTGGATCTGATGAATCAGCAGCAGCTCAAGATCCTTTCATGTACATAGAGAGCCTAATTTGGTTTGTATTGACTAATGAAATAAAATCTTGGTTTTGGGAGCAATTTTGAGCAATTTTTACATTTGTCTTGTGATTTTGTGAATCAATTGAAGGAGGCTAGGATCATCTTCAAAGATTGGCAACGAGTTGGATAAGGCCATAATCCTAGCAAATGGCACTCCTCTCTCTTGGTGTGGTTATGTGTGGGATAAACTCAAAGTGATCCATTCAAACTCCCACGAATAGGCTAGTGAACGTTTCTGTGTCACCAAGTTATTGTTATGAAGATGAAAGGTTTGTTGTTGGGTCTCATGCCATGGCTATTAGCTCTCAACCTACATTTGGCCAACTTGTCAACATCCTTTTGTCGATCAATAATGAATTGGGAGCAAAGTGACTACTTTGACTTTTGTTAAGTGGAAAGTGGCTTGAAAAATTAAGTTTTGCACAAGGGACAATATGCTTTTAGAATCAAACTAGTGCAACCTCTTGACCCTCAACCACCTAAGGCCAAGTCAACAATTACATGCGAATTTGGTTCAAAGACATCCACTCAAGGCCAAGTGAGAAGTATACGGTAGAATATTTATCCTTTACCTATCTTAAGGATCTCATAAAGGTACATATCCGAAAGTGAATTAGACTTGGACAAAGAGAAAAACTAAGATTCATAGCATAAGGCATCGAGGGGACCATAATGTGGTGCAATGTTAAATTTTGGCCTCAAGAAGCCTTGACATATGTGCAAAGATGGACAATCTACAACTTAGGGAGTATAAATGACATGTTGTGTGGCAACGATAGATTTGGAGCTCAATGAGTTCCAAGCCAAAGCCAAAGCCACTGGGATGGATGTTTCAACAACCTCTATCACTAGTTAACAAGGCTTCAGCTTTTATGTTAAGTGATATGAGATCTATACTTTTTCCCAAAAAAATAGACTAAAATTATATCATTCTTATGGGTTGCAAATCGGGGTATTTGCCCTCCTTATTGCACTTGTTGCCACGGGCCTTCTTACATTGTTGAGTGGGACCTCTTAGATTGGGGGTGACGGGCAGGGGATGTTAGTAACACTGCATGACCAACTTGGCCAGCAGGTACGCAACTGGTCAATGACATATTTCTTGTCAAATTCGTCTTGTTTGAGCCATGTTTGATTTTCAAATGTACAAGTTGAGCCTCTAATTTGGGGTGTACTAGCTTTTTTGTCTATAAAGTGGTTAGTAAATTGGTGCCACACCAAGCAGATTAAGGAAGAAGAGAAAAATTTGAGATGACTTCGATTAATTTGACATATGACAAGGACTGTTGTGTCGTAGGTGTAGTATACAGGTTCGTCGCTAGGAGCAACAACCTTGCCTCAACCTGCATAGCACAAAGAGAGAGAGAGAGAGAGAGAGAGAGAGAGAGAGAGAGAGAGAGAGAGAGAGAGAGAGAGAGAGAGAGAGAGAGAGAGAGAGAGAGAGAGAGAGAGAGAGAGAGAGAGAGAGAGAGAGAGAGAGAGAGAGAGAGAGAGAGAGAGAGAGAGAGAGAGAGAGAGAGAGAGAGAGAGAGAGAGAGAGAGAGAGAGAGAGAGAGAGAGAGAGAGAGAGAGAGAGATGTGAAACCAGTAGAATCTCCTCCTGTTGTTGAGAATGTTAAATGAGTACAAATGGTGCTCTTTTATTGTTGGGGAGGCCCTTGTCCCATTCATCCTATTGGCTACTTGAAAACGGCCAGGATTAAAATCCTAGCCCTTCAAAGAAACACAAAAGATCTAGTGGTCACAAAGAAGCACACCCCACCTACCACCATTTGACTTTGACTCCACCTTATAACTTAGACTTTGGGCCTTTTAACTTATTTTATTTGCACCTAGGGCCCAAGTCACTAGGTTGGGCTCATCTATTTATGTACAGAAAATACCAACAGGGCCCTCGGTCTTAAGTAGTATCGGTCCCTCGACACTTGTCTGTGTTTGTCGTGGAAGAGCATTGTTGGCCCGTTTATTGTTGTACATTGATGCTTCAGGAAAAGCGTGGATAGAGATCGCTTACGTAAAACCTGAGGCTTTATTGGATGATGGTGATACAGCGAAAACCTGGATGTACCAGATTTTCAATAATATCCATATGGGTCTGGTCATCATTCTTGATAACCTTGTTCATCGACAAATGGGTAGTCGACACCATCCATCAAAGGATCCCAAGATAAGGTTGGTTGATAGTGATCCTCGTAGACTGGCGCTACTTCTCCCAGTGGTATTGTAGTGCGTCCATGCAATTGGTACTACATATATGGCATGGTTGCTTGACTGCTAAGTATACCCAAATGCTCATGACAAGCCTGCACTTGAAGACTTTCTTCAGCAGTCAATAGTATCGCTTGAGAACAAGGCCTTGATACTTGAAACCCTGGATTTGGCCTTTTAAGTATTGTTACACCCGGATCTGGCGTTGGGTTGGGGGTCTGTTGCAACGTAAAACAATCAGACTTTGGTTGAATCTTGCTCATTGAAGAAAAATCTTCAATCTTAGTCTTTCCCTTCCCATTGTCTTGTGGTCTTGAAGACCATGTGACTGTGCTGGCATGTGTACCTTGTGTTGGTTTCCACCAAGAGTTCCACTTGTCACAGATACCTGTTGTAATGTAGCATCCACTGATTGTTGTAGAAGACTTGGTAGAATTTGCGTAATTTCTGCTGCTGCAATTTGTTTGATGGATTGTACCAACTCTGTGTTTTGTGATATAGTAGGCATTAGAGCGTGAGGTGACTCTGTGCGCTTTTTGGATTTGGGAGGATTGTCTTGTAATCCCGGTGGCATCAAGAATTTTGTTTGTGGTGCATGTTGACTAGAATTTCCTGATAACATGGTACATGCTGGTCCTTATAAGATAATGTCATTCTTGCTTTTTGTAATTGCCTCAATGGACAATCTAGACATGGATGGTTGACATGGAAGGTTGTTCGATCACCTCGATGTGGGCATTCTGATTGGCGATGGCTTCCACCACATCCAAAACAACGTACCATGCACATAATACCATCCCCTCGGAGGTGATAAACATACACAGATAAAAAAATGTCCCTTCTCACTCTCCACATAGTAGAGTGGTAAGCTATCATGGTCTTCACTTGATTTTTGGGACATGCCTAATGATATTACCAAGACTTCCACTCCACCTTTTTCGGTTGAGGACTATCTTGATGTGCTCGAGACAAAACTCTTTACATCCGTTGAGTGATCCTCGTCTCGCAAAGTTTTTGTAAAGCTCCATGGCGCAATTGTAGAGATTTGGACTCATCAAGGCGTTGTGTGGTGGCAACCCGCAGTGATGGGACCAAAAACTCCATTGACATTACGGCATCTTGACCATAAATCGATTGAAATGGCGATTGATCAGTGCTTCCCTTATATGTTGTCCTGAATGCCCACAGAGCAGCATGTAGTTTGTGTTCCCAATCAGATCTGCTAGCTTAAACTGTTTTCTTGATAACGCTAGACAAGATCTTGTTGGATGATTCTACCAGCCCATTACCTTGAGGATAATATGGTGTGCTGAATTGGTGGATCACGAAAAATTCCTCCAATAGACCTTGGGAACTGTAATGTCAGATGAAAAATGACCACCACCAATGCCTTCATGTGACAATGATATGATCTGGGTGGTTTCATGTGGAAGAACATATCTTCGGAGGATGGTATTTGATCCTTGTTGATATAATTGGCTGGCAATCAGTTGGTAAGATCTAGCCTTAAGTATTAACCTCTTCTACTTCGCCGTTTGGTAGGGATCTATCTGGTTGGCCCCACATTAGATATTCAACTATATATGCGGCCCATTCCGGTATTGTATCAATATAAAATAGGGCATCATCTAGTAACTCATCATCAGGTTGGGTTGTCACTTTCTTCCATTTGATTCACGGCACATGATCTGCCATATTTTTCTTGCCTACCACTATCCAAAAATCTAACTCCAACAATAGAAGCAACCATCGAGTGATTCGTCCTGTGTTGCAAGTTTTATTCACTAGATATATCATGTATGGCTTGGCCTTCTCATCATATCCAAGGAGAATACACCTAACAGCTTTTACATCCAATTTCCTTCGTTTCTCATTAGGAATATGAGCATAAGCATCACAACCAAATACTCTCAAATGAGAAATATCAGGTTTCTTTCTAGTAAAAGCTTCACGAGGTGTCTTACCTTCCACATATTTCGTAGGACACCTATTCAGGATGTGCGTAGTTGTGCTGCAAGCTTCTGCCCAAATGTTTGGCATACCCTTGCTTTTGAGCATTGCCCTGGCCATCTCAACAATGGATTTGTTTTTTCGCTCTGCAACTCCATTTTGTTTTGGTGAATAAGGTGTTGTAGTCTGCCTCTTGATCTCTTAATCTTTGCAAAAAACAATAAATTCTGTCAAAAAGTACTCACCACCTCCATCAGATCTCAAAGTTTTGAGCTGGGGAGGAGATGTAGACAATCGTAAGTCCACATCTGGATTTCCATTCTTCTTCAACGGCGGTCCTATCTCATGGAACAGTCGTAAGCAAACCTCTATCGCACTTTTTTCTACAGAAGCATAATATATTGCTGCTTCTCAATCTATTAAGGAAGCGTTTTGGTTGAGAAATTTACTGACGTTAATCTGTATCAGTACAGCCCTACAATTTTATTCTATGATACTTAGAGTGCTATTGCCTTATCGGCCAACCCTAGATTTCACTCTAGGAGTAAGCACATTGAAATCAAATATTAGGGGCAAGGTTCTCAACAAGGAGGTAAGCTAAACGTACTGCAGAATGCAGGACATGGTTACAGTTATATTCACGAAAGCATTAAGTGTTAATGTACACAACAAATTTTGTGCATTGCTCAGTTTGAAGATCAAGGCATTCACGGATCCAGATTAAGGGGGGGTGTTGGATTTATCTCCTCTACTCTCCTAAATCCCATTTTAATCTGTCTCCATGCATGCTGCATTTTTACTCATGTTGTCGCACAGTCTGCGTACTTACATGTAAAATAAGACAGACGAATAAAATGCAACTATCTACATAAATACAAGTAAATTCTCACAAGCGAAAAAGAGACGAAAAAAACACGACACTGTGTTTTTACACGTGTTTTGTGATAGGCGAAAAAGGCGACACTACCTTGCAAAATGCCAAAGGTGCCCTAGGAAAAGTGAAGGCACTCTGTAAATCAAATCCTAAGGCATTTCGTCAGAATGATGCATTTTTCGCATCTTCACCAACGTTCATTTCAACAAAAACTGACATCGCATCCTTTTCACGCTCATCCCATGCAATTGCACTAACAGATTTGACAACGACAACAGCCACCCACGATCTCCTGCAGACAGCACATCCACTTTGTACTTTCTTCATTTGCACACCTGTAACATTGTGTATATATATTGAATACCTTTTTGCGTATTCAGTGATTAATAAATCAAGAACAAGTGTGTGTGTAAGATATAGCATCAGAAGCTTATCAGAGATAGACGAAGTAGATGTCTTGCGCATTAATTCTTTATTGTCAGTAATAGGTTCATTCCTTTTTCAGATTGAATTAGCTTTGTAGAGCACGCGGTTTCGTCCGCTATTGTCTTGTGTGTTGTATTTATTCTCTCTACTCTCCTCAAATCCCATTTTGATATGCCTCCATTCATGCTGCATATTTACTAACATTATCGCGTGGTCTGCATATTTACACGCAAATTTGCTCAGACAAAGAAAAGGCGAAAGAATCGTGACACTGTGTTTTTACACACGTTATGGTGACAACAATTACCATCTAAGGAAATTTAAAATGAAAAATGTACTAATGGCAAAATAATTGTACGACGTTGTTACAGGTGCAGAAGGAAAACCCGAAGCAGACGACGCGGCAATTGCCAGATGGAAGCTAAAGGATGGAAAAGCTTTCGCGCTGCACACTATACAAAGTGCGAGATATAGCTTCCAAGCTACATCTCAGGAAGAAATTCTACTCCCTCAAGATGACGAATGGTGATTCTCTACAGAATCACATTAATCAATTCAAGAACCTGCTAAGACAAATGGCCATTGTCGGATCTGTCATAGACGATCAAGACGCAGTGATGCAACTGCTTACAAGCTTGCCAAGTTCTTATGACAATTGGGTGATGATCATCACGACTCGTCCAGAATTGACTCTTTCGAGAGTCATTACTATGTTTTTGCAGGAAGACGCGAAGGAACGAAGCATCGAGTTCCTCAGCCGATTCTCACGCCTTGTACACCAACAAGAGCATGACAAAGCAGAAGAAGAAGAAAGGCCTAAAGCAATCAAATCCAGACCGGAAACCAGCTCAGCACAAGGAACAGTCGAATCCGCAGACAAAGAAGAAGCTGTTCTGCAGATACTGCAAATAAAACAACCACAAAATACAAGACTGCCGAATACTTCAAGCGAAGAACAACAGCAAAGGGTAGTCGAATCAAGTGGAAAATGCAGTTGCAGAAGCTCCACAGCCTATTCAAGAAGCGGATCATGATGCCTTCATGACCAATCATCAAGGAGCATCTGGCGACAATTCTTGGTTCCTGAATTCCAGAGCCACTCAGCACATGACTAGCCTCATTGGTTGTTTCGAGTCCTATACACCTTACAATACTCAGAAATTCGTTCACCTTGGCGACAATAGCACACAAGCTATTAAACGTGAAGGCACTGTAAAATTATGCTTTGCAAATGATCAATCTAAACTACTCTCTAAAGTCCGGTATGTACCAAAGTTATCTACGAATTTGCTATCTATAAGCAGAATCACAGATCTAGGACATAGAGTAGAGTTCAAATGTGATCAGTGTCAAGTAGTTGATAGGACAGGCAAGATCCTAGCACTCGGAAAGAGGCATGGATACTTGTATAAGTTGAGTCATTGCTTTTCTGCCTCTAGTCAGGCTCTCAGTATTTCAATTCATTCAAATAAAGGTTTACTTTGGCATTATAGACTTGGTCATTTAAATCATGATGTTGTACAACAAATGTCTAGACAATCTATTGTTCTTGATGTCGACTATCCTCGCGAAAAGGTCGAGTTACCTGTCTGTCAAGATTGTCTAGTTGGTATACAGACTAGGAAACCATTTAAGTCAAGCCATCAGCATGTTGCTAGATGATTGCTAGATGTTGTACATTTAGATATTTGTGGCCCGATGAAAAATCCTTCGTTAAAGGACACCAAGTATTTTATAACCTTTATTGACGAATTCTCCAGAAGGACTATGGTGTACTTCATAAAGAAGAAATCAGAAGCCTTCAACTGCTTCAAAATCTTCAAGGAGTGTGCAGAAAAGGAGACTGGAAGGACGATCAAGGCCCTAAGGTCAGACAACGGTGGAGAATAAATCTCTGTCGAGTTTAAGGAGTATTGCCAAAGCCAAGGCATTGAGCAGCAATTCATCACTCCTTACAGTCCTTAGTCTAATGGCTTAGTTGAGAGGAAGAACTGTACTCTGGTCAAATATGCTAAGTGTATGCTATCGCATGCATCGTTGCCCAAGAGATTCTGGGCTGAAGCTGTCTCCACTACAACTTACGTCCAGAACAGATGTTCTACCAAGGCCCTCTCAGACAAGACACCCCACGAGGTGTGGACAGGCTCGAAGCCTTCTTCGAAGAACCTAAGAGTGTTTGGGTGCATTGCCTACGTGCAGATCCCAAAGGACACAAGGAAAAAATTGGACTTCCAAGATCTCAAGACCATCCTGATTGGATATACTTCGAATGATAATAATTACAAGTTGTACGATTCTGATACCTAGCAAATCTTGTAGAGCCGGGATATAGTCTCTATCGAGGATCAGTTCGTCGACCTCAAAGGCAAGGATGTTGCTCAAGAAGAACCTTCATCACCTGCCATTGACACAACAGTCCGAGCTTCTGGCTCAGGCGTATGTATTTTCGACCCACTTCGAGACAGCGAATCAGATGAAGATGTTGCTGCTACCCAGCAACAAGTCCCAGGAGCGGTTCATCAGTCAAATCTTCCCAGAAGATCAAGCCGAGTGCGCACACAGCCCACAAGGTATACTCTTGAGTCTGCCTGTCTCTTAATGTAGGAACCGACAAAAATCGAAGAGGCACTTAGCCAACCAGACTCTGATCTCTGGAGAGAAGCCATGGACAGAGAGTATTCCTCTTTGATCAAGAATCAGACATGGTCATTAGTCGAAGCTCCTATTGGCTGCAATATCATTGATTGCAAATGGATTTTTAAGATAAAATATAATGCCAACAGAGCAATTGATCGAAGGAAGGCTAGACTGGTAGCACGAGGATTCACCCAGATCCCGAATGTCGACTACAGTGAGACTTTTAGTCCAGTCGTCAAACATTTGTCGATCCGAATGCTCTCGTCTTATGCTGCAGCTGCCGACCTTGAAGTACATCAACTTGATGTACAAACAGCCTATCTGAATGGAGTTATACAAGAAGATATCTACATGATCCAGCCCGAAGGATACATTCTGAAAGGCATGAAGAATTGTATCTGTAAACTCCACAAAGCACTGTACGGCTTGAAACAGTCTGCCAGGGCTTGGTTTTAGAGGATCAACACATTCCTCATTGAACAAGGATTCAAACCAAGCACTGCTGATTGCAACGCTTATTTGAAGTTAGTGCAACAATCCTTCATTATCATCACCTTGTACGTGGATGATACATTGCTCTTCAGCAACGATACCAATATGGTTAAGGATTCGAAACAGATGTTGTTCTCAGAATTCGACATGACTGATCTAGGCGAAGCCCACTTCTGTCTGGAAATTCAAATCCACAAAGATAGAGCAAATCGACTAATTTACATCACTCAACAAAGGTATCTTCATAATGTTCTTAACAGATACAATTTGATGAATTGTAAATTAGCTCACTCACCAATGGATCCAGGCCTGCATTTGTCAAAGGACCAATGTCCCCAGACCAAGCAGGAAGAGGAGCAAATGAGAGAGTATATGTATCGATCGATACTAGGATCTCTCATGTACGCAATGGTCTGTACAAGACCAAATATCTCTTTTGTTGTTAGCTCACTCAACAATACATGGCTAATCCTGGCATTACCCATTGGAAGGCTCTTATTCGAGTCATGAGGTATATTCAAACTACCATGGACTAGTGCATCTGCTATGGAGATGTCAGCAATGACAATCTTCATCAGCTTAGTGGTTATTCTGATGCAAGCTGGGGAGGAGATGCAGACAATTGTAAGTCCACATCTGGATTTACATTCTTCTTCAACGACGGTCCTATTTCGTGGAACAGTCGTAAGCAAACCTCTATCGCACTTTCTTCTTTGAGGCAGAATACATTGTTGCTTCTCAATCTATTATGGGAGCATTTTGGTTGAGGAATTTGCTGTCAGACATCAATCTATATCAATACAGCCTTACAATTTTATTTTGTGATAACCAAAGTGCTATTGCCTTATCGGCCAACCCTAGATTTCATTTCTAGGAGTAAGCACATTGAGATCAGATATCACTATATCAGTACATCAGGGGCAAGGTTATCGACAGAGAGGTGAGCTTAACGTACTTTAGAACACAGGACATGGTTGTAGACATCTTCACGAAAGCACTCAGTGTTAATGCACACAACAAATTTTGTGCATTGCTCACTCTGAAGATCAAGGCATTCACGGATCCAGATCAAGGGGGGGGGGGGGGGGGGGTGTTGGATTTATTCTCTCTACTCTCCTCAAATCCCATTTTAATCTGCATTCATGCTGCATATTTACTAACGTTGTCGCGCAGTCTGCATATTTACACGCAAATTCGCACAAACGAAAAAAAGACGAAAGAATCATGACATTGTGTCCTGTAATATAATGTATATATACTGGATACCATTTGCGTATTGAGGTTAATGAGTGAATGAGTTGATGAGCTGATGAATGAGACGAAGTAGATGCCTTGTGCATTGATTCTTGATTATCAGCAATAAGGTTTTATTCCATTACAGATTGTATAAGCTTCGTAGGGCACGTGGTTTCGTCCGCTATTGTCTTATGCTCTACCGCATTATTGACATGTATACATGATATACTTAATTTGATACAGTTCTTTGTTCTGCGTTCAGATATATGTTAATATTTCTATGCTTATCATTCATTCTGTCTAATCTTTGTAGTTGTTCTTTCTAGTAATAGACGACTAACATTTAGTCTTGTCTTTCGCAAATCATTCGTGACTGATTATCAGTCGAGCGCCGTCTAGCTCTTCGCGAATCATTCGCGACAAATAGTTTGTCTTACTATTCACGACAAACCATTCTTCTGGAGCTTCATTCATTTATTAAAGTTTGGCTACGTAATCAAGAACGACTGTGATTCCCATCACTACCATTTTGTTCGTTCTGATAGACGTAGTCATGCTTTCGGAGAGAGTTGTATAGCTCGTTCCGTTGCACATGAACATTTTCTGTTTGAGTTCGTTTCTCGTTCGTTTCTTGTTCGAGTTCGTGTCCGTCCTACCTCTTTGAACTTATTTTTTTTTCGTTTCTAACATACGACACCTTTTCTCAACTCGTTCATCTCCCTCTCTCCAACATTGTGCTCTACTGCATTATTGACATGTATATTTTGCTATACTTGATTTGATAACAACTCTTTTGTTCTGCATTCAATATTGTTATACTTATTTTTATTCTGTCTGACTTTCTTGTTGCTCAATCTGGTAATCTGTTCTTAGCGAGTTATTATTAGTCTAGTTGTTGACGACTAATATTTAGTCTTGCCTTTCGCGAATCATTCACGATTTATTATCAGTCGAGCTCAATCTAGCTCTTCGCAAATCATTTGTGACTAATAATTTGTCTAGTTGTTCGCGATAAATTATTCTTCTGATGTTTTGTTAATGTTCGGCTACATAATCAGATCGACCGTGATTTTTATCACTAACGTTCTGTTCGTTTCTGATAGGCGTAGTCATGCTTAGGGAAAGAGTAATATAGCTCATTTTGCTGCGCACGAACAGTCTCTGTTCGAGTTCGTTTCTTGTTTGAGTTTTGAGTTTGTTTCGAGTTCGAGTTTCGAGTTCTCTTCTTTTTCGTGTTTGTTTTCTTTTTGAGCTATTTTCGTTTCTCACGCACGACACACCCTCTTTCTCCAACAAAACCAGGTACATATTGCACATTTCTTATCCGCTTTATCATCCTGATGGCTAGCTTGACTAGTACCACTCCAAATCCTTTAAAAGATAGTAATTGGCCATCAGTTGATCAACTTCATCACCATTGTTCTTATTTTTGGAGTATCAAGTTGCAATATTCAACAAGTCAAGCATTTCTTAGAAACTTGGATGGATAACTTGGACATAGAACTCAAAAGATATAGAAGATTATTACTTTGATATGTATGTTGTAAAAATTAAACATCCAAAATTGATCTAATCATAAAATCTAAGCCAACAATGAATGCAACTTGCTTCTAAGGTCGAATAAATATCATACATGATTGAAATAACACAAATAGATGTTTATGAAAATTTTCATCAAATTTGAATTTCTTTGTAAATAGGCCATAAAGCAATTATAAAGTGATCAATAGCATTCAAAACTAGCTACTCCATCACTCTCCAAAACAAATCTAGAGAAAAGAGCAAAAATAACATAGTAATTCAATAGAATGATCTCCAATACAATGTTCGACTACTCTAGCCTATTTATGGTCATTAGAGATGACTCTCTCTCCTCTCTCTAGAGATATATAGCATTAAAATTAAAATATGATTCCCACACTACCAATTTTGGTCCAGATGACCAAATTACATCAAATAAAGGTCATTTTGTGGAACTTAAGGTCTACTGCTTTTAAGAGTTGTCTAAAAATAGCAAATAGTAGTATTTTAATCAACTAAAACTATGTGGAAATTTTGATGTACCATATGTACAAGTTTGACATCCATTTGACCAAAAATAGACAAGCATACTAGTTGAAAGTTTCTCACATATGCTTCATATACTTGTCTTCAAACCATAAAAAGTGAGTAATTATATTGATTTGCTTCATAGCTTTATGAATTTTTAACATTTCAAGTAAAATGATTCAAAAGTTCTTTTTCTACTACTTATGAGTTTATTGATTCTCTTGTAAGTCCTAAAAAAAGTCGTCTGAACGAATACAATTTATGAATACATTGAATATTGATCATGGATACTTTAAACACTGATAGGGAATGCTCATAATTTTGATTATGAATATTATGACGAATCATCATGAAGGCTTTGAATATTGATTTCGAATGCTCCAAATATTGATTGTGAATATTCTAAATACTTATTGTGAGTACTATGAAATTTGACTATGAATACTCTTATATCAATCGTAGTCCTATAATTTATAAATACTTTGATTGTAAATACTATAAATATTGATCGTGATTATGAATATTGATTAGGAATACTTTGAATATTGATCATAAATATGTTGAACTTTGATCGTGAATACTTTGAATTTATATCTTGAATATATGAATATTGTCTATATGCTTTGAATATTGATCATGATGATGCTTTGAATATTAAAACATGAATACTATGAGAACTAGCCGTGAGTGCTTTCAATATAAAAGTAAATTATCTAATACTAACATGAATGCTCTAAATATTGATCATGAACTATTTGCCTATTGATTACGAATGTTTCAAAATACTAGTCATAGATACTCTAAGTACTTATCAATTTTTTTTTCTAAATATCAATCATGAACATCTTGAATATTCTTAATACTAGAGTAATTAGAATATAAATTATAAATAGTCTGAACATTAATATTGAATATTCTTGATACTGATCATGGTGTGACTCACTCGTAGACTATTTCTCTTGCTTCTTCTAAAAGCATTGTCATTGACTCTAATTTCACATGGTCTCCATTCAAGTGTGATATTTTTGTTATAGGGCTTCATTGACCAACACACAACCACTTTAACATAAACTTTCATACAATTTTTGCACTATTTCTCTTGCTTCATCTAATAGTGTTGCCATTCAATTTTGAATGGTCTCTACTCAAGTGCGATAGTTTCGCTATAGGGCTTCATTGAACAACACAAATTTTGTTTCAAGCCTTTTGAGAAATGACCAGTAGTGATGCTCTTCAAAAAAAAATGTTGATAAACAAGAACTACCCTACAACTATCTCACGACTTGATCTTTGTGCCCATCAGCCAGAAGAAAGATCGCCACCACCCACTCTTGCTTACATTTCATGTGACTTGCAATGGGTTAGGGGCTCCATCATGGCTAGTCGCAAATGAGGCAGAACTCCCTACATGCTGATCTACCTTAATGGCACTCTCTATACTTGTAGTCATGACTACTTTGAACATATATCATGAATTGTTTGAATATATACCATGAACAATTTGAATGTTGATTATGATTACTCAAAATATCGATTGTCAATACTCTGAGTAGTGAATGTGTTTGATATGAAAGTGTGAAGAATTGCCAAAAATTGGCAAATCTAGCTTGATCAAAAACCATGTAGAATAGTGAGAAGATAGAAAAATTTTGGAGCTCATTGGCAATCTCAATCTAGTTCACTATGTACATTGAGTTTTTGTGATCCAAATGAAACCAAATCAATTTCTACCTGTTTCTCAGGTTGAAGGCCGTACTACAGCCTGTAGTACACACGTGTGGGCTCGGTTTCAATGTTGATCAATGCTTTTGATTGTGAATGCTTGTTGTTTGTCAAAATGCCAATCTAGATCAACTTTTTTGTGTCTAGTTTTTTGATAGATTGTTAAGCAAGCATCCAATCACTCTTGTGGATCTTTTGTAGATCCATTTATGGTCCTAAAGTACAGTACTTTCACATGGTATCAGATCCAAGTACAAGAGCATAAGCCATTGATCTAATGCAAATCCATTTTTAGCAAGTTTTGGTGCTAAAAACTAGTATTGAGAGGGCAAGCTAGAATCTTGATTTTGGTGAGAAGATTTGATCCCAAACTTGGTAGGGGTCCAAATCCGTACTATCCACATGTGTGGGCACCTCTGAACCTGCATTTAATGCATGGTATTCATTTGATCCAAAGAAATTTAATTTGTGAGCTTTTGATGTAATTTTTGGTGAAAATCTTAGGATAAGCTACCAAGATTGAGTGCCATTGATTAGATTTGACTTAGGGTCATGAGATCTAATCACTCTAGGCTGAAATCAGGTCCTCTAAACTTGTTTTACATGTCTTGAAAGTACATCAAAAAGTGTGAAAGAGATTAAGTCATTTTTTTGTCCAAAGATAGCCAAAATTGGCAAGATTTGATTGTAAGTAGATTTCACAACATCTTATCTTCATTCCAACTTTGTGAGGGAGTGCTAAAACTCAGATTATAAGTCCATTTGTTGGATTGGAAATCTAATTTGAGTGAAATACTACAAGAGAGAGACCTTAGTGAGTTTCTAGAGACAATCAAATTCATTTCTTGGCAAGATTTGTTTGAAAGTAGTTTTCACTTCATCTTATCTTCATTCCAGCTTTGTGAGGGAGTGATAGAACTGTGATTATAAGTCCATTTGTTGGACTAGAAATCAAATTTGAGTGAAACATTGCAAGTGTGAGACCTTTGTGAGTTTCAAGTCAATCAAATCTATTTCTTGTTTGTAGAAGTCACTAGTAAGATGGGATCTGCTGGAGCATACCTTCTAGAAGCTAGTGAGAGGTTGAATTCTACAAATTATGCTATTTGGAAGGTTAGGATGGAGTCACTCTTGGTGCTCCAAGACCTTTATGAGTTCTTGATTGAAGATGAAGATGAACCTCTCTAGGTGCACAGGAGTTAGCTAGATACAAGAAGAGATCTAGGCTTGCACTTCATTGTGTGAAGATGAATGTGAGCAGTGATTTGTTGAGAGAAGTATCAGCTTGTACTAGTGCTAAAGAGGCTTGGGAGTCTTTAAAATCAATCTATGAGTCTAGCAACACTTCTAGAGTTCTTATGCTTAGAAATCAAATTTTGCAAAGCATGAGGAGAAGTGAGGAGAGTGCACAGGATTATGTACTCAGAATCAAGTCTCTAAATAGGGAGTTGGCTTTCATTGGAGAGAAGATTCATGATGGAGAGCTTGTACAAATTGTCCTTAATGGTATAGGAGATGACTTAATTTGGTCCAAATTTTTGCCATCCAAGACACTTTGCCAACTATAGAAAACTTCACAGTGTATTAGTGGCTGAAGAGTGTAGGATGCTCCATGCAAAATCTAGGATGGGTTCCTTGTCGTTGCAGGATGGTGATGAGAAAGCCAATTTCTCATTCAAGGGCAAAAAGAAGACCAATGGAAAGAAGAAGCATCCAAAGGAGGCCAAAGAAGAGGATGATGCATCAAGCTCAAAGGACAAGTCAAAGCAGAAATGCTTCTTTTGTGGAAGGAAGGAGCATTATGCATCTGAATGCTACAAGAGGCTAAGAGCACAAGTGGAGGAGGACAAACAAGGAAACCTTGCAAAGGAGGAGGAAGAGGATGAAGTAGATGTATTCTTGATGGCATCTACATCCTCACCAACAAGCAATAGCAATTCAAGAGACAATTTGTGGATCGATAGTGGGGCTAGCTCCCACATGTCTTGTGAAAAGACTTTTTCTCAACCTTACACTCTTTCAATGCTGCTAAAAAGTTTGTCTTTACTTCAAATGATGAAGAGTGTAGGATAGATGGTGTTGGTACCATCTCTTTGTGTCTAGAATCCTCAAAATGCATGGATCTAGAAAATGTCCTTTATGTATCATCAATCACCAAGAATATGCTTAGTGTTGGTCTACTCTTAGAAAGTGGTTTGGATGTCTACTTTAAGCATGGTGTTTGCTTCATCTTGAAGAATGATGATTGCATTGCAAAGGGATTTAAACATGGAAGACTGTTTAAGTTGGAAGCTAGTGTTGCTTTTGAAAGAATGAGGTTGGCAAAGGAGGAGATCACTCAAGAGGAGATCTTGGCAAAGTGTGACCTTGCTTGCATTGAGGAGGAGCATCAAAAGGAGGAAGATCTTGAGGATCAGCCTCAAATCATGAGAGTTCCAAGGGAGTCCTCAATGACAATGGCCAAGGGAGAGGAGGGGTGTTTTCAAAGCAATCTACTATTTTCAAAGGAGCAAAACTATTTTCAAAGGAGCAAAGTGGGCTCCTGAGTTTTTTCAGGTGCTTTGGAAGCGTGGATCTGTAGCATGGATCTGTAGCGGGTGCATCCAAGGTATAAGGTATAGAACATGTTTTTTCAGGTGCTTTGGAAGCGTGGATCTGTAGCGAGTGCATCCAAGGTATAAGGTATAGAACACATTTTTTCAGGTGCTTTGGAAGCGTGGATATGTAGCAGGTGCATCCAAGGTATAAGGTTTCTAGGTGTTTTCAAGTGTCTCTTGTCCACGGGCCTGTCCACGGATTTCTTGTGTTGTCCACGGGCTTGTCTAGCACGTTGCTTTAGCTGTTTTTCAGTCGCATCCAGCCTTGGTGTCTTGGGTTCACTCCTATACCAGTTTTTGTCAATTGTTAGATGATGTTTGCGTAGATACTGCAGCTGATATGACAAGGATTAGGCATAAGTAAATCATGCTCTTCAGGCTATTCAAAGATCAGATGTTGTGGTTTTGGTTATTGATGCCATGGACTATGGATTTTAGCATCTTTTAAGCATCCTTACTCTTCGCCTCTTCTTTTAGCATTCTTTTCCACTCCCTTCCACGTTTTCTTGTTGTCCTCATAAGCTCTTCCAGCGTTGAAGTTCCAATCACAAAGATTTATTACAACAATGCAGGTCACAAGCAGCTGAGTATCCATTCATCTGCACATGAGCTCATGGGATGATCTTTTGACCAAGCGCCCACTAGTTCTAATGTATCTTGTTGTCTGGAACAAGACCAGGGCACAATCTTCAGCCTTGTGAGGTCTAATCACAAAGTTTTAGACCATCAAGTTCTTCATGCATAATACATACCAAAATAGTACACATCCTTCATCAGTGTGTGATGCATAAAGAGACCATGCATTTTATGTCCGGCCACTTGGACTTCACTATGCATTGAAAACTACACTCAAATGGCTAGTGTCATGTAGACCTAATTCTTGTCTGTCCCATTCCTACCTCCTATACTTGTCACATTTCTGAATTGATCTTCTTAGCTACTATGAAGCCAAAGCACAATTTTCACACCTGCAGCCCTTTGAAGATCCGCATCAATGTGTATCTACTGTCAGTCACTTTTCTAAAGATTACAAATCTCTAATAATCATGCTTATGGCTAAGGAATTTCTTTGTCAGAGATCACTCTTCTGATGGAGAGTATCGTTACTAACTAACACATTTTTGCATTGCAAGTCCAACACACTTTTCTATCTAGAAAGAGGCATAGTTCCAATTCAGATATCAACGCACTTTCTGGAAGCAAAATCAACGCATCTTCTGCCCTCAGAAGTAGTGCATTGCATCTATGCCATTTTCCAGGTAGTGCAAACCCTAAGATCCATCAAAATGGCCTGTCAGATTCTCTTCTCCCCTGCAAAGATGATGGTGTGTAGATCCAATCCAAAGGAGTTGCGTTTTTTGCTGAGCGAGTGCGTGTAGACTTGTGCAGATCGGCTTTTGGCTTGGCAAGTGCGGGAAAAGCACATGGGTCACGTTTTTTGGCTGGGCAAGAAGAGCACAAGTAGGGCGAATTTTTTTTTTGGGACTTTCCAAGCATTAAGATCCACTATTTGGGCTGAGAAAATCGGTATAATCAGTGATAAATGTCGGAGGTGGGCTATTACACTACTCGCACAACCATTTTTGGCATTTGGAGATATTAAGATCCATCTTTTGGAGCTATGCGAGTACTCAGGTGTGCGAGTCATTTCAATCTATTTCTTACCTTCTTCCGATCTGTGAGCAAGTTCCTCACCATTCAAACAGCTGTGCGAGTACCTCAAGTAGGTTGGGTGGGTAGGTTCCCCTGTGCGAGTCATTTTTGTTGATCTTGCATCATTACTTCTACGATTCTATTGTGGGGTCATTTTTTGGAGTTGTGCGAGTAATTTTTGTGTTGTGCGAATCATTTTTGGAGTTGTGCGAGTCATTTCTGTGTTGTACGAGTCATTTTTGGAGTTGTATGAGTCATTTTTCATCATGCACGAGTAAGTTCCCGTGTGAGAGTCCTTTTTCACCCTGTCTGTACGAGTCATTTTTCATCGTGTGCGAGTAAGTAAGTTCCCGTGTGCGAGTCATTTTTCACTCTGACTATGCGAGTCATTTTCCATTTTGTGCGAGTCCTTTTTCACCCTGTCTATGCGAGTCATTTTCATCGTGTGCAAATAAGTAAGTTCTTGTGTGCGAGTCATTTTTTCACCCTATCTGTGCGAATCATTTTGACTTCTTTTTTGCATCATTCAGATCTGTGCGAGTCATTTAACTTGTTTTTTGCATTATTTAGATCTATGCAAGTCACTTTGACTGCGAGTCATTTTGACACCCTCAGAAGTTTGTTGTGTGCATCATTTTTTGAATTGTACGAGTCATTTTTTGAGGTGTGCGAGTCATTTTTTTTGAATTTTGCGAGTCATTTTTTGAATTGTCTGAGTCATTTTGGAGCTGTGCAAGTCATTCCCTGGAATTTACACAGACCCTTACCAACTATAGGAGTGCTCAAAAACTCCCAAAGGAGGTAAAAATAATAAAAAACAAAACAAAACCTATAGAAATACCTTCAAGTGCAAAATCTTTGATCTTTCCCAAAATAGAACTATCTAGTACTCGCATAGCCTATTTTTGACAAGATCTTGACTTGTTTGATATGGTTCCACTCAAGAAAATCCGAGCTCTTGCAGATGCACATTGCACCTAGAATTGTACATATCCATCTTCCATCGCCGACAATTTTATCATGATGAATCTGGTTTGATAGCCTTAGGCACCTCTAGTAGGGAACGCCTTGGAAGTGTCCTAGTAGGAAGCCATAGATCCATCACGATAAGCTTGCCAAATCTGTCGATATCAACATCCATCACCCATCACCTAAGTGCATAGAATATATGCTAGATCACGATGGCAACAAGTGTAAATCAACAACCTCCGTGAGTGGCAAAGAGGACCTTGCGAATCGATACACCGAAGTATGATGGGGACTCAGATCCAGTTTGTTTCCTTCAAGACTTCGACAATGCTTGTAAGTTCTATGGAGACAGTTTGGACACTGAAAAGTTAAGACTGTTTCTGATGGTTCTACAAGGCAATGCGAAAGAGTGGTATTTAAATCTAGAGAGCCCGGATATCGAGTCATGGGAAACCATAGAAAAAGCTCTCACCACAAGGTTTAAACCCTCCAAGCTCACTCGAAGCCCTTTCGTCCAATTGACTCAGATCAAAATGAGGACCAAAGGAGTCGGCACCTATATTGAGCATTTTAAACATCTCAAGGTAGCGTGTGGGCTATAAAATCATCAAAAAATGGCCATTAAACTATTTTTAGTCAGTGTACCCAAGGCCATCAGGAGTGAATTGAAACCCGCAGACTCGTGATGAAGGGTCTGACAAGGAATGCGATTATCGCGAGAAAAAGAGTAAGGGGTTGGATAAACACGAGACTTCACGTATTGAAGAATCCGCCTCAACCAGCACGGTCCATATCCTTCAGCATCTAGAAGGTTGGCAATGGGCACACCAAGCACAAATGGAGAAGTTGACCTTAGAGTTCCAAAAAAATGCTAAAGGATGTGGCCGAAAAGACCTTCCCTATCCATGAAAATATATGGTGCCCTCTGTGTGCTCAACACCATGCTGCTAATGAGTGCCCACATGCAAGAATGTACTATCAGCAAGCAACAAGACCAATATACGATCCGTACCTCCAAATTATGCACCGAACTCCACTGCCAATGCATCCATGCAGAGGCCAGGAAAATACCAACCAAGGCCAATAAGCCCAGTTTTTCATCAACCTCGATCCACTGGTTCTATGAACCATCCTACACGACTTTTATATTCTCAACTAGAGTCTTCTTGTCCAAGGCCGATCGCTCTCCATCCAACACAACAGCCTTTTGTAGAAAGGAAAATATTGCTACATCATCTATCACACAAGTTGATTCCGACTACATAGACCTAGCGATGTATTATATAGAAGCTACCAATGTGCATGCTTATCAAGTTGATCCATTTGCACCTTACTAAAATTAGTAGTATTAGATGTGTCTAGGCTCGTCTAGTCTTACTGATTCTTTTGTCATCCACGGATACATAGTTGCTTCCAATTCAAATAGAGTTACATCCTATCTAGCAACCATGTAAGGTCTATCTCAAACTCCATCCATAGATAAAACCTAGAATGTACCACCTCAGATTTGTGTCTTCATTACATATCTATGACCAAGCAATTGATATCATACCCTGGAGCCAGTTTTGAGCTACCGCCTGATGAATCATGGCCGTATGTTTTATCTGAGTGAAAGTAATCTAAGACATAATTGTCTTATTGCATGCTATGTAAATGTTATACGTTATCACTTGTTTTTCTTTGGTAGCAGAATAAAATCTAAACACATAACTTGCCCATCATGTTTAGGCTTATACTTTATCCGTAATGGCTTAAGTTATTCAGTTCTAAGGTTAAATTGTCATGGGAACTGCACATAGATATGTGATTTCAAGTTATGTAAAAGTTAGTCACAAAGGCCTATTGGGGGTTTGTCCCATGGCACCAGTGTAAATCAAAGTTAAGTTAGTCTATGTGGCTTACTTGTCCCACAGTGCATTTCTGTAAGTGACCAGCACTCCAAGTATAAATAGGAGTGGAAGAGTCCATTTTCAAGAAGAACCTCATTTTCAATACATGCCTATCTTTCTCTTTGAGTGTTCTCCCTTGTGTGGTTTCATGTACTGTGTTACTTCACATTGTATTGTATATTATTCATCTGGCAACAGGGCCCTCCATTCTCTAGTAGGGTAAGCCTTAGAGGAGGGGATTTTAGGTTAAGCTGTCATTGAATTAGGTTAGGCCATCATTTGAGTCAGTTCCTAAGTAGAGAAACGAGAGAAGAGCGGATCTTACCCTCAGAATACTCATCCTATGCTCATAATGCTCTTCCCATCCTCTTGCTCAAGCTAATTGGAGAAGCCATAGCGTAGACTAGTTGGGAGACTTCCATAGTCATGCTAGATGGAGCCATAGCTGATGGAGGATGCTGAAGATCCAACACAAACTGTTTCATCTTTAAAAGATACATCAATGTAAGGCATAGAAGAATTACCTGGTGCCTTAAAGGAGCGGTCACCTTTCTTCCATCTCTTCGGGCAGTCCTTGGAAAGGTGCCCTTTCTCCATGCAGGAGAAACACAGCTTGTCGCTTTTGGCCTTGTCGAAGTCCGCTCTCTCCAACCGAGGACGCTCCTTTTTCTTCCCCGAAGGAGAAGCTTTGTCGACCATGCGCTCCTTGTCTTTTTTGAAAGAAGGGCCCATGGAGGATTTGTCTTTGGCTTCGGGCTTTGGCTGCTCTTTGCGGGTTATCATGTTCGTATCGTTGAAAATCCAAGCGAAATGCACAACATCCTCTAAGGACTGTGGCTAATTACGACATACCTCCAACTGATATTCCTTGGGTAAGCCCAAAATGAAATGCAGCTTAAGGAGTACCCTGTCTATGCAGTTAAAAGCCCACGAAGCAGCCTCTTGGAAGTCTTGCAAGTAGACGTCCAAGGGCTTCGTCCCCATTTGCAACGTGGCAAAACGATGATAATATTCAAAATTGTCTAGGACAGGCATAAAGGTAGCCTTAAAGGCTACCTGGAAGTCATCCCAAGTGGTTGGGACTGTAGCTCGGTCTTTAAGATCCTACCACCACGAATACGCCTTACCACGTAAAAACATGATGGCCGTCGAAATATGCAAGCTATCTGGTAGATCGTGCATGGAAAAATGCGAAGTCCATCGATCTAACCAGGCTAACACCACATCTTGGTGTCTGTCCTTCTTTTCTCCGGTAAAAAATTTCAGAGTAAACGCCGGGTTTAGGAGAGCTTGTCAAGACTGGGACATAGCCCGAATCTCAACTTTCGCCCATTCATATTTTGAGCGTATGTCCACAATTTGTTGTTGTAATAAATTTATGGCATGCGTCATGTTCTCCATATCAGTCCCGACGGGACTTGGAACTCTAGTCTCATCCAAAAGGGTGTCCATGGAAAAAGGAGTAATAGAGGAAAAACTAGAGGAAAAACGGAGAGCTACGGTGAAAACCCTAAACCCTAAACCGCAAAAGGGAAAAAGCTAAAGCACGAGGCCTCAAGAAATAACCAATTTGAGAGCATGCAACTTGAGAGCAAAAGAACTCTACAACAACTTGGGAGAATGAGGGAAAGGAAGTGAACGTATCTCCTTTACCCCCTCCCCAAAGCTCCTCTCCACCCTCATGCAAAAAGGACAAGTGGAGCCCAAGAAAGGCCCCTGCCCATTTGTCCCTTCTAGACCTTTCTAGACATGTGGTGCCACCCTAAGCTGCCACATGGATCATGGACCCCAAGGATTCCTTAAATACAATTTTGGCCCTTTCTCCCCTCTCAAACTCCTAACGTACTACAGCTCTCTCCCCTCTCATGAAGATCTGCAGGTACAAAGATGGAGGAGGGAGAACGTACGACCCTTCAAGGACAGGCCATTAGGGAGTACCGAACCACATTCACACAAAGGGAACGTGTGCAACTTAAGAAAAATCGATGGCTCTTTGATTATCACAAAATAATGTCGTCGGAGAATATTGATTCAGACCGATATCTGAGAGTAAGTTCCTCGACCAAATTTCTTCCTTTGTAGCCTAAGAGGCTACGATATACTCTGATTCAGTGGAAGATAGAGCTATCAAAGATTGCTTGCAACTGTTCCAAGAAATTGGACCATTGTTGAGGAAGAATGTAAATCCGAAAGTAGATTTACGAGTATCTACATCTCTTTCCCAACTTGCATATGTGTAACCACTGAGGAAATTGAGTTTGTCGTTGCCGACTGTTCCATAACAAATGCAAAAGTCCATAGTAGCTCGAAGATATCTCATGACTTTGATAAGAGCCTTCCAATGAGTTATACCAGGATTAGCCATAAACTGACTGAGAGAGCTTACTGCAAAAGCTATGTCCGGCATACATAAGAGACCCTATAATAGAATGGTAAGGATACTCACACATCTGCTGCTTCTCGTGAATTGTTTGGGGACACTGGTCCTTTGACAATTTGAGTCATGGTTCCATTGGCGAGAGAGCTCACTTGCAATTAATCAGATTATATCTGACTAAAATCTGTTGTGTAATGTAGATCAACTTCTATTTTCTATCTCTGTGGATTTGAATACCAAGGCAGAAATGAGCTTCGCCCAGATCGGTCATGTCGAATTCGGAAGATAGCATCGTCTTTGCTTCTTTTATCAGATCGGTACTATTGCTGGTATCATCCACATATAAAGTGATAATGATAAAAGACTGTTGCACTGCTTTGAAGTAAACGTTTGAATCAGAAGAGCTAGGTGTGTAGCCGTGATTAATAAGAAAAGTATTGATCCTTTGAAACCATGCTCGAGCAGATTGCTTCAAGCCATAAAGTGCCTTATGGAGTTTGCATACATGATTGTGTTTACCCTCGATAATATAACTTTCAAGTTGCACCATGTAAATGTCTTCTTCAATAACTCCATTCAAATATGTTGTCTATACATCCATTTGATGTATTTCCAAATCTGATGCAGTGGCAAATGATAGCAAAAGTCGAATAGAAGAATGCTTGACTACTGGACTTAAAGTTTCAGTGTAATCGATGTTGTATACCTGAGAAAAACCTCTGGCGACAAGTCGTGCCTTTCTTCTGTTGATGCTTCCACCTGCGTTGTACTTGACTTTATATATCCATTTACAATCAACTACATTTCTACAAGCAGGTAATTCGACAATCGTCCATGTCTGGTTATTGATAAGAGATGAATACTCTTTATCCATAGCTTCTTTCCAGAGATCAAAATCAGGCTAACTGAGTGCCTCTTCGACAGATGTCGGTTCCTGAACAAAATAAGCTGTAGACTCGTCAATATACTGGTTGGGTGGTTTGTTAATTCTTGAAGATCTTCTGGGTAATAGAGGAAGTTGATCATTTCTATCATACTGTAGTTGCTGAACTACAACATCATCATCTTCTGACCTGCCGTTGATTCGTTGTTTGTCGAAAGTAGAAGAGCTTGGACCTTCAATGGGAATAGTTGCCTGCAAAACTGGAAAGTTCAAAGCGTCAAGAGAATCTAACAGGTCGACTACATGGAAATTGCCCTTTCCTTTGAGGTTTTGAGACTGATCTTCGATGAAGAATGCCATTCATCACTCTAAACCATGTAAAGGCTGTGATTGGTCAAGAACACATTGAGGTCCAGCGATCGATAACAATGTCACTTTTTAATTCTTGAAACTGTCCACCCTGCCTCAATAGATAGCGATAGACAGTTTTGGATATGTGATAATCTTCTAAAAATGTAGGTGATAGTAATGATATAATTACAATTTTTCCATGCTATAACTTGCTCTTTATGGCTCAAAGAGCAGCAACGAAGGGTTGCCTCACTCATGCACATACTATATGCATTTTTGGTGATTGGAATGGGCGCTATCCAACGATGGACATATCACTGCATATTGTCCAAAACATGAGTGTTTATCAATATTGATATGTTCTATCCAGTGATGGATTGCATAGGCATGATGGACTCACATTTACTCACCAATTTACACACAGAGCCCCTGCTGTTCCAACAATGGGCGGGAGAGTGATCTCCTTTTCAAGTGTTAATACTGTAAATTTATTTATGGCTAACTGTCTAGCGATGGACCATGAACTTATGCTATTTGTTCATAGACTTCTTCGCTTGATATCTCATGTTGTAGCTTCATTATACTGCTCCGGCTTTGTTAGAATATTACTTGGTTCTTTCCTGAACCGATACTCACTATTGAAAGGTATGCAACCAACTGGATCTCTGCAATGCAAGTTAACTAACACAGTCAAGAGATGTCTTGTATAGTGCTTTCTACATAACTTCTCGTAGCAATACGCTCAGTCCACGGTTTCTTGGCTTGCTTATGATCTAAAAGAGTAAGAACTCATTCGCTTAAAAACTACTATGGTTGCCTCTCAAGAAGCTACGTCTACAACTATTCAGGTACGCTTCCCGAGTTTAAATAAATTATTCACAACTGTTGGAAGTAAATTTGGTTTGTCAATGTTTGGCTAGATCTACTCACGATGTGGTGTAGTATATAGAGGATCGTCCATTATTGGATTGGGTTAGTGGTGACAGTGGTTGATGGAAGTGCAGTTAGTAATTGTAATGCAAAATCATCCACGTTGACTGTGGAGTCAAGTAGGGTGGAGATTTGTATAGGTGAGGGCTTTTGTGGAAGTGTGGAAGTGAAGCCCGTGTTGAGAGTTAGTGAGGGTGTGGAGGTGGCAGTAAATGGTGGGGGTGGTGGTGGGAGTGTGAGAGCAAGTGATGGAGAAGAGATTGCCTGTGTGGACGGAATCACGCCCATAAGATCGGAGCCGGAAGTGCTTGCCGTTCTGGAGCTGCCTGCTGTTGCTGCTACTGCTACTGCTTGTCAGCATTGCTGGGCCTGGTGAAGTAAGGCTACCTGCTACTCTAGGACCTCCTTTGGGACCTGCGATGGTTTAAGACTCCCTCCAAATTCAGCATATTCCACCCCGATGTCGCTGGATAGAATGTCATGTGGGACATCGGCTTCTGTGCTGATCGCCTTCCCTTTCTGCTTCTTAGTAGGTGGGGCTGGTGAGACTGGTTTTGCTATCGGTTGGGGGGTGACTCGCTTTTTTGTACTTGGATAAACATCATCCAGCTCCTTGATGGCAGTAGCTGCCCTAGACCCCAATTGTTTGGTGACCAACATGTGGAGGAGATACCCACATTTGGTAGTTGGTTTGCGAGCTTTCAGAGCTCCGCACAGCTTCTTTGCTACCTTCTCAGCCCACTTGTAATTTTGAGTGGGATCATCCATGGTGAGGGTCAGAGAAAAGAGGTCGCTCGGTGGTATGCGATCCATCTTGGTGGTATGCACTGTGACCATGGTGACAAGGATCTCTAAGGCGGCCCGTAGATGGGGATCCGTGATGAGGCGGATAGCGATCCCGTCATTGGTTTGGGCAATGGTTTTGCCGTCGTCTGTCAAAAATTTTGTGAAGTACTTGGCATCATAGCTGGTGCCCTTCCCATGGATTGTCTCTTCAAGATTAGGAAAGTCGATGCTCTGGAGATCCCCAAGAGAGACGATGATAATAGAATAGCTGCAACTCTTGGATGTAATCCGGAAAGTTTGGAGCTCATCCGAATAGGTGGAGTAGGCTGCTCGAATGAGGCTCTCGCTCTGCTGGTCCCAGAAAAGTGTCAGATCAAAGCCAAGGTTGGTGAGGATATCCTTGGCCAGGGTCAGCTGCTCGGTGTAATTCTTAAGATAGATCATGATGATATCCCCTAAATAAGGACGAGGGGGTTTACGTCGATGCAAGCTAAGCGAGGAATCGCGAGAAGCCATGATAGCAGTGATTTTAGATTGCTTTGAGAATTTTGAAAATTTTGAAAAAAATTTGGCATGAATTCGAGAGCAGCAATCTAAAATGAACTCGTGGAGAGAAGGTGGAGGATTATATATAGACTTTTTTTGGTAGGAATTCGCAACTTCACCCAGAAATCGTCCTCAGTGTCCACGATTTGGTAATGATGGTCATGAATTTTGAGGCAACGTTCTGAGGGCCCGCGAATTCTTTTAAGTGATTTTTCTATGCCAAAAGAGAAAAAATCGTCTGACAATGCAAAAATGTGTCTGATCAGAATTCACAGAGATAGCAAACAAATCGTGAAGATCAATTTGAGCTCCAGCGAATTGTCTACAAATTTTGATGATGGATATTTGATAAATAAAACTACATTTTTCTATTTTTAGACATTTGTTTATCTGAGACAGTTTTCGTGGAGGCCAAAAATGAATCTTGCGCTATGAAAAAGGGGTCAGACAAATTTTATCTGAGATGTTGAAAAAAATTTCTTCTGGAACTAATGACTTTTGTGGTTTTCTCAGAGAAGATTGTTGGTATACCTGATCTGATAGTGTCTTGATGGTTGGAACAAGAAAGCACAGCAAAAATGTTGTCGAAATGGCATGCAGACAATAAAAAAAAAAAAACAGTAGGAATGAAAACAGCTAATACATATCAAGATAAAAACAGGGTTCATTGTACTTTCTCAGTCGACTCCCATTGACCACAGTGTCAAGGATATCGTCTTGAAGGGTTTGGAGTTGGACATATCCAAAGGCAAAGATTTTCTTAATGACGTAAGGTCCTTGGCCAGAAAATTTTATTTTGCCTTTGAAGGCTTTGGCCTGGTATAGCAGGACCTTATCTCCAATCTGGAAATCTCTAAGTTTCAATGATCGATCATGCCATGCTTTTTGTTGTCATTTGTGGACTTGTTGAGCATGGATGCTGATCTTTTGTGTTTCACAAAGTTGCTCCAAATGGAATAACCTATTTGCTAGATTTTGAGGAGTATCAAGCTCAAGGTTATAGGCTACTCAAAGGGAGGGGATATGGAATTCCATAGACATAATGACTTCTTGGCCATATGTGAGTTGTAAAGGGGTTAAGACTGTAGCTCACTTCGGGGTGGTGCGATAAGCCTAGAGGGCAGCATGGAGTTTGAGCTCCCAATCAGATCAGCTAGATTCGACGGTTTTGGTGAGAATTCCACATGGGATTTTATTGGTGGATTTTGCCTGGCCATTGCAGCGTGGATAGTATGGGGAACTTTTGCGATGTACCACAAAAAATTTGGAAAGAAGATCTACTATGACAGAGTTAAGGAAATGTGTACCCCTATCACTGATAAGCTCTAGAGGACATCCGAACTGAACTATAACTTATTCATAGAGAAATTTGGCGGTAGAACGAGCATCAGCATTGTGAACAGCTCTTGCTTCAGCCCATTTGGTGCAATAGTCCATAGCTACTATGATGTAACGAGATTGTGTGTGTCAAGCAGCAGGACTAATAGGTCCGACATAATCAATTCCCCATTTGTGGAAAGCTTGATCAGTGGTTATGGGGTGTAAAGGCATGTAGTCTATTTTTTGAAAGTGTTTTGTGCGTTGGAAGACATCACAAGCCTTAGTGTAATTGTGCGTATCCTTGAAGAGTGTTGGCCACCAAAAACCGGCCAAGAGGATTTTCTTAGCAATTGTTTCAAAAGAGAATTGGCATGCACCAATACCTTCATGAGTGAGGGAAATTACAGAGGGTATTTCTCCTTCAGTAAGACATCGTCGGATAATTCCATCTAACCCTTGCTTGTAGAGTTGTCCTGCAATTAACGTATAAGGTTTAGTTTTGAGGACCAACGCACGTTGTTCAGGTTTAGAGAAGGAAGGATCCATCTGCCCTGAAATTAGATATTCGATAGTTTCCTTAGCCCATATAGGTGTAGAGTCAACTTGGAAAAGGATTGCATCTGGTAAATCATTGTTGATGCCTTGATCAGGGGTAGGAAGGGTAGGGATTCGAGATAGATGGTTTGCTAAAAAATGCTGAACTCCCTTACGAACCACGATCCTAAACTCAAATTCTCGCAATAATAGGATCCATCTAGTAATATTGCCTGTGGTGCAGGTCTTGTTGATGAGATACAACAGTGCTTGATGATCGGTGAAGAATGCAAAGACTTTTCCTAGAAGATAATGGCAAAACTTCTGAACTGCATATACCATTGCCAAGGCTTCGCGTTCGGTAGTGGTATAATTGACTTCAGCAGGTACCAATTGTCGACTAAGAAAACGAATTGGGTAGTCCTTTTTGAATTCTCCCGGTTGGTGAGCACTGCTCCAATGGCATACTTGGATGCATCGGTATGCACATGGAATTCTTTAGAATAATCAGGAGCCCGGAGGATGGGTGCATTGGTAAGGGCTTCCTTGAGTTGATTAAAGACGATGCGTTGTTCATCCATCCATTTGGGAACTACAAGTACTTTGTAGATTAAGCGTGCTTTGTTAGCGAAATCGAAAATAAAGCACCGATAGTAGTTGGCATGGCCAAGGAAGGAGTAAACTTCACATATTGTATGCGATTCTTGTAGATTTTAAATGATAAGGATCTTTTCAGGGTCAGTGACAATGCCATTTCGTGAGATAATATGTCCTAACACAAAATCATGGGTTACCCAAATCTAGCATTTTTCAGGGTTAAGAGAGATGTCGAAGCGTTGACATTGGATAAAAAAAATTTCGAGCACAGATAGATGGCGTATTTTTTTGGAATGTGCTCCTAAATCGTCCAAGTAAACTTCTAAGGTATCGCCCATCTGCTGAGAAAAGGCTGCTTGCATAACACGTTGGAAGGTGCTAGGAGCATTGCAGAGACCAAGGGGCATGACTTTCCAGCAGAAGGTTCCTCATTTTGTGGCAAACACGGTTTTGTGTTAATCTTCTTCAACGATTTGGATCATATTGTATCCAATAAAGCCATCTAAGAAGGAGTAAGCCTCATCTCCTGCTAGATTTTCTAAGATGGATTCTCTGAAAGGTATTGGAAAATGATCACGTTCAGTGATGGCGTTAAGTTTCTTAAAATCGACACAGATGCGGAGTTTTCCATTTTTCTTGGAGACGATGACAATTGGGGTGACCCACTCAGTATGCTCAATTTCATAGATAAATCCTGCATCTAAGAGGCGTTGTAATTCCTCTTTGATCTTGGCCTTATAGATGGGATTGCATCTATATGGACGACTCGCAGTGGGTCTCGCACCCGGTTTAAGCGGGATACGATGCACAACTACTTGGGGTGAGACGCCTTTCATGTCTTTATAGGTCCAGGCAAAGACATGTCGATATTTTTGTAGGAGCTTTTCAAGCCGTCTGCGTTGTTCGTGATTGAGATGAGCTCCGACCTGGACAAGATATTCGTTGGTTCCATTCGGCTCACTCGGGGAAAGGGTTATGCTTTGTGTAGGGCCTTCATAGGGTGAATTACCAGTTGGCTCACGTTGAGCTTGGGGTAATTGGATTGTGACATCCTCGATCATGTAGTCCTTAAAGTATGCAGGAACATCATGGGCTGGAGATTCAAGGGGAGCCTTGCCTTTCTCTTGTCGAGATGGTGCTTGGAATGTAGGACTAGAGGCAATCTCAAAAACTTTCCGAACAATGCTAAGGTCACCCGACAGTTGAATTTGAAGTGGTTTTTTCATTTTCTCTTTCATAGTATGACCACGTGGTTGAGGTTTCGGTGTTGGAGATGTGTGTGGATGAGGGATAGTTGGTATGTCATGGAGGATCTCATCATCAATTTGAAAGATAGTCTCCCCCTCACAGAGATTCCATGGATAGTGTGGGCATTTGGGATGGTAGAATTTTGTCTCAGGTTTTTCAATTACAACCTTGGAAATTGGTTCCACCTTGGAAGCATGTTACAGATAGGTCCTAGGTGGGAGTGCTTCCATATAGTTGAGGATCTGAATATCATAAATGTCCATATCTTCTGGGCAATTCTTAATTCTAAGACGTTCTCGTCATTAATGAATAAACTGTCTGATTCATTAGTAGGTAGCCATGCAACATTTAGCAGTTCATCATGGTGTGGAAGAATATCAATAAAATTGATATTGATGATAGGTGTATCTAGATCAGGTAATTTGTCGTGATGGATCGAGAGTGGAGAGGTACAATTATCTTGATGCTGGGCACAGTAATCGGCATTCACACAATCAATGGTAGCTAGACTGGTTGGACCACACTTTGATCAGCCATCCGAAGCTGACAAGTAGGTTTGGCTAGCTTGTTGCTCAGATTCCATTCCATCATGAGGGATGTGGAAATAATATTAACCCCGGAACCTCCATCGAGTTTTGCTAAAACTTCACGGGATTGATGATGGGTAGTTGGAATTTTGATGTTGCCTCGTTCGTTGAGTGGATTGGTTAGATGTAAGGGCATTGCATGCAACTCGTTAATAGTGGTGGATTGGATCTGTTGTTTCCACTGGCCATCATGCTTCCAGAGTACATGGAAGGGAAGAGTGACATTGGCTTGTAGTAAATCTCCCCAAACTTTGGTACCTTCAAGGGTTTTGCTTTCAAAGGGCTTGTGAGGTACTTTATGGGAAGAGGAAGATTGTTGGTCGCACTGCGGATTTGCTGGCGATACTCATGATGCAGTCAAATTTCTTTAGATGGGTGAGGGTAAAGTATCGGAGTTGAATCATCACTTGGAGGAACAACCTGCGGTAGAGTTTTGTTGGGTGCAAGTGTAGGGGTTTGGCGTTGGATTTGTGCCCGAGTCAAGACGCAAGTAGGACGTGTTTCGATTGGTAAGGTTTCTACTTGCACTGAACAGACAAGAGCGGCTGGCTTAGATCAGAATGGGAAGTCCTTTACGTGATGTTCAATACCACAGTTTTCACAAGCTGGAGGAAAGCAGAGTTTATCTGGGTAGCAAATACTAGGATGTTTACCTGCACAGATAAAGCAGCCTCGTATTTCGGGTAGTTGATGTGCGGCAAAGACAGCTTGGTTTGGATTGTAAGCTTGGGCATTGGGATCCACTGGTTGAGCATTAGAATCATAGGTATAATAAACAACCATTTCAGTAGAGTACTGCGGTTGAGTATTGTCTTCCACAGAGTAGGTGGCCGGATCAATGGTATTTGGATCAAGATAATGGACAACGTTTTGTGGGGCAGGTTGGTTAACAACAAACTGTTGACGGGGGGATGGGTATTGATTTGGTGCAGGTGGTCGTGGTTGGTAAACCCCCGGTCGTGGCACAGGTTGTTGTGGCGGCTAAGGGCGGTAAGTTCGGTAGATGGTGGGTCAGGTGGCTGCCGGGAAATGATTTTGCAATTGAGGGCATTCATTAGCAGTGTGATGTTGTGAGCAAATTGGACACCAGACATTTTCCCTTGCTGGAAAGGATTTCTCAGCAATCTGTTTCATGGCGGTTTGGAAATCGGCAGTGAGTTTTTCCATATGAGATTGTTGAGCTTTTTGCCAGGTTTCCATTTGATGTAGAAGTTCTAAAGACTGAGCAATATTATCAGACTTCGTGTGATTAGGACGGTCTGGATTTCTTTTCACGATGGTCAAAGTCATCATCGGAACCTTCGTCTTCCTCATGGATAGCATCCGTCATCACATTTTCAAGTTGATCATAAAGGTCAACTGGTTTGAGTTCACAGCGGATGTTTTTAGGCAATCCAACTAAGAATAGTTTTATGGCCATTCGTTCGGTGATATTTTCATCAACACATTATACTTTGAGACGTTTTAAACGCTCAATGTAGTTTCGGACAGACTCTTCGCGATGCATCTTGATATGAGTAATTTGAATGAACGGGCTCTGAGTCAGTTTGGATGGCTTGAGACGCTTGATGAGAGCGTTCTTGAGGGTGGTCCAAGAAGCAAGATCAAGAGCTTCGAGATTCAAGTGCCACTCCTTGGCGGTGCCATAGAGTAACATGGAAAATAGGCGAAGCTTTTCAGTTTTAGAGATATCTCCATAAATGATCAATTACATCATCATGAAGAACCCTTCAAGATGACTGAATCGGAAGCACCGCATACAGGATTACTCATGAACATTTTGTCTAGCAAGATCAATATTTCATTGGGAGAGTTCCTAAAGTTGGTGCCAATAGCTAAAGAAGTCTTAGCGCAAAAGTTAGCTCAAGAAGAATTATAAGTCCACCAGGAGCCGCTTTTTTGTGCTAGATTTGAAGAATCTAACGATGTACTCCATGTTGGAGCCGCTTGGGAAAGTGAACAAAAGAATATCACTCTACCGATACAACATAGACAATTTTCTAAAGAAGCAGCCGTGATAGATGGCGATTCAGGAGTTAATCTGATTTCTGCAAAGCTATGTACAAAATGGGGCCTTACAAAGATTAAGCTTGCTACTTTTGCTATTAAGCTAGTAGATCAAACAACAGTTTGTCCACGAGGAATGGTGGAAGATATACCTGTCAAGATTGCAGGAGTATAGTTCGTCATTACTTTCGTCGTGATGGACTTACCAGAAGCACCAAATATCTATCGAGTTCTATTAGGACGTCCATGGTTACGAGTTGCGCAAGTAATTCATAACTGGAGTACCGGAAAAATCTTTGAAAATCGTGAACGTGCACTTAAAGTTGATCCTACGACTTGGACTATCAAACCAGTGGTTCAAAAAGCGGATGACGATTCATCAACAACGGATCACACTTGTGATCGACCAGAGAAAAAATTGGGAGTTCACTACGATTCTCAAACGGATACTGTCAATTGGAATGAAGCTCTTGCAACAATTGATTGTATAGCAGGATATATGTGTCAACAAGATATTCAATCAGATTTGAGCGAGATTTCCTTATTAAATCGAACTTTGGATACACCAATCACGTTTCCACTAAATGTGCTGAATGTAGCTTGGGTATCAACAGAACCTATACCAGATCCAATTGAGGATGATCTCATACCAGTGAGCCATGCCTTAACTTATGATGGCAATGCAGAACTTACGGATGAACAGTTTCTACATCATATGGATCCGACCATATTTGGAGAGCCTAATGTTCCTGATGAACCAACAATCAAACCGCCCAAAGTAGTTATATTGAAAGGAGGCAGGATCACAGGTTCAATAACGAAGAAACAAGCTAAGCGACATTATAATACGGTCTTGAAAGAGAAAATCTCCCTCAAAAGATCGATTCAAAGGAAGTACCACCTCTATTGGATAAAGGCAAAGGAAAAGTCAAGAATGATCCTTCAAGTCAGATTTCCAGCAAGACATCATCGTCTAGGAAATCTTCACCTGTGAAGAAAGGTTTATCATCTTGAAAGTCATTACCTCCATGATCAATTCCTGTTAAGAAGGCTAAACGAAGATCCAAGACAAGTCCTTTCAAAAAAGAACAGGCAAATGTAGTCCAACATAATATGCCAGAGCATTTTAAACGTTATACACTTGATGAGGTGGTTATCATGTTACCTAAAGCACATCGTGAACCTGAAGAACACATGCCAGAATCTAAAGAGGTTTTACGATGGCCCAGCTAGGACGCAGCCAATGAATCTTGCTGAACCAGGAGAATGGGAAAAGATTGTACAAGTGGGATCACAATTTACTCATGAATAGTATCAAGCACTCCGTTTGTTACTTATTAAGTATCAAGATTGCTTTGCATGGACTTATCAAGATTTGAAGGGTATTCCGACATCAGTGATTGAACATACCATACCTTTAGTACCTGATGCAGTTTCAAAGGTTACAAAGTTCTATCGTTGTAATCCTAATGTGGCAGATCTGATAAAGAAAGAACTTCAGAGATTGTTTGACGTCGATTTCATTTATGAGATCGAGCATATAGAATGGATTTCATCGATTGTCATTGTTCGTATGGTATTGCCACCGATTATTCTAAGATCAAAGTTATTGTGGAATTGCCACTGCCAGCAACAAATCGAGGAGTTTATGTGTTTATGGGTCATGCGAACTACTAGCGAATTTTTATTATCTTCTTTGCGGATTTAGCACGACCTATATACAAACTAACTATTGTTCCTATATGGACAGTAGAGGTGTTAGAAGCCTTTGAAAAGTTAAAAAAAAGCATTAACTTCAGCACCAATATTGCGTTCTCCATATTGGACATTAGAGTTTCATGTTCATACGGATGTCTCAAAATACGCCATTGGATCATTTTTGAGCAGCCAGGTGACTATAAGAAGGATTATCCCATGCGATTTGCAAGCAGACAACTTACAGATCCAGAGAAGAATTATTCAACAACAGAACGTGAAGCGCTAGCCATGATTTTTTCTGTTCGGAAATTTCGTCACTACCTCATGGAAACACACTTTGCATTTTATACGGATCATCAACCGTTACTTTACTTGGTAAACAAGACGTGTAATACTGGACGTATTGCAAGATGGTTATTATTATTGATTGAATTTGACTTTCGAATTGTGGTTAGAAAGGAAAAGCAACATTATCTAGCCGATCGCGTTTTGCGAATTGAATCCGCACCAGTTAATACTGAAGTGGATGATGAACTGACAGATGCTGCGTTGTTCTATGTTGAAGCAGTTTCTGAGTGGGCGGCAGATATTGTTGAGTACCTGATGCTAGGACAACCGAATGACTCAACAAAAGTACAGAAGAGACAATTGATTCATAAGGCTCAACCTTATCAATTAATTGTAGGACAATTGTACCGTCGTGGATCAAATAATATTTTACGAAGATGTGTTTTACCACATGAGGTACCAGATTTAATCATGTTGTCACATGATGGCATGGGTGGAGGACACTTCTCTACAGATATTACTGTTCGCAAACTTTTGCAATCCGGTTGTTGGTGGCCTACGCTTCATAAGGACACAGAAAATTTTATTCAGACATGTGATGTCTGCCAGCGAGCATGACGGCCTACTTGACATAATTATGAACCCTTACATCCGACTTTATTGCAAGCACCGTTTGAAAAATGGATTCTAGATTATGTTGGTCCTATTCATCCTGGTGCGCAAGGATCTCAGGCCCGATACATTATCATCGCAACTGATTATATGACCAAGTGGGTTGAAGCCAAAGCTGTCAAAGTGGCTGATGCGAAATCTACGGCCAAGTTTCTATATGAAAATATCATAATCAGATTTGGATGTCCGATCGAAATTGTCAGTGACGGGGGTACACGCTTTGTTAATCAAACAATAAAGTATTTACTGGAAGAATTTTTCGTTATACACAGATTTAGTACTCCCTATTATCCCAGACGGAATGGCCAAGCTGAATCTTCCAATAAGATTAATTTGCTGACTTTTTTGGAAAAAGATAGTTAAAAAATAGAAATAAAAATAAAAGATTGATGAGCAAAAGTCAAGAAGTCATCAGCACAAGGAAAAGGAAGCAAAATATTTTTTTTTTTATGAAAAATGACTTAGACAATTACTGATTGGGGCAGATTTGGCCAATACAGTATCAGAAACTTTCGCTAAGCTCTCAAACTGTACATCCACCCTTGATTTATCTAAATTGAGGTGGGTGAAGGTTCCTGACAAGAGAAAATCCAATTTTTGAGTCAGGCGAATGTTCAGTGATATGCCATTTTGAGAACCTTTGTCGAGCATCTTAACCTCATCATGAACCTTCGTCGACCTGCTAGATGATCTTAAAATGTCAAAATTAGACTATCCATAGGTTCAGATTGTAAAAAAATGCATTCATGACAATACCTGGGCGAAGGACCCTCCTGGGCGAAGGTTCATCCTTCGCCAGCCTTGGAAAACATTCGCCTGATAGGTTCAGATCCCTACAGACCTTTGCCGAGATTTTCATAGCCTATTTTTACAGTACTGCACATGCCTGCAAATTTTTGTTCAGAACTGATCAGCCAAACTACTATTCAGTGTGATGGACCCACTAGATTCACCTATAAGTTGGCTGAATTCGATTCATTCCTCACTTGTGCTAGCGAAGCTCTTGCGAGTTTTTCTTGCGACCAAAGTCTTCCAAATTTCTTGCATTGCCTTCTGATACACTTTCACGCGTTTATAATTCCTTTCTGATCATCATGTCTTCTACCGATACTTCCCAGTCTCCGCGCTATACTATCCATCGTGATGTCCCATCTGAAACGGACATCATGATTCTTCCTAGCACAAGCATGGTCACTTAGTGGATGACCCTTGCAGAGCCTCTACTCACTGCAATGGGTATTCATGAGAGAGCCTTTTCGGGTCGTATCAATATGGATTTCATCACTCTTGCCTTCAGTACATGGAAGGAAGAAAAATCCAAATTCTATGTCACTTTCCAGGGAGCCACACACAAAGTGCGCGTCACTGAGGCCGCACTTGCAGCTATAGGAATATCATCTGGTACGCAGGCCTCACCCAATCACAAGCACACCAAATAGGCCATCAAGCCATTTATTGACCTCACCAACGATCTGCACTGGACCAATGATGGCTACCTTTTGGAAGCCATCATTGAGCCTTCCATCCACGCAGCTGCCCAGCTATTGAATAATTTCCTGATGGTTGGCAACCTCAAGAAAGACCGCATCACATCTCAAATCTTTTACAAGATAGTGGAATCCCACACTAAGTTGGCCAAAGCCCCTCTTGAACCATATAATTGGTTCAAGACTGTTTTTGGTGAGCTCAAGCGAGTTATTAAGGCCAATACTAAGAAGCAATTTGTTGTTGGCTCTTTATTGTCCCTCTTAGCCGCTTCTCACTTAGAAAATAGAATCCATGGCTTCCACCTAGATTCCGTGCTTTCGGTTTACGAAGAAGCACCGGCAGAATCATCTCATCAGGTCTCAAGCTCTCATAGTCGTCGTCGTCCACGCAACAAGATCATAATTCTTGACTCGCTATCTGCGTCACGACGTCACACTAGGCATACCTCGTCAGCTGCGCTTCCACCCCCTGCTGCTATTCGCATTGAACTTCCCATCCCCCTAGCCTCTGATGCTTCCCTTGCCTCTGCTCCAATACAAGGACAGTCTGTGACCATTGGGCCTACCATTCCCATCTCAGCTACCCAGGCCACCTCACCCCCGCACACCAAAGCCACCTCACCCAACACACAGTTCTTTATGGATATGTTCGATGATTCCGACCCCCTAAGGGCCACCAAAATCTTTGAAATGCCCCAGAGCCCAGCGCCCTTTGAAACCCAATCCGCTAAAAGAGGATTCGGACATATCCATAAATCTATTGTTGGTGTCGAAGATGCCAGCCAGCAACTTCACACACAAGGCAGCCCAGCCACACTTCGGGTCGACACATCTGTAAAATCACCAAAATAGTTCGACGCCACAGTGCCTGAAGGGTTTGAAGAGGAGGATATTTTTGAAGAAGAAGAGACCGTGGCACCTATTCCATGCCAACCAAGGACAGTACCAACAGTTCCTCCTGCTGTTGTCGCTGCCATGACCATTGATTCTGGTGATGCTCTAGGGTTGGTTTCAAGCCTTGGGCAAGTGATCCAATCTATGTTGGATAAGAAGAAGGAAATGGAGCAGAGGATCTCTGATCTAGGATCCAAAAACACTCTGATCAGCCAAAAAAATGGCCAGTTGGATCGAGAGTTAAAGATAGCCAAACAACATGAAGATAAGGCTGAAAATGAAAAGAAGTTGGCCCAGCAACAAGCTGATCGCTTGGAAACCTACATCAGCTCCCTGCAAAATGCCTTGACAACCGCACAGGATCAGGTAGATAAGGCAGTGCAAGATGTCAAGCAATAGATGCAGCTGCTGAAGGGCCAATTACAGATGGCCGAACAAGATCGCACACGGCTTTAAGGTGAATTGGATGCAACCACCCTTAAACGTGATGCCTATCTGCAAACGCAAATACGCGATTATCTGGTCACACCGACGGAGATTGCGTATTTATTCAAAAAAGTGGAGACATACAAAGTGGCCCTTCAGGGATTCCAAGGCCGCTTTGATAGATTCAAAGGAACAGCTTCAACCGAGTTGGCAAAGACAAAAGAGACCATCATTGCCTATGAAAAAGCAGTCGCTCAAGTGTTGGAAGCCGGACCACAAATCCTCGTCCCGGTCATGCCGCAATTCTCCCCTTCGCGCCAAGAAGCTGTACCAATGGATACAAGGATTGATTCGAGCATGGACTAGGGGGAACTCTAGATATAGTAGGATCAACCGCCAACCATACCGATAGTACAAGCGGGTCCATCCTCATCAAGGACAAGACCTCTATTCAGAAGGCCCATCAGCACCGAGGACCAGATCCAGACCTTCTTAAAGCAACATCCGCATGAGTCCTCGTGTGGTGGATGGGTTCTGAAATTTAAGACCTCCGAGATCGAGGCCGACAAAGAGCTGGACAAAATACCTGCACTGGGAGAGCAGCTGGCATGGAGAATCACGGTTTTTGAGAAAACTCTGGAATCAATTAGGAGTTACGTCGCCAGCCCTCGCTAGTTGCGGGTAGATCCCTATTACGTGCCAATGCCGCGTAGAAATAAATGGAAAGATTTGGGATTGGCTATGGACAAAATCACCATCCATACGCCCAATTGGCCAATCATCCATCAGCCTTACAACTAGACCATCTCAATGGACTTCCATTGTGCTTTACAAGCATATCAGAGAGAGTATGTCCACTCTCCGAATCCAACGGTTCGACAATCGGCAATGTTTGCTAAAGATCTAACTCTGTTGGTGTCAGTGGCAACCAAATGGGACGATTGCCTTCCTCCCCTGGCATTTGATCCAAATAAGCCGATGGCTTCAGAGCAAATCAAAGATCAGCTACCGATTGCTCATCTATTTTCGTGCGGCTATGATGGGAGGCTCTTAAGAATCCCGCTTCACCTCATGGACAACTTCCAAATGGATTGCCAAAGCCCACCGTTGTTTCTTGCCACACAATTTGGATTTCAATACTGCATGTCTCGACTTTATGGAGAAGGTGCAGTATCATTTAATTAAGATTCGGCGCGAAGCCAATAAAAGTCCCCAATAACTGCATATTGCAGGGGTCGTGGGACCGCCACCAGTTTTGGTGGGGGATACTGTTGGAGGGTTTGCGGATCCCAAGGCGACCCTAACCCTAGTTAATAAGTGAGAGGGATTTGGCACCCTGCGTGTGTAAGTCCAACCCAATGATCACATAGTTATTTGATTAATTAGAATGTTAATAAAATGACTTTAGGCCTTTTTGCGGGACTTTTAATGTCGCAGGGCCTAAATGTCAAGTTAGTGAATAAAGTTGGGTTTCCCTCCAATTTTGATGGTTCCCACACTTTTTTAAATTTGAATAAAAAGAGAGGCAAGACTGGACCAATAGGATTCAAAGGCCAGGGTCCTCTCCTCTACTATAAAAAGGGACCAACTCGAGTTGCTCCTGATGTTCATTTCCTCATTTCAATAAAGCAGATTGGTTCTCTTTAAAAATGGATTGATGAATATCCTTGCTCTTCCTCTCTTTTCCTCCATTTCTCATGCTTCCTTTGTATTTGCTAATTGTTGGATTTGATTTTTATTGGGATTGCTATTTCTTATGCTTTTTGTGAGAGAGAAAAGGAGATAGAGAAGAGTAAGTTTCTATCATTGTTGTGGATTTAGGGTTAATGGAAGTAGGGTTAATGGATGTAGTGTTAATGCTTAGTGTTAATGGATGTTAGTGTTAGATCCTCCATTCATGTTGAAATTTGAACTATATTATCGCTCTCATGGGAACGAACCTACGCGTGACAACTAACTCCGTCTCTTTGATGCTAGATTGACTAGATCTTGAATTCAGTTTAAGCAAGGAAAGAAACCCACTACACTAAGCTCAGAACTCTTGAGGACAAACCCAATTGAAATTGACTTTTGCCCATGTCCAATAAATTTCAGTTCCAAGTTTCCCATCCCAATGAAAACTAACTACTCCAAAAAAGATATCTTTTGAGATTGCCTTTCCAACTTTTGACTTTATGCTACATCAACATGATACTATCACAAATGAAATCAACCTAGGTAAACTGATCAACAATCTCTTGCAAACATTGAGTTGTTTTATTGTAGCTTCCTTGAAGAGCACTGAGCCGCAAATCTGTCCCATCAACTATGTAATCCTCTTATTTGATTGTGGTATCAACCTCCAAAAAAATAGCTCCTGAGCTTAACAAGTCTTTGCATTCAAGCAATCACATAAACCAAGCAAAGCACATGTGTTGAGGCTCATTACAACAAAGTCCCCCTTTGAGAGAGCCCTACTAAGGATCTTTGCCTAGCTGCGCACCACAGAAGACATGGAATCGACTCACTCAAAAGAACACAAGTCCATGCCTCCACTTGTACTAAGCTACACATTGACCAATAGTCTTGTCACTTTGGAGACAACTTGCACCAACAAGAAGGTTCATGCTTAAACCCACTTTGTACTACAAATGGGAAGCACATAGACTCAACATTTCTCAACACAAACAGTTGATTGATTAGCATCCAAAACCTCAATGGAATACTAGTTGTGCTTACACCTCAGACAGTTTCAGAATTGTGCGCTTAGGTATAGCACCTGAGTGTCCCATTATCACTCCTACCCAAGATTCCCATAGTCACTCATGCTTTGCACTCATCTTGACAATGGGGTCGACAACACATTGACACACCAGCACCTACAAGAGTCTACCATGCTCACACCCAACTTTCATGGGGAAGCACCTTGGCTCACTAGTTTCATAGCTACCCAAGCCCATGACACATAATCCACACCCTACTAAGCATCAATTGTGCTTAAACTCTCCCAAAAATGGGTTGAGAAGCACGTTGACTCATCGACCTCCAATCAATTACAAGTATGAACTAGCAAGGTAATGACCAATGCTTTACAACGTTCAAGCATTCCTATATGATATGTTGTTAGAATGCACCACTAGATAATCCTACAATTCACCCTAGAGCCATGAAATGGTTGACATAAGTGAAACTTTGAATGTTTTTAAGTATCAAGAGGTTGGTCTAACATATTCTTCCAAAAAGAATATCATAGTCATGAATGGATATCAACCATATGAATAACAGCTGGCTGGTTCCAAGTTTTTTGGTCATGTTTTGGCACTAAGGTTGGTTAGTGGCCTTGTTTTTTGTTTCTACGTATTGGTTTCCAAGTGAAATTGTTTTATGTGGAAGAAGGTGCACTCCGCAAGCACCTAACCCTTCTCAGCGGATCAGCGTATTCCGTCAATACAGTGACACTGGTGGGCTCCCAGCCATATAAGGGTGAAGAACAAAACATAGAATTTAGGGAAATTGTGGTGTCACTCTAGGGAAATTGTGGTGTCACTCACCTTCACCCTTGGACTGTTTGGAGCCCACCACTGTCACTGTAGTGGTGGTGCAGAATATGCTGATCCTTTTCAGCTCGCTCACTATGTAAAGCCCTCTTGTTGGAGCTTAATAACTGCCAATTGCTGTGAGTGAGTAATTACAGCTTAGCGCTGGTTTCCATCATTATATAGACGTTGTAGCCAACTTGCTGTTATACAATATATGTTCCTGCCTAATCCAATTAGTTTATTTCTTCTTCTTTGCATCATAGTCAAAACTGATGACAATATCTTTGCAATAACTTACTTTACTAGCACAATGTGTTCTCTTGATTATTAGCATAAAGCATTCTTCTTGACCTCATATTAGCAAGAACTAGTTTTATCAAGAACGCTGAGCTCATTCATTGTTTAAACCTGATGAAATAAGAACAAAGGATCAAACAAAGTATGTGTAAACTTCACAGCACGAACTTGACAAGATTAGCCAAATGTTGCTGTAGTTAGCCTTGCAGAAATATGACTAGCAAGAGCACAAATTAAATTTTAATTTATGAAGCTACAAGAGGTCAGCTAACTGGATTCACAAATTGACGAATACAAATGACATCTTTGTGTTAGCAAGTTTTATAGATCCTATAGCAATAGACATAATCTGTAAATGATTTTAAGCTTCACTGCAGCTTGTAAGCATGCTTGCTGCTGACAAGTCAGGCTCATTACAAATATACCATGACACAACAGTAGTACTTGTAGCTTAAGATGCTTTACTGGGCTTGTCAAGTTTTCGAGCCAGAATGAATTGCGGCTATCATTGCAAACAATGAAGAAATGATTAACATCAAACATGAAGTGACAAACACAAATGATGCTTAAAACTGGTCACAATCAATGTCCACATTGATTAACTTGTACAGATAAGTGGAAAGTCTTGACTGCTTTCTTATTGCAATTGTTCACCGTGGTAAGTTTGGGGTGTCTCATCCAAAACAAAGAATTTCAGTTAGCTGTGCAAATAACAACTGAGATGTAGTTTGAACAGATTGTAAGTTGAAAACTATATGTACATAGCATCAGCTTGTCTTCAGATTTCATGCATGATACTACCTAATCTCCTCACAATGCATACTATGAATCAGATTACTCGTTATCAGTACAACTCACTATGAAATATTAAAAACACTACACACATTTACATGCATGATCATTATTTGTCATTTTTTATCACTCTGTGAAAGGATACATCTACATACAATGAAGTCTAAATCAACATGGGCTTGGGAGAAGCTGTGAAGCACTTGTAAAATTCTCAACAATTTAAATGAAGCCATTTAGGCTGGAGTGCTCCCAATGTTCTGATATGAGCAAGTAGTATAGGCAGGAGCCTCAGCGTCTTTGGAAGTTCAAAAATTTAATTGAAAATGCAAAAACCAACCAAAAAAGAATGATAAACCCAAGAAGAACTGCAGCACAAACTCCTAAAAGTTCATGTTTGTAGCCGTAATATGAGCGTATATAGTCTCGTACTTCAAGTTTTCCCAATATAGTTTGTATTGGATCTGTAACATCACCAAGTTGAGAAGTTACCATTCCTTCAAGAGTCCAATATATTGGGCTCAGGTATGCAAACCATACCCACCATCCAGGCATCCTCTGTAAATCCCAGAAGCATTAGTTTCAGTAAAAAATTAAAGGGCTCTTAGATAGTAACCACATCATATTTTTTTGGTCAGTATTGGACAAAATGAACAAGCATCTTCCAGTACAATTTCCATATAGAAATCAGCAGTTACTTTGGAAAAAACAGAAAGCAAAGATGCTTACAGGACGAGGAATCAAAAATCCTGAAAAGAGATTCCACAGAGAATAGAAAGCTGATGAAACAACTGCTGCTAACTGCTGTGAAGGGGTAAGCCCAACCGCCATCATCCCATAAAATGTGAAGTATGTGAATGTCAAAAACATAAATAGTAGGTACCAAAAAAATTTATCTGCACCCATGACACTTCCAAATATCAGGCTTGCAAACGAAACATGCTCAAATGTGCATTTCCAGTATGAATAACTCTGACTGCCATGTGCAAGAACAATCACCAAATAAAGAATCCACAAGTTCAAGTAGATGTGATCAATCTATAATGATGATCACCCAAGTAGCAATCCCATACCTGGAGCCCACTCAAAATGAATCATGGAATATGTCACGACACCATATACTATAGTTTGCGCAAAAATATATGGGAGCTCTATGATACTCTGCATACACCGATGTCAAAAAATAGAAGGAAAAATGTAATTTCTTTGGTAAGCAGCCATCTTCTCAATAACATTGAATTGAAACACAGCTTTTTTCTCCTTTTGAGCTGTGTAATACTACTCTGACTCTTTTCCATGATATGCAAAATTTTTTTTAGCATCTCAAATATATGTAAAAACGTGTAATAAAGTAGTGGTGACGCTATGCTAATAATAATCAAAGTTCTCAAGCATAGAATTATATTCAAGATTACAAAGCCTTTACCACAGCTCAATACACTATACCTCCTAAGGATCTCTTATACCTTTGGTACTAAACTAAGAACATAACAGGTGCTGATCTCAAAATCACATCAAACTGTCAAAAACACATTACAACTTCTATAATACCAGTTAAGGACATTCTTATTCATTACTAAGGGCCCCACATATTGTCAATTATATGGTCTACTAACAGGATTGGGAACTCGGGTGGTCCCTATTTTTAAGTGGAAAAGACAGCATTATCTGGATCCAATTTGGCCATGGAGCAAACGGTAAGGCATAAGAGACTAAGGACTCACACCTTTGGAAGAAGGTCTGCGGTCTACTTGAAGGATGAGCTCACACAAACACAAATATACAAACGGATATAGAGTTCTTAACTTGATATTTAAGCACTTTCCAGGGCTGGCAATAGCTTTTTCTTGTAGGGACAAATCACATTCCAGCTTGGAGCACCATGAAGAACATACTTTTAAAATTTAAATGTGTGCAACCTACTTGTCTTCATTTCTAACATGGAGAAACACTTTCTATCTTGGAGAACATAGATTAAAAAGTGTGGAACAAATTTTCCAGCTTGCTGCCCACATTTCCAGTTTGAAAGGAGACCTCTACACATGTCCTACTCCCACTCAATGCCCAGTTTGTAATTATTTGTTTATTTTTTGTGTGGAGGTCAAGGATGGGAGTTTTCAACCCTCACAGTCTAGTGTTGACAAATTTGCCTATAGAAGGGTTTCAATCAAAAACCCAAAATTGCCATCTTTGGTCAAAACTGTCACTATCATATTTTTTGGCGAATCAAATCTTGAACTTTTACATGATATAGAGACACTGTTCACTACAGTTTTTACTAATGATTTGTGAATCAGAGTTGCTATATCATGTTACTTCAAAGTCAAATGTCTGTCATAACGGAGAAAATTTTGTTTTAATGTCAAGAATATCATGTGTAAACTATGACACTATATTGGTCTATATGCTCAAAAGACTGAAGTGCATTTCACAGCATGTAAATTGGAGTTGTATAGCTCAAATCATCAACAAGTCAAGTTTTTGGGAAAATAAGATATCTACACTAGTACACGGAATCAGGGTCCCTTCAGAACACCTTGAAATCGCTTTGTACCTCCCAAAAGTTACATATCATTCCTAGTATACAGGACTAGCTTGGGATGCCTTTGATTGAGTTCATGTGGATGCTACTTGGCATTCTTAGTTCGTTTGGATAGTTTGGGATCTTTGAGTACCTCCATAGCTATTTCTTTCTATGGCGAAGTGGCATTCCTGGACTATATGTCTAGCTTGGGATGCTTTTCTGCACTTTAGATTATCTAGTGGTGATGTTTTCACTTTTCTCTAGCACTCCTTTGTTAGATTGGTGCAGTGGAAGCGCTGGTGTGCTCATGCAAGACATGATGCAGTAGTAGAGTTCTTTTGGCGCAGATTAGCAAAGTCAGTGACATTCTTAATCCATTCTTTAGGCCTACAATACAAGTTGATGTTTTCTTTGGTATTCGTTGTCCATTGGTAAAATGACATGGTCTATAGGAGCAATTGTGTATCCATTTGTACAACACCAATTTTACAGTGTTGGTCATGCATGAAGGTTATTCCATCACTGTTGCAGAGGTTCTAGTTGGCAATTTCATTTTAGGCTATTTGATCATTCAATCATTCCATTGAGGGGAATACCTCCATGCTTGTATGGCAGCCATAGTTTGCTCTGTTACATTGGACTCTACTTGGATATATTGCGCACTTTATAGGTGCATTTACAATCAAGTTTGGCTTTCACAAGTGGCTAATATTTGACCTACTATTACTACTTCTATTTGGTTATCATGGGCCGTTAAACTAGCTTGAAATCTATCTATGATTTTCGAGGCATCAAATGTAGCAATATGTAGCTTGGCACCTATGCTCATCATTTGTGCTATTTACAATGCTAGTCCTGATCTTTCTGCTAGGTGTGGGTCTATTTACTTGTAACAAAGTGATACAGTCTTCCTTCGCCACAATCTCCATGTTTATGCCTTTATGCTGGAATTGTGCCCCTTTTCATTAAGAATTAGATTCATGGTGGTTATCAACCAAATGTACATTTACAGGCATGCACAGGTCGTGTGATACACATATGCCCCCATGCCTCTCTCTGCAACTCCATTCATCGCTTTGATGCAATTCCATTCATTGTTTTGAGAGGTATACTGGTCTTTTGCAAGGTCATCACTACTGAGAGATACATTCCTTTTTGTACATGAAATCTTCAACGTGTTCAACTGCCTTGGGATGTGATTTTTGGGCCATGTATTATGGCTTCCATTTGTCCTTTCTGGTTCATAAAGTGGGCTTAAGATTACTTTTTATGCTCTAGAACCAGTGCTGTTGCTTCTACCTACTAGGCATATACAAGTGCATTCTATACCATTTCCTTTTGCTATTTTCATTGTGTTGCATGGCTATGCAGCTAGCTTTGAGCCACTTTGAGGCTACCAGTCTAGTCTTGTAGTGTATTTGTATTAGAGCACAATCTTGGTTCTATAGATGTATACAACAAGTTACAATTTTGTTATGCCATTCTTTAACCATGATACTCATATTGATGCTACTATGTTGCATTCTTGGTCAATACGCTTGACATGGTATACATTTATTTGCCGAAGAATCATTATCATATGCCTATGATATTGATCACGAGGCCCTGATTTTGCTTTCATGGTCCATTAGTATAGCTTGATAGAGTCTTCATATCACCAATCAACAAGTACTCCATATTTTATGGTTACATATGTTCATGTTGCAAGCATAGTGTGGCATTTCATCATATGCATTTTCTTGTGGTGTTCCATGTGACAACAACACTCTATGGAAAATTTGGCAATCCTATAGCCAATATTACGCAATTTTGGATTTTCATGTTTAGTATATGCATCTCTTCTAGTTTTCGATGAGTGCACGTATACTTTTTTGTAATCTATTTTGTGCATTTGTTTAATAAAAGTTTTTAGCGTTGTTGAGTTGTTTTTTCCTACAATGCCATGATAACACAAAGGCTGGAGTTGGTGATGATATCTTTTTGGAGTATCATCAAGAGCTGACACGTCATGATGGAGCGTAGGACCACTAGATCCATGGCTAGGGCTGATGCATAGGATGCAAGAGAGGAGGGTGGCGGCTGAGGGAGCTGAGAAGGGATTGGATGATGATGATGGTGATGATGATGATGATGAGGATGTCGGTTTGTTGAAGAGTTGAAGTTTAGAAATCTTTAGATGCTAGCATCTTTGTCGGTTTTGGGATGGCTCATTGTTGTCTGTTACATTTCTCTGATTTTTCAGAGTTTCGGAAACCCTATAGTTACTACTCTAACATAAATTATAGTATGGATGAAGACTCACAGTTCACAGAAAATTGCAATGTGTTTGGAAATTGTTTTACATCCTTAAACTATTGTTTTTTCCCACCCTAACAAATACATACAAAAAAGACCCAAAAAAAACTTAAAGAAAGTAGTGTTTCGATCCAAAATGCTCTTAAAACGTAGTGCTTCTATGGTATAATTAGGCATTGAGCCATTATCATTAAGGGCATGTCCTTATGGGACCCAAGTACCCTAAGTTGCCCTAATCTCTAGAAGGTTCCGCTAAGGGCTATCATTTGTTCATTAGGTAGCTTATGATATTGATATCTCTCTCTTAGTCCTCATTAGTCATCTTCTTTCATTGCTTGTAAGGTTAGGTTATAATCTTACGTGTGATGTTTCCTATTCTTGTAGGGATTAGTTTAAGTTGCTCAATTTATCATCTTTATGCTTCATTCATGCTAAAATCTGTAATTCAGTCCATAACACATACGTCGTTTTTTCCTCAAGCTACTAGTGATCAACGGGTGCCTACATATTGCAGGCGAGGCCACCCAATAGTTAACCCTAAACCATTATTGTAGGTGGGGAACCCAAACTCCCATTAGAGTTGATGGTTTTGTCCTTTACCCTCCCTAACTAACCCCTTTCTAGTTTCAAATGGTGCTCCACCCTAAAATACTTCTTTGCATTGGCACTAGAACGAAGAAAGGCTACTATTAATCTCCAATATGTCCTTAGGTTGAGATTAGATCTCCAAGTTGATAGTAGAACTCCTTTTATTGAGATATTTTTTCCTTGCTTTGGTAATGCAAATGTTCCATGGACAACCATTCGTATTGTGGCATAGAGCTATGTGTGTCTATTTGTTAGATCAAAAGGATCGATCCCCTCCCCTTCCTGTTACATACCTAGAAGGGCACACAACAAGTAAACAAGAGGTGAAAATCTCATTATATGCGATGGAAGGCCAATCTGGAGCTATGAATCAATTTGGTGGGATGTCCTATTGATGCAAAATGATTACTGTCATTGACTTGCTTTAGTGGGCACAATTGGAATGTGCCCATGGTTTGGACGTGACCATGTTGGTGGAGATGACCCTACCTGTACTATGCATATAGAGGTGGATCTATGAGCATATGACACGTCCTGTTGACCCACCCGTTTGACAAGTGTCACTCATGCACTGGACCAAGTGTCCCAATGAGCATATGACACGTGTCACGTTGACATATGACACGTGTCACGTTAACTGGTCAATTGGACCCTTCCTACTTTTTAGGAGGTCAGTCCAACAGACTCTCATGGGACCTAGTATCCCCTTGGCCATCTTGGAATTAGTCACTATAACTGATATTTACATTGACATCCCTTCCCTCCTCAGATGACATTGTCAAAATCTGGATACTGTGCATGCAACCCATGTGCGGTCTCCCAGGTAGGATCACTGAGAGGTCGTCCATGCCATGCAACCAAGTACTCACAAAGCAAACCATTCTACAATCGTCTTTGCCTCCGGTCCTATACTCTCGTTGGTCCATGTATCACCTCCCCATGCTCCTAAAATAATACAAGGCCATCAACCAACAAATTTTCACCGTCATCTAAAACCTTTTTTAAGCATATAGATTAATAATTTTCCAAGGTCCATAGTATCTAGGTGACAACTTATAACACTTATCAGTCTTCAGGGTTTTCGAGTCCTTGGAATCTTGAGAAACACCATGTCTCCTTCCTCGAACTCTCTTGGCATACGATCCAAATCGGCATACGGCTTTGCCTGATCCATCGCCGCTATTACATTTTCCTTTGCTAACTCCAACATCTGTTACATGTGAGTTAAAAATTCCATAGCACTAGGTGTCTTATGAGGCATACCTATAGTAACTAGACTGGCTGGTTTAAAACCATAGTTTAGCTCGCAAGGACTCATCTTTGTAGATTCTTTTTATCATTATAGGCAAACTCCAACAACGATAGGTGAAGTTCCCATTGCGTTTGCCTTTCACTCACATACGCCCTAAGCATGTCTTCCAAAGTTTGATTAACTCTCTCAGTCTGCCCATACGTTTCAAGATGATCAGAACTACTCATTCCCAACTGCACCTCTAACTTCTCAAATATTGCAATCCAAAAACTGCCAGTAAAACGAGAATCCCTATCAAACACACTGGATCTAGGTAATCCATGAAGTCTGAAAACATGATGTATAAGCAAGTCCGCCGTACCAGGTGCATCAATCTTATTATTAGTTGGGATAAAATGAGCCATTTTAGTGAGTCTGTCAACCACAACTAGGATAGCATTATGTTGCTGCTGCGTACGTGGTGAAGTCCATGGAAATACCTTCCCATCTCCCGTTTGGTATAGGTAATGGGCGTAATAATCCAGGCACTTTTATCCTTTTAGCTTTATTACTTAAAAAAATGTGTCACATAATGGTTTACGTCTTTCTTAAGTCTAGACCACCAAAATTTACGTCGTATCAACTCATAGGTCCTATCCACACCAGAATGACCAACACTAGGGCTATCTTGACAGAGATGCAAGATCCTCTTTCACAGCACCTCACAAGTTGGATCAAGAGCCTTGCCATGGCCCATTTCTCATCACTATTCCATCTTCTATGGAATACTTAAGATAAGAGCGAACCAAGGTAGAAGAGCTCTCTTCTTGAGACTCTGCTTGGCCATGACTAACCTCCTATTCCACTTTCTTACAGTGAGGATCTTCCTGCTTATCTCAAACAATAAGTCATTTTCAATGACTACAAATGACATCTGATACACCACACGAGATAGTGCATCTGCCACACAATTCTCGACACCTTTCTTGTACCGAACCTCCATTAGGAATTCCTGCATGAGCTCAAACCATCAAGCTTGCTGGCCTCTACGGTCTGGCTGCTTACAAAGTATCTTAAGGTATCATGATCAATGAATACCTCAAATTCCGATCCATACAAATAATGCCTCCATGCCTTTGATGCATGAACTACGGCATACAACTCCTATTCATGAGTTGGATAAATTTCTATGCAAAGTTGAGCTTCTTGCTCTCAAAGGCCACCAGCCTATCCTCTTGCATCAGAACTATACCCATAGCAATGTCACTCGCATCCGTATCTAGAACATAGGGCTTTTGAGGGTCTACAATCTTTAGAGTGACACACTTAGCAAAAACTTGCTTTAATTGATCAAAGCTCAGTCCACTTACCAAATCTACTTTTTTGAGTCAAATCAGTCAAAGGTGTTGCAATATAGGAGTACCTCTTAGCATATTTTCATAAAATACTGCTAATCCAAGAAAAGAACAGAGTGCTGTCAAATCAGCAGGCACAGGCCATGCAACGATCACAACAACCTATCTGGCCTATGGATATGACCAAGATACTCTATTTCCTTTGTAAACAATTCACATTTTTACTATTGGCAAATAAAGTGTTCTCCCTCAAAGTAGACAACATAGTTCTAAGGTGAGTCATATGCTTGACCTCACTTGAATTGCAAGTCAAAATGTCATCAACAAAGTTTACGACAAACTACCACAACACCAAGAAATCACCAACATGTGGTGAAGATGGCGGCGTGGAGAGGATCGTCAAATCTAGGACTAGGTGTTCCTTAGCGACAATCCAAGATTATGTTGAACCTCTTGATTTTGATAATATGAATTTAAATAAAGTGGATATGATTTTTTGGAAAGGAGTGGTTTTCCTCCAAGAATGAGTTTGTTTAAAAGGACTATGTTACACATAGTTTATCCATTTCGATTAATTGCTCATTGATTGAACTGAAAGGTGATGTTGACATGCCTGCTCCTTTTGTGATTGCTTTGGAAGCTAAAGATAGTATGAAAGATCTTAATTATTGTGTTTATCCATGCTTTTTGAAAGCTGTTATGTTTATAGATGATCATGTTTCAGTCTAAAAATTGGGTTATCACAAATGACTTTAGATTCACCTCTTGATAATGCCTTAGCTGAGGACTCACTTGAATGTAGAGTGTTCAATAGGCTTGGGCAAGATTTTAGCAATTTTATTCTTGAGCGCCTACCTGAAGGTCTACACCTCTCCAAAAGTGTAGACCATCAAAATGAAGCTACTTCTTGATAGTGCCCAAGTATCGTTGTTTCCTTATAGGGTTAACTTGAAGGAAGAGGATGAAATTTTCATGCAACTTCAGGACTGCCAAGGAGTCAGAATGTGAGTTTTTTAAGACCAAACTTAGGTAGCTGGGGATCTGTGATGTGAAATCCATCCCTGGTTTCACAGGATATAGATCCATAATTCTCTTTGTTTTCCTAGTGGCTAGCAATTTTGTTTCTCTTGGTTTGCTTATGGCTATTGATTTATAAAACATGCATATGATACTTATGCTACAAATCATGTTTTGTAATGTTGCTTTGAGCATGAATATTGAGTGGAAATACCCTCCATATGCAGATGCATTCTTTGCATTCTATGATTGTGAGATGAGGCTCGGGTGGTTATGATATTGGCAGATATACATGTTTGCATACAACAGTCAGAGAGGGGTTTTAGGTGCAGATTTTCGTGGTTATCATAGGGGAGGAGCTAGGTTCTACTTCTGTAGGGTGTGATCTTAGATTGCACACCACTTAAGTAGCCTTTACAAAAAGTGAGGGGGTAAGTCTAATAATGCATATGTAAGTAACAATAATGATTCTCGTAAGCCACACTTTGTATAAGGATGAATGGAGAGCATCATATACTTTCTTGTTCCTTACCAAAAGCTTTTCTAAGATAATTTAAAATTTATGGCTTACTATGTATGGGCTGCTACAAATATAATTGGTAGTTTGAAGCAAAATGCAACCTCAATATCTACATACCTGTGCAAGGGCATACGGAAGTGGCCCATACATGCCAGTTGCACGTTCTCTGTAGAAAACTGAACGCTCAATTGAGACCACTGGCTGAACACTAGAAGCATTGTTGACCCCCAAAAGCAACACGGCAGAATAGAGTGCACCCATCACATTTGAAACATCCTTCTGCGAATGTCTGCATACCATCTTGATAATATGCTTGATAGTATTTATTCAAATAACACAATTATGTAGAAGACAAGCAAAGAAGAAGCAAAAGGAAAGTTACAACACATGGAGAAAGGAGTTGTGGTGTGGGAGAAAGGAAAGATACAGCATATGGAGAAAGGAGTTGCTGTGTGGGAGAAAGGAAATGCATTGAGAGAAAAAAGAAAAGAAAAGGAACTAATGTTTTTTTAGCATAAGGTTAACATATGAACTTCTTAACCCTTCAAATTCTAAACTTTTACAACACCTTTTATGATAGTTTTGCGAAATCTTGAAAGTTAACAAAGAATTGAATTTTAGTAGAATATCTTCCAACACGACCGAATCTCTCCAAATCTCAAGTAAAATACATCCAGGAACTTTTAAACATGTTGCTCACAATGCCATTGACATGAACTTACAAAAGCATAAAACAGCAAAATGTACAAAAAAGTGGTATTAAAAAGGGAACAGAAAACCTACAATATAGAAATCTTGTATCTAACAACAGTCCATAACCGGCACAAGGAGTTCTGGTCATGTTGATAGCAAACTCACATATCATGATTCTCAATAATTGCTAGATCATGTCAAAAAAGGAAGTGCTGCTTAGTGTGCATGTAGGACAATTATGTTTGCTAAAGATCAGATCATCATTATCAGTAGTTTGCAAAACATTTGTGTACTCCATGAGTCCATTGATTGATAAGAATATGTCTTCTTCTTATGACCTCTCCTTTTTCACAAGAGTTTCTCTCATAGCACCTAGTTTACATAATTTAATATGCACATTAAATATTGTATGATTGAACCCTAACAAAGTGTGAAAGAATAAGCTCTATTTGATAGGTGTTTATCTATTTCTAAGTTCACACAAAAATATAGTAAGAACTTTTGAAAGAAAAGATTTATAAGTCTTGAAGATAATTGGCCATCTTTATCCTTATTTTACCACGATAGTACGCATGGCATGGAGCTATTTTTACAGACTTCGTAAGTCCATGCAATTTGCCCACATTTTGGATAATCAACTCAACTACTTGCAGAACTATGACCTTCTTGCTCATTCCATCTTGGAAAACTTGTCTGCCACTACCATAATGGAATCCAATAGTAAAATCCTAGGTAGACCCATGTTTCATGAACCTTTTTGAAAAGCCTTTCTGCTATGTGTTTGAAACACGTTTGAAACAGGAAAGAATCAACTTTGTCGAGAAAGAAACGACAAAACATTTGTAGGGCTTTCTTCTTCTTGGTTTTACTCACAGAGTTTGGTTAAGGGAAAACCAAGTGTTGTTTAAGTGTCTAGATAGTGATTATAGCTCTATACAATGACAATATAAACAATTGGTAATTCACACATTTAGATGATTGAGGACTCAATGATACATCACACAATGCACATGCACAAGGTATTCAATATTCTACTATTCCACAACTCAGTTCTAACTAAAGTTTTATATGCCAAACTTTCACACACACACATTAGGAGGTTTTTGTTTTTCATAGTTTTAAAATCCATTTCGAACGGTCTGTTTGAAAAGGACTTTTCTAAATGGAGTTTCATTGAATAAAACACGTTTCAATGAAACATTGAGGTAGACCAACATTGAAATCCATAGAAATGCTTTCCGGCCTTCTTGTAGCTATCACAAGTGGATGTAGCGAGCCCGAAACTTACTCTCTCAACCTTGTTCACTTGACAAAATATGCAACGCTCAACGTATGACTTTAAATCTTGTTGCAATCATGGCCAGGAATAATGCCATCTCAATAGCTTACTAGTGTTATTAACATAAGGTGCCTTGGCCAAGTACCATCATGGCATTCATGGAGTATCTTACAATGGAGGTCCTCCACGTCTGGCACAAACACTTTTCAATTCAACATACCTTTCTTAACAGTGTATTTACGTAACATACGTACTGATGTGTGCCTCTACATAACGGACAAAGAAAACTAACTCTTCTGTTTGGTTATCTTGCGAGCTTCAGGCCACACGCGTTGCCAATGTGGATCCTTTTGATGGGCTCTCTTGATCTCCTCCATGAGATCAGTATCAACTACAATAATGCTCATTTAATGCAGTAACTGCGATAGTGCATTAGCGACCAATTTTCCTTTCCTCTTTGAAAGAGACTTTCCAACTAAAATTTGCGCATCAGCTTGATCCACCAAGCTTGGCGACCCTTCAAATCTGGCTGAGTGTAACAATACTTTAGATTATGATGATTTGTGTACACATAAAATTGGGCACCCCACAAACAACGGCGCCACATCTTAACGCATTTATAATCACATACAACTCATGCTTATATGTTAGAAACCTCTGTTGACTTGTAGTCAACTTTTTACTTTCAAAGGTTATTTGTCTACCGTCATGGCTCAACACTACAACTACAAAGATTCTACTTGCATCCATCTCTAGGTCAAACAATTTTTGGGTATCAACAGCTTTGAGGACTGGTGGAGCTGTGGCCACCGCCTCCTAAACTTTAGCATCTCATCACACGACAGTGTTATTATTCCATGATTGGTCCATTAAAGGAGTAGTTACCCAAGAATAGTTGTTAACAAACCTATGGTAGAACTTACATAAGCCCGTAAATCACTATAATAGACGTATATCAGCAAGCCTCAACCACTTCCTTACCACAAGCACCTTGACTGGGTCAACTAGAATACCCTCTATCATCACTACGTGACCAAGATACTTGCAACACGAGTCTTACACAAGAAATTGGCCTTATAAGCATTAGCATACAAGGTAGAAACTTGTAACTTGCCATTTACGGTCTAGAGATGGTTCTCATGCTCCACCACTGCCTTACTATAGACAGGTATATCATCAATAAAATTGATGACAAACTTGCCAATATAGTCATGCAAGACATTGTTCATGAGCATCACGAACATGTCTAGTGCATTTATTAGCCCGAATGGCATCACAAAAAATTCATAATGCCCAAATCGGGTTCGTTAGGCCTTCTTTTGGACCTCTTTGTCCTGAATCCATGTATGATGGTAACTACTTTGAGATCTATCTTAACTAAAAATGGTTGCACCTTGCAACGCATTTACTAGATCATCAATTCTAGGCATAAGATATTTGTGCTTTACAATGAATTTATACAATCCTCTATAATGAACGCATGTTCGAAAACTATCATCCTGTTTCTTATGAAGTATATTAGGAGAGGCAAAGGATGAATAACTAGGACGAACATATCCTACGTTGATCTACTCCAACATCCTTTTGACTTTCTCCTATGTTAGGCTCATTCTATAAGGAGGGACCTTGGATAGAGCTCGATATGATGCTCAACATTCCTTGTAGGTGGCAATCCCTCTAGCATGTCACTAACTTACAAATGTTTAAGCTTAGCTCATATGAACTTCTCCAGATCACTTGTTGGGTCCCATCTTTGCTACAATGCAAATGCACATGCCATGAAAGATGTAAATATAGATGAAGCTGCTTGTGGACTATTAGAGTGGGATTATTTGATTCCTATCAAAATTGGAAACAACATTCACATAACACAACCAAATACTACAAGTTCTTCTTCTTTATTTGAATAGAGGTAATAAGAGCATGCTGAACAAACGGTCTCTCCTGCTTTTAAGTCGTCAGACATACCCTCATATCTAAACTTCTACACATGCATAATAAAATATATAGTGGGGTGCCTACTTGCATGCTAGTGCTTGCACAAAGCTATACAAAACTTAGCTATTTTGGTGATCTAAAATTCTAACTTCTTAGAATATGTTTGAATAGATAACGATGCTTGAGAGACTTTCTTATCCCAAACCTCTATGCCTTTACCATTTGGGATCTCAACTGTATATCAATAACCTGAAGGCATAGTAGCTACGAGAAATATCTTCACACGTGAATTAATAATATTGTGAGAGGAACAACTGTTGGAAAATAAGCTATATATTAGTCGAATAACTATCCAACGATAGTTTGATAGTCGATAGTAGAAATGATAGCTAATGTCATAACAAAACTAATTCGATACTACCATAAACATAGCTTATTATCATTCACAAGCACAATAACGCTCCTCTCATAGTAACGAAGGCGTCGAGTTTGGAACCCTGAGAAACACAATGTCTCCTTCTACGAACTCTCCTGGCGTACAATTCATATCAGCGTAACTTTTCACTCGATCTATTGTCGCTCTCACATTCTGCATTTTGTAACTCCAACGTCTGTTTCGTTTGAGTTAGAAATTCCAACACACTAGGCATACCTACAGTAGTAGGACTGGCTGGCCTCAAAAAAACTCAATTTTCTAGAAGCATTCTTTTTATTGCGTTTGTCTTACACTCACATATGCCCAAAGCATATCTTCGAGTGTCTGGTTAACTTTCTCAGTTTGTCCATTCGTATCAAGATGATCAATACTATTGCACCTCTAACTTCTCAAATAACACGATCCAAAAATTGCGAGTAGAATGTGAATTTTTGTCAGACACAATAGGTCAAGGTCCATGAAGTTTAAACACATTTTGAACAAGTTAGTAGTACGAGATGCATCAATCTTATTATGGGTTGGGATAAAATGCGCCATTTATGTGAGTTTGAATCTTCGTTTTAATCCCAACAACTTCATTAATGTTTAAACGTGCAAAGAAATGACACATAGCCAATTTATTAAGTGCACTTTACTTGCTTACCCTCTCTGATTAAGTGCACTCTAGAGCCTTATTCTCTTGTTAAATCTACTTAATAAGAAAGCCATCATTTTAAATTGGTTAATACTTAAACAAAAAATTCTAACTCTTGTAGAGCAACAACATATGCATAACCAACAAACCAAAGTTCTTCAAACCAATTACTCCAATACATTCTTCAATATGACAATGCAAGAGCTCCTTTTCTATTATTCAAGATGATAAACACTTGAGTCTATTACTTTTTAGAGCTTCTTGCCTCCTTTCTAGCATTTATAGATCCATTATCCCTTTGTATGACATTGTGCACTGTGATAAATGTTCGACTTTCTAAATTCAAATTCCAAGCTTGCTCCAAGAAACTAGCTTAAAAACTAGATTTTTTCATGCAGTTAGAGACTTTTAAGCTCTTGCTAGCTTTTGAGCTATAGCCTAACGGTTAGATCCAGCGGTACTAGGATCCGCGGATCCCGGTACCGCGGATCCATACTGATCCGCGGTACCATAATATATAATATTTTTTTTATTTTTTTTTAATTTAAAAAAAAATAAAAAATAAAATCAAGTGGGCAATATGGGTATCAGCTTGAAGCTGTCGACGAGAGCAGTGCATTTATGCAGGTTGCCGGTTCTGACCAGAGCGAACAACCAAAGGACCAAGGGGATGCAAAACACCAAAAAGTGTGTTTTCACTAAGGGAGTCGGAAGGCCAAATCATGAAGAGGTCGTACCGTCGGGACCTCTAATGGCCCCCGGACCCCGCAAACCCCCAGCCGGGGGGCTACCGTCCCGTAGCCCCCCGGACCCCCCGTTTCTCGGGGGGCTAACGCCCCCTGAACCCCCCAAGACTTGCTGCTATATAGAAACTGTAATCTAGCCATCTCATAACCATCATGGTCTCACAATAGACCCTATACTAACAACCGTGCTCAGTAATGGCTTCTCCTCATAACGGGGGCCTTACAGATCTGAGCTCACGATTAACTAGTGACTACTAAACTGAGAGGTGCATTGTTTAGTTGTCTAACAAATTTTGTAGCTAAAAGCACCGGCAGCCTGCATAAATGCACTGCTCTCGTCAAGATCTTCAAGCTGATACCCATATTGCCCAATAATTTTTTTTTTAAATAATTTTTTTTAAAAAAAAAATAAAAAAATAAAAAAATGGTGCCGCCCTGGTACCGCGAATTTTCGGGCGGCACCACGTGCCACTATGATATTATATATATATCATAGTACCCTCTGGTACCGCTGGTATGGTACCGCCGGTACCATATCAGTGGTACCGCCGGTACGGTACCGCCCTGGGATCCGCAGTACCAGGGCGGTACCATTTTTAATATTTTTTTTACTTTTTAATATATTCAATAATTTTTTTTTGCCTATTACTTACCAAAAAAGGACAAAAAATGGAAAAAAAAGGTGTACTGGGTGTAAAAAAAGAGGGTACAGTACATGGTGCAGGGGACTGGTGCAGTGGCACATGGGCACTGTGGGTGAGCAGACCATGGGGCCAATGGGAGACCAACACAGGGGGGGAGCATCACATGGGGGCAGGTACAGAGGCACATGGGCACTGTGGGTGAGCAGACCATGGGGCCAATGGGGGACCAACACAGGGGGGGAACATGACATGGGGGCAGGTACAGAGGCACATGGATGGATGATGGGGATCCACATGGCCGATCAGGCTGTGGGGATAAATAGGCACTCACAATGCCATTGTGGTCGGCATTTTCAGAGGCTGTGAGAGAGCTAGTGATAGACAGTGAGAGAGCAAGCGAGAGCCGGTGATAGGCTGTGAGAGACAGGGTGCTGTGAGAGGGTGTTCAAGGACTAGGGTGCTGTGAGAAGAAGGTCGATCGAGATGGCAGAGCGCATACCATCGAAGGCCGAGGGCGAAGCCAGGAGGAAGCTTGAGGAAGATATCCGAAGGCACAACGAGAGGCATCGGAAGCAAGAGGCAGATATCCGAGAGATGCTGCGACAGACTCGACAGAGAAATCCGGAACCGGAGCCACCCGCCCCCGCTGTGGATCCTGTCACCGCTGTCGAGCTGGATCTGGATGAGCAGATCGGAATGAATTTCACACGACGGCAGCTCATCATGGTCAGGGAAAGGGCGGCCAGACGTCGGGCTAACCAGGAGGCAGCTCGGGATAACCGGGAGGCAGAGCAAGAGCGACAAAACAATGCACCAGACGAGGGCGAGGAGTCAGTGGAGGATCAGTGAGGGATGTTTAGAATAGATGAGGTCCACCCGTATGTGGCGGACTGTTGCTATGTAGTTTTCGGCAGTTTATGCTGAAGCAAATAACTAGATGGCTGCTTAAAAAAATGACAGTATATGTGATGTTATCCTGATACAACGGTTGAATATATACATAGTTGTTTTTTGTGCAACGCGAGCCTGGTCATGTAAGATGCAATGTCTGTAATTTTTTTAAATGCAGATGTATTACATGTGTTTATGAAATGTCGTTTGGGGTGTAGGGGTGATTGCTGTGCTCATGATGTAGGTGCATATATGTGAAGCTAGCATTCACTTCAAACGAAATTAAATGAAAATAGGATTCAGACACGCACATAGAATTCTTCAACATAAAATAAAGCATCACATGTACAGAGCGACATATGCACAATGTGCAGCAAATAATGTAGGCCAAACACTGTATATAATGTGAAAAATCATCTGAGTACAATGGTAGACCGTCTGCTAGAGACAAACTACTGAAACTAAAACAACAGAGCCACAATCAATGCTCTGGCTCTGACTCAGACGAATGCTTTGGAGACAACTCAGGGCCCCGAGCTGACTCTCGCAGCCGATATCTCTGCCTGTCTGGAACTGGCATGGGCTGTGTATCCGAGGGGGAAGACTCGTCATCCTCATCCTCCCAATCAGCCTCCGCATCAGCCCCCAAGCAGGCCAAACCAACAACACCTGCTCCAACTGGCTGTGATACTGCACCTCTACCTGTACCTAGAGCCCTGCGTGGTCGTCCTCTCCTCCCTGGCAGTTTCTGTGCCTTGCCTTTCTTGTTCGGTGCACCCTTGGGCCTACCTGGTCTCTTGCGGACAAGAGGAGCTGTCAATGCCTCGTCACCCCCATGCAAATCACCTGGCTGGCTAGGCTGGGCCCAAGATGAGGCCGGCTGGGATAGGGAAGCAAAAGAGGGAACTCCCTGTGCATCTGAGCGAGGAGGATGAGCTCGTGGAGTGTGTGCCCGTGGGGCTGCTGCAGGTGGAGGAACTGGCTGTGCAGGAGGCGAGTACAGTGGCGATATGTACTGAAAGGGGCGCTGTGGTGGCCGGTACAGGTACATCCTGGGTGCTGCCAAAGGAGGAGGATGTGACGTGGGTGCTGCCACTGGAGGAGCCACTGTGGATGTGGGCGCTGCAAGAGAAAACCTGGGCACAGATGGTGGCCAGCCATGGAGACCTGGTGCTGCAGAAGTGGACGGCGATGGAGGGGCTGCAGGCCTAAATGGCATCGGTGGCACTGGAGGAGCTGTGCGACGCACATACACCCTCTGAGGAGCTGGAGGAACTGTAGGCACCTCATGCGGCTGCTCTGGCTGGGACTCTGTGTGTGGCATGCTGGCAAGAGATGATGGGGGCGCCTTGACACTCGGCATCTGCTGGGCCTCTGAATCCAATATGGCAACCAAGTCGGCCAGCTGGGCATCCGAATACAAATGCTCTGGGCTCTGGGACTCATCCTGTGCACCAGCCTCTAAATCATCCTGTGCACCAACCTCTGAATCATCCTGTGCACCAACCCCTGAATCAACCCAAGCCTCATCCTGTGCCTCATCATGTGCACCCTGTAGACCCTGCATGGCCTCCCAATCTGTGCAATGAAAGTCATCAGGTGCCTCCTCTGGTGTGTTGTCGTAGTAACGGCCATGACTCTGTGCTGCACGCATCCAAACATCTGCGGGACCGGCATCTAAACCACTCTGCCCTCTATCAAGAGCCTCCTCCATCATGTCGACATAGGTAGGTATGCCACTGCCCCCCCCTGTGTGCCCTGCCTGTCTGCCAGTATAACATGTGCCATGTGTCCCACCTCTGCCACGTGATGCACCTGTGACCCCTGCCCGTGGCGTGTGCCCTGCACCTGTATAATCTGCCTCATCCCTCTCTGGTCTGGCAAACACAACCTGAATGGGCTCATCCTCATCATGCTCATCCTCTGACACTAGCTCATCTGCCTCATACAATGGGGGCTCTCTGTGCTCAAGCCCAAGCTCTCTCTCTCTCTCTCATCTCGGCAAGCTCCCTCTCTCTCTATGCCATCAATTGTGTGCCCAGGTCATCTGCAGGCATGGGATGGGTGTTGTCCGTAGGCAAGTCAACCTGGCGCTCCAAATCGGATATCTTCGTTTGCAAGGTTTAAAATTGGCATGTCAGAGAAACAACTCTATCAAGAAATGAAACCAGCATACCAGGAGTCAACCAACATGCTATGAAAGGTTAGCTTATCACCTGCAATGCGCTCGTAATGGTCGGAAGCCTCCTGGCGAGACGTGCGTTGGTGCTACAGAACACCAACCGCTCCAACTGACTCACTGACAAGCGGTTCCTTCTCCTCGTGTGAATTAGTGCCCATGTGCTCCAATTACGCTCACACACGGAGGCAGCACAGTCCTGTGGTGCGTGCTTTGAAATACTTCAGCACATTGTGGCAGAGGTGAAACTTCAACGAAACACAAAAAATGGAGGATAAAATGAGATGCATACCTGAGAAAGGACACGCAGTGCAAGACGCTGTATAGATGGGTATGTGCTACCGAACATGGTCCACCAGGTAATGGGTAGCTGCCTCCTCTCTGGGTCCAGGGCAGCCGGGTGGCCGAATGTGCCCATGCCGAAACGAAATGCAGCGAGCTCCTCCATGAGCCTGATAGGATCCAAACCTATGTGTGGACCCACCCTGTGAATGTACTGAAGCCAATCGGCCTCAAGCTCTCTGTCTGCGATCTGTGTCGGAGAGAGGAAGAGGGGATGCAGCATGTGTGCAACGCTGTGGATACTCCTGTGGAAGTAGTTCCACCGCGTCTCCCATATGAACTTCAGCTCTGTCATCCTGCAGGTGAGGGGCATGTGGTTTAGGGCATTACGAAAAAGCTTAACACTGACAGAAAAACAAACTAGCAAGTACTAAAAAGATAAAGGTCAATTGCAACACTGTACCGCTTACCTCTCTGGCTGCAAGATGGGTAGCTGCAGGAACTGTCCAATCCGGTCCATGAGCTCATACACCAGTCCAAGTGTCGACCCCTCGCTGTCAGCCATGCGGAGCACAATGTATAGTGGTCGAAGCAGTCCTGATAATGTTTGTGCATCCCTCCAGAATTGGTCTCCCCTCACCGTGGAAGAAAAGTGCTCCCCATCCTCAGTGTGCTGAAATGTACTGGCACACAAAAGATCACTGGCAACCATCTGTAGAAGCTGCGCCCTACACCTGATCAGACGGTCGATGACCACCAAGTCGAATGCAAAGCGTGTGGGGGCTGGCTTACAGAGGTCCGGATGGCTGAACACCCGGAACATGGCAAGAACACGCCTTTTCCTGGTGACTTTTGTCACCAGGAAGAGGGCCTCATGGACGATGGCTCTAACCGAGGGAAGTGCACCTATGTCCCCCATCAGAAGGTCTATGCCGTGCGCGGCATAGGGGGTATGAACAATGTGAGGGAACTCGGCCTCTAGCAGTACACCCATCTGAATGCAGTTCGTGGCATTGTCCGTCACCACCGTGACGACATGCTGTGGGCCTATGGCTAGGATGGAAGACCTGATGACATCAAACATGAACTCTGCAGATATGACTCTCCCCCCCCTGCCGCAATCCACTGCCCTCAAAAACTGTGTGCCCATGCAGCTCGAGACCAGTATGTTGAGGATCGGCCTCCTCCTGACATCAGTCCAGCCATCGGACATGATGCTGCAACCGTAAGTGGCCCAGTGCCGACGCAGAGGCTCTCTAGACAAGGACTCGACCCTATCCCTTAGCATGTGTGTGCGGACAACCTCTGAACTAGGGACTCTCCAGCTAGGGCTGACAGACTGTGCAAGGCGGAAGGCCCTTCTGAAGGGCTCAGAGTCGGTGATGGCAAAGGGCAGGTTCAGCTCGTAAACCAGACTGGCCACGGCCTGTGTGCCCTCTCTGTCCATGTGCGGCTGATGCGCGCCGCGAATGGTCTGCTGCACGAGGGCTCTCCCTGGTGGACGACGGGTGGTGGACCTCCAGCACGGTGAACCAACCGTGACGGGAATGGACGATGACGCGACAGGCTGGGTGCTGGTGGATGCATCGGCTATAGACGTGGAATGGGGAGAGTGGGATGCACTGGCAGGGATGGGTGCAGCAGCATAGGTGGGGTGCACTGGTGGAGGGGCAACATCTGGCATGGGGTACGAAAACTGATGGCTGAGGAGGTCATCCGGATGGGAAGGGAAGGAAGAAGGGATCTCTTCCACATCCTCAAAGGCCCGCCCAGTACCATCCTGGGCCTGCTCGGGTGGCGGAGAGTCCATGAGAAAGTCGTAGACTGGTGGAGTGCGAGCAACAGTGGGTGGTGGTGGAACCGCAGTGGCAACTGTCGGACGCGATGGGACGGGATCCACCGAAATCTGAGCAGATCGGGGTGCATGAGGCAGAACTGTCTGAGGGGCAAAGGGACCGGAGGAGGATGCACTCCCTCTCCTCGTGCGTGCCAGCCAAGCAGGCAGCAACTCTGGGCTAGTCACATAAGGAGCGGTGCAAAATCGGAGAACGCCCTCCGAAATGGTGTTCTCCCCTGCCACGAGCCGCGGCCCGTAGGTGTCCAGTAGTCGCTGCCTGTCGGGGACGGTCATGCTGCCACAAGGGGCAGCATTCAAGGTGGCACCATTTTTGGCGCGTGCACCGAGCAGATGGCCTTTAAGGCGAGTGAGGGATGCAGCAAACTCGACGAGACAGTATCGGCAGCGCACGATCTTCTGACCGGTCTTGTTGGCCTTGTCGGCAACCCGCCTGACAATGTCTACCTCGTCCCACAGACCGGAAAGGTCGGATTGCACCATTGCAGATGAAATGAGGGATGGATTGCTGGAAAAAAAAACAGCAGGGTTCACTGTTGGAGAGACGCTGAAAATGGGCGAATGCGGGGCAAAGGAAATCAGATGCAAGGCAGGGCGTTGCGTGGGCGATGGGCGACGCAAGGAATCAAAGGGAGTGCATCCTCCTCCGGTCCCTTTGCCCCTCATCCCCCTCAGACAGTTCTGCCTCACGCACCCCCATCTGCTCAGATTCCGGTGGATCCCGTCCCATCGCGTCCGCCTTGCCACTACGGTTCCACAACCAACCACTGTTGCTCGCACTCCACCAGTCTACGACTTTCTCATGGACTCTCCGCCACTCGAGCTGGCCCAGGATGCTACTGGGCGGGCCTTCGAGGATGTGGAAGAGATCCCTTCTTCCTTCCCTTCCCATCCGGATGACCTCCTCAGCCAGCAGTTTTCGTACCCCATGCCAGATGTTGCCCCTCCACCAGTGCACCCCACCTATGCTGCTGCACCCATCCCTGCCAGTGCATCCCACTCTCCCCATTCCACGTCTACAGCCGATGCATCCACCAGTGCCCAGCCTGTCGCGTCATTGTCCATTCCCGTCACGGTTGGTGCACCGTGCTGGAGGTCCACCACCCGTCGCCCACCAGGGAGAGCCCTTGTGCAACAGACCATTCGCGGCGCGCATCAGCCGCACATGGACAGAGAGGCCACACAGGCCGTGGCCAGTCTAATTTACGAGCTGAACCTGCCCTTTGCCACCACCGACTCTGAGCCCTTCAGAAGGGCCTCCCGCCTTGCACAGTCTGTCAGCCCTAGCTGGAGAGTCCCTAGTTCAGAGGTTGTCCGCACACAGATGCTGAGGGATTGGGTCGAGTCCTTGTCTAGAGAGATGGAGCCTCTACGTCGACACTGGGCCACTTACGGTTGCAGCATCATGTCCGATGGCAGGACTGATGTCAGGAGGAGGCCGATCCTCAACATACTAGTCTCCAGCTGCATGGGCACACAGTTTTTTGAGGGCAGTGGATTGCAGCAGGGGGGGGAGAGTCATATCTGCAGAGTTCATGTTTGATGTCATCAGGTCTTCCATCCTAGCCATAGGCCCACAGCATGTCGTCACGGTGGTGACGGACAATGCCACGAACTGCATTCAGATGGGTGTACTGCTAGAGGCCGAGTTCCCTCATATTGTTCATACCCCCTGTGTAGCCCACGGCATAGACCTTCTGATGGGGGACATTGGAGCACTTCCCTGGGTTAGAGCCATCGTCCGGGAGGCCCTCTTCCTGGTGACTTTTGTCACCAGAAAGAGGCGTGTTCTTGCCATGTTCTGGGTGTTCAGCCATCTGGACCTCTGTAAGCCAGCCCCCACACGCTTTGCATTCGACTTGGTGGTCATCGACCGTTTGATCAGGTGCAGGGCCCAGCTTCTACAGATGGTTGCCAGTGATCTTTGGGGTGCCAGTACGTTTCCGCACACTAAGGATGGAGAGCACTTTTCTTCCACGGTGAGGGGAGACCAGTTCTGGAGGGATGCACAGACATTGTCAGGACTGCTTCGACCACTCTACATTGTGCTCCGCATGGCTGACAGCGAGGGGTCGACACTTGGACTGGTGTATGAGCTCATGAACCGGATTGGACAGTTCCTGCAGCTGCCCATCTTGCAGCCAGAGAGGTAAGCGATACAGTGTTGTAACTGACCTTTATCTTTTCAGTACTTGCTAGTTTGTTTTTCTGTCAATGCTAAGTTTTTTCGTAATGCCCTAAACCACATGCCCCTCACCTGCAGGATGACAGAGCTGAAGTTCATCTGGGAGACGCGGTGGAACTACTTCCACAGGAGTATCCACAGCGTTGCACACATACTGCATCCCCTCTTCCTCTCTCCGACACAGATCGCAGACAGGGAGCTCGAGTTCGATTGGCTTCAGTACATTCATAGAGTGGGTCCACACATGGGTTTGGATGCTATCAGGCTCGTGGAGGAGCTCGCTGCATTTCGTTTCGGCATGAGCACATTCGGCCACCCGGTTGCCCAGGATCCAGAGAGGATGCAGCTACCCATTACCTGGTGGACCATGTTCGGTAGCACATACCCATCTATACAGCGTCTTGCACTGCGTGTCCTTTCTCAGGTATGCATCTCATTTTATCCTCCATTGTTGTGTTTCGTTGAAGTTCCACCTCTGCCACAATGTGCTGAAGTATTTCAATGCACGCACCATAGGACTGTGCTGCCTCCGTGTGTGAGCGTAATTGGAGCACATGGGCACTCATTCACACGAGGAGAAAAAACCGGTTGTCAGTGAGTCAGTTGGAGCGGTTGGTGTTCTGTAGCACCAACGCACGTCTCGCCAGGAGACTTCCGACCATTACGAGCACATTGCAGGTGATAAGCTAATCTTTCATAGCATGTTGGTTGACTCCTGGTATGTTGGTTTCATTACTTGATAAATTTGTCTCTCTGACATGCAAATTTTAAACCTTGCAGACGAAGATATCAGATTTGGAGCGCCAGGTTGACTTGCCTACGGACAACACCCATCCCATGCCTGCAGATGACCTGGGCACACAGTTGATGGCAGAGAGAGAGAGGGAGCTTGCCGAGATGAGAGAGAGAGAGCTTGGGCTTGAGCACAGAGAGCCCCCATTGTATGAGGCAGATGAGCCAGTGTCATAGGATGAGCATGATGAGGATGAGCCCATTCGGGTTGTGTTTGCCAGACCAGAGAGGGATGAGGCAGATTATACAGGTGTAGGGCACAAGCCACGGGCAGGGGTCACAGGTGCATCACGTGGCAGAGGTGGGACACATGGCACTTGTTATACCGGCAGATAGGCAGGGCACACAGGGGGGGGCAGTGGCATACCTACCTATGTCGACATGATGGAGGAGGCTCTTGATAGAGGGCAGAGTGGTTTATATGCCGGTCCCGCAGATGTTTGGATGCATGCAGCACAGAGTCATGGCCGTTACTACGACAGCACACCAGAGGAGGCACCTGATGACTTTCATTGCACAGATTGGGAGGCCATGCAGGGTCTACAGGGTGCACATGATGAGGCACAGGATGAGGCTTGGGTTGATTCAGGGGTTGGTGCACAGGATGATTCAGAGGTTGGTGCACAGGATGATTTAGAGGCTGGTGCACAGGATGAGTCCCAGAGCCCAGAGCATTTGTATTCGGATGCCCAGCTGGCCGACTTGGTTGCCACATTGGATTCAAAGGCCCAGCAGATGCCGAGTGTCAGGGCGCCCCCATCATCTCTTGCCAGCATGCCACACGTGGGGACAGGATCCACAGCGGGGGCGGGTGGCTCCGGTTCCGGATTTCTCTGTCGAGTCTGTCGCAGCATCTCTCGGATATCTGCCTCTTGCTTCCGATGTCTCTCGTTGTGCCTTCGGATATCTTCCTCAAGCTTCCTCCTGGATTCGCCCTCGGGCTTCGGTCTGCCATCTCGATCGACCTTCTCCTCACAGCACCCTGGTCCTTGAACACCCTCTCACAACACCCTGGCTCTCAAACAGCCTCTCACAGCGTGTCACCGGCTCTCGCTTGCTCTCTCACTGGCTATCACTAGCTCTCTCACAGCCTCTGAAAATGCTGACCACAATGGCATTGTGAGTGCCTATTTATCCCCACAGCCTGATCGGCCATGTGGATCCCCATCATCCCTCCATGTGCCTCTGTACCTGCCCCCATGTGATGCTCCCCCCTGTGTTGGTCTCCCATTGGGCCCATGGTCTGCTCACCCACAATGCCCATGTGCCTCTGTACTTGCCCCCATGTGATGCTACCCCCCTGTGTTGGTCTCCCATTGGCCCCTCGGTCTGCTCACTCGCAGTGCCCATGTGCCACTGCAACAGTCCCCTGCATCATGTACTGTACCCTCTTTTTTTACACCCAGAACCCCCTTTTTTTAATTTTTTTGTCCTTTTTTGGTAGTTAATATGCAAAAAAAATTTATTAAAAATATAATGGTACCGCCCTGGTACCGTGGATCCCAGGGCGGTACCGTACCGGCGATACCACTGATATGGCATCGGCGGTACCATACTAGCGGTACCATGAGGTACTATGATATATATATATACATATATATCATAGATCCAGCGGTACCAGGATCCGCCGATCCCGGTATCGCGGATCCAGTGTGGTACCGCGGATCCATACTGATTCGCGGTTCCACAATATATATTATTTTTTAACATATAATATTTTTTAGCATTTAATATATCACTATATATTTTTTTAACCTAATCCCCCCCCCCTCGCTTCATCTCTCTTCTTGCCCGTCGCCCTATTGTTCGCGCCCTCCCTGCTGTCCGAGCCCTCTCTGTTGTATGCCCATCGCCCTACTGTCCGCGCCCTCCCAGCTGTCTTCGCATTGCATTGATCGCGTCCTCCCCTGCTATTGCTATTTCGGCCTTTATTGTGGTTTTTTCAAGCCTTCCGACTCCTATTGCACCCACAGAGATCTCTGCCTTCTTTCCCTATTCCTTTCTACAGAGATGGTGCATTGGGAAGGTACTTGCCAATAAGAGCAATAAAGGAGAAACCGGCTGGAAGTAAGAGACATAACCTTGCCGATCTGTGGGACGAGGTGGACATTGTCAGGCGGGTTCCTGTTACGAGCTCGTAACTAGTGCCGAACCCTAGAGAACACAGATAGGTCAGATACCACAGTCAGGGTCGTGTCCAGCGTACATGACCAATAGGGCAAGACAGTGTGAGTAGTGTGCCCCAGCACGGTCCATAGCCATGGCACACAGCCTAGGGACACTATCAGCGAGATAGGGCTCCCAGTTGGGTCCCGACGTGCAGTCGGCCACGTCAGTGACACGTGGCCGACACTTGGCAGTAGCATGCTACCAGTCCTCACACTGGGCTAGGAGGGGCTTACTCTATATCAGGGAGTAGGCAAGGTTGGGTGGATCAGTTAGTGTTTGCCCTACTGTGGTGCTCTGATACCAGTGTAATAGATCCTAATACCACAGTAGGGCAAACACTAACTGATCCACCCAACCTTGCCTACTCCCTGATATAGAGTAAGCCCCTCCTAGCCCAGTGTGAGGACTGGTAGCATGCTACTGCCAAGTGTCGGCCACGTGTCACTGACGTGGCCGACTGCACGTCGGGACCCAACTGGGAGCCCTATCTCGCTGACAGGGTCCCTAGGCTGTGTTAGGCCCGCCATGGCTATGGACCGTGCTGGGGCACACTACTCACACTGTCTTGCCCTGTTGGTCATGTACGCTGGACACGACCCTGACTGTGGTATCTGACCTATCTGTGTTCTCTAGGGTTTGACACTGGTTACGAGCTCGTAACACTCCCTCCCCCTTAAGAACCATCTTGGTCCTCTAAGACAAAGTCTGGAAAAATCTTGCGAAGGACGCTGCCTCTTTCCCAAGTGGCATTCTCAACAGGCTGATCATTCCACTTAACCAGATATTCTCGGTATAGAGTATGACGAGTCTGCGTCTCTCTACTATCAAGAATCTCCTCTGGTTCATGTGGAGGTTGTTGGGGATCCAATGGGAGAACTAGAACACTGTCCCCTACTGCCAAGTGTCGGCCACGTGTCACTGACGTGGCCAACTGCACGTCGGGACCCAACTGGGAGCCCTATCCTGCTGACAGGGTCCCTAGGCTGTGTTAGGCCCGCCATGGCTATGGACCGTGCTGGGGCACACTACTCACACTGTCTTGCCCTGTTGGTCGTGTACGCTGGACACGACCCTGACTGTGGTATCTGACCTATCTGTGTTCTCTAGGGTTCGGCACTGGTTACGAGCTCGTAACAGTTCCTGACAAGTCTAACAAGTCCGGTGCAAGGATCGTGCGCTGTCGATATTGCCTGACCGAGTTCGTTGCCACCCTCACTCGCCTTAAAGGCCACCTACTCGGCGCACGCGAGAGAGATGGTGGCACACTGAATGCTGCCCTCTGTGCCAGCATGTCCGTTCCCGTCAGGCAGCGACTTTTGGATACCTACGGGCCACGTCTTGTGGCGGGGAAGAACACCATTTCGGAGGGTGTTCTTCGGTTTTGCACCGCTCCTTATGTGGTTGACCCTGAGTTGCTGCCTGCTTGGCTGGCACGCACGAGGAGAGGGAGTGCATCCTCGTCCAGTCCCTTTGCCCCTCATCCCCCTCAGACAGTTCCGCCTCACGCACCTGCATCTGCACCCATTCCGGTGGATCCTGTCCCACCGCGTCCGCCAGTTGCCACTGCGGTTCCACCACCACCTACTGTTGCTCGCACTCCGCCAGTTTACGACTTTCTTTTCGTATCCCATGCCAGATGTCCACCCTCCACCAGTGTACCCCACTTACGGTGCTGCACCCATCCCGGCCAGTGCATCCCACTCTCCCCATTCCACGTCTACAGCTGATGCATCCACTAGTGCCCAGCCTGTCGTGTCATCATCCATTCCCGTCACGTTTGGTGCACCGTGCTGGAGGTCCGCTACCCGTCGCCCAGCTAGGAGAGTTCTTAGGCAGCAGAGCATTCGCGGGACGCATCAGCCGCACATGGACAGAGAGGCCACACAGGCCGTGGCCAGTCTGATTCATGAGCTAAACCTTCCATTTTACATCACCGACTCTGAACCCTTCAGAAGGGCCTTCCGCCTTGCACAGTCTGTCAGCCTAGCTGGAGAGTCCCCAGTTCAGAGGTTGTCCGTACACACATGCTGAGGGATAGGGTAGAGTCCTTGTCTAGAGAGATGGAGCCTCTATGTCGCCACTGGGCCACTTACGGTTGCAGCATCATGTCCAATGGCTAACAGATGTCAGGAGGAGGCCGATCCTCAACATCTTGGTCTCCAGCTGCATGGGCACACAATTTTTGAGGGTCGTGGATTGCAGTAGGGGGGGAGAGTCATATCTGCAAAGTTCATGTTTGATGTCATCAGGTCTTCCATCCTGTCCATAGGCCCACAACATGGCGTCACGATGGTGACGGACAATGCCACAAACTGCATTCAGATGGGTGTACTGCTAGAGGCCGAGTTCCCTCACATTGTTCATACCCCCTGTGCCGCGCACGGCATAGACCTTCTGATGGGGGACATAGGTGCACTTCCCTCGGTTAGAGCCATCGTCCGTGAGGCCCTCTTCCTGGTGACAAAAGTCACCAGGAAAAGGCGTGTTCTTGCCATGTTCCGGGTGTTCAGCCATCTGGACCTCCGTAAGCCAGCCCCCACACGCTTTGCATTCGACTTGGTGGTCATCGACCGTCTGATCAGGTGTAGGGCACAGCTTCTACAGATGGTTGCCAGTGATCTTTGGTGTGCCAGTACGTTTCAGCACACTGAGGATGGGGAGCACTTTTCTTCCACGGTGAGGGGAGACCAATTCTGGAGGGATGCACAAACATTGTCAGGACTGCTTCGACCACTATACATTGTGCTCCGCATGGCTGACAGCGAGGGGTCGACACTTGGACTGGTATATGAGCTCATGGACTAGATTGGACAGTTCCTGCAGCTGCCCATCTTGCAGCCAGAGAGGTAAGCGGTACAGTGTTGTAATTGTTCTTTATCTTTTCAGTGTTTGCTAGTTTGTTTTTCTGTCGATGTTACGTTTTTTCGTAATGCCCTAAACCAAATGCCTCTCACCTGCAGGATGACCGAGCTGAAGTTCATCTGGGAGACGCGGTGGAACTACTTCCACAAGAGTATCCACAGCGTTGCACACATGCTGCATCCCCTCTTCCTCTCTCCGACACAGATCGCAGACAGGGAGCTCGAGGCCGATTGGCTTCAGTACATTCACAGGGTGGGTCCACATATAGGTTGGGATCCTATCAGGCTCATGGAGGAGCTTGCTGCATTTCGTTTCGGCATGGGCACATTCGGCCACCCGGCTGCTCAGGATCCAGAGAGGAGGCAGCTACCCATTACCTGGTGGACCATGTTCGGTAGCACATACCCATCTATACAGCGTCTTGCACTGCGTGTCCTTTCTCAGGTATGCATCTCATTTTATCCTCCATTGTTGTGTTTCGTTGAAGTTCCACCTCTGCCACAATGTGCTGAAGTATTTCAATGCACGCACCACAGGACTGTGCTGCCTCCGTGTGAACATGATGAGTCCCAGAGCCCAGAGCATTTGTATTCGGATGCCCAGCTGGACGACTTGATTGCAGACTCGAATTCAGAGGCCCAGCAGATGCCGAGCGTCAGGGCGCCCCCATCCTCTCTAGCCAACATGCCCTACACAGAGTCTCAGCCAGAGTAGCTACACGAGGTGCCTGCAATTCCTCCAGTTCCTCAGAGGGTGTATGTGCGCCGCACAACACCTCCAGTGCCACCAATACCGTTGAGGCCTGCAGCCCCTTCATCGCCATCCAGTTTTGCAGCAACAGGTCTCCATGGCAGGCCACCATCTGTGCCCAGATTTTCTCTTGCAGCACCCACATCTACAGACGCTCCTGCGTGACAGCACCCACAACACATCCTCCTCCATTGGCAGCACCCACGGCACGGGCTCCTCCTTTGGCAGCACCCACAGCACCGGCTCCTCCTTTGGCAGCACCCAAGATGTACCAGTACCGTCCACCGCAGCGCCCCTTTCAGTACTTATCGCCGCTGTACTTGCCTCCTGCAGGGACGGCCCCTCCACATCCAGTTCCTCCACCAGTAGCAGGCCCACGGGCACACACTCCTCGGACCTATCCTCCACTATCAGCTGCACAGGGACACCCATCTTTGGCTACTCTATCCCAGCCGGCCGTAGCTTGGGCCCAACCTAGTCAGCCAGGTGATCTACATGGGGGTGATGAGGCATTGACGGCTCCCCTCGTCCGCAAGAGGCCAGGAAGGCCCAAGGGTGCACCGAACAAGAAAGGCAGGGCACAAAAACTGCCAGGGAAGAGAGGACGACCTCGCAGGGCTCCAATTGCTGGTAGAGGTGCAGTATTACAGCCAGCTGCAGCAGGTGTTGTTGGTTTAGCCTGCTTGGGGGCTGATGTGGAGGCAGATTGAGAGGACAAGGATGACGAGTCTTCCCCCTCGGATACACAGCCCATGCCAGTACCAGACAGGCATAGATATCAGTTGCGAGAGTCAGCTCGGGTCCCTGAGTTGTCTCCGGAGCATTCATCTGAGTTTGAGGCAGAGCATTGATTGTAGCTCTGTCATTTTATTTTCAGCAGTTTGATATCATGTTCCATGTTTGGCGACCAGATGGTCGAACACTGTATTCAGACCATTTTTCATATTATATTTAGTGTTGGACGTATTCTATTCACTGCACAATGTGTATTTGTCAATTTGTAATTGTGATGTTCTACTTGCAGTTTTACTTCAAATGGTGTGTGTGTGTTTTCAATTAGTTTTCACTACAGAGGTTGAGAGCATATGCAGAACATAGAAATACAACCCCCCTGATAGCATTTCGTAAACACATACATCAGATTGCAATACACAAGGCACGCATTGCACAAAAAACACACCGTACATTAATTCATCAGATGTATCAAAATTACAGTACATATTCCCGCCGCATACGGCTGGGGCTGTTCTTTACACTATGCTAGACACTAAATGTTGCCTCATCTACTGATGAACATTACATAACAACAGTCAGCCACATACGGCTAGACCCCATCTATGCTAAACATTCCTATGGATCCTCCACTGACTCCTCGCCCTCGTCAGGAGCATTGTTATGTCGCTCTCGCTCTGCCTCCCGGTTAGCCCGAGCTGCCTCCTGATCAGCCCGACGTCTGGCCGTCCTTTATCTGACCATGATGAGCTGCCGTCGTGTGAAGTTCATTCCGATCTGCTCATCCAAATCCAGCTCGACAGCGGGGGCGGGGGCCACAGCGGGGGCGGGGATCTGCAGCTCTGGGTGTCTCTGCTGAGTCTCTCGCAGCATCTCTGCAATGTCTGCCTCTTGCTTCCGATGCCTTTCATTGTGCCTTCGGACGTCTTCCTCGAGCTTCCTCCTGGCTTCGCCCTCCGCCATCTCACGACACCCTGTTGCTCGAAATGACCCTCACAGCCTCTCACAGCCTCTCAATGGCTCTCACTGGCTCTCTCACAGCCTGCCTCTCACTCGGTCTGTGACACAGCCTCTCACAATGCCTCTCTCTCACAGCCTCTCACTGGCTCTCCCTCACAGCCTCCCACAATGCCTCTCACTGGCTCTCTCACTGTCTCGTGAGTGCCTATTTAACCCCACAGCCTGTTTCCCAATTTGCTTTTGTTGATGATCCCATGTGCTACTGTACTTGCCCCATGTATTGCTCCTCCACATGCTGCAGTCCGATTGGGTCCATGGTCTGCTCCTCCACAGTGCCCATGTGACGCTGTACCTGTCCGGATGTATTTGCTCCCCCACATGCTGCACTCCGATTGGGTTCATGGTCTGCTCCTCCACAGTACCCATGTGCTACTCTACCTGTCCGGATGTATTGCTCCCCCACATGCTGCACTCCGATTGGGTCCATGGTCTGCTCCTCCACAGTGCCCATGTGCTACTGTACCTGCCCCATGTATTGCTCCCCCACATGCTGCACTCCGATTGGGTCCGTGGTCTGCTCCCCCACAGTGCCCATGTGATGGTGTACCTGTCCGGATTTCCCACATGCTGCACTCCCATTGACCACCAGGTCTGCTCTCCCACAGTGCCCCCTGTACAGTAACATCTTTTTTCTAAACCGTAGCCCTTTTTTTTCCTGATTTTTTTACCTAGTTTTAGCCTGTTAAAAGGGTTTTTTTTTTTTAAATAATAGAAAATATTATTTTTGTGGTGCCGCCCCTGGTACAGCTGGTCTGAGGGCGGCACCATAACCGCGGTACCACCATTATGGTACCGCGGTACCATAATGGCGGTACCACGTGCCACTATGATATATATATATATATATATATATATATATATATATATATATATATATATATATATATATATATATAATTTTTTTTTTCTGTCCGCCAAATTTAGTGGAAGTACTTCCGCTAACTGTCCGCTAAAGTTCCGCCAAGAAAAATGCTCTGATGGGAGCTGGTCCTCCTCCAAACTGTGCTGAATGTTGCTGAAGCAAAGAGATAAAAGCCCTCAAAAAACGGAGAAAAAAAATCAGCAAGGAAAATCGGCGCCCAATCGAAAAATCAGATCTGAAATTCAGCAATCAGGAAAGTGCTCTAATACCAAGTTACGAACAAGACCACAATTATGCTATATCTGATCTATGAAAGCAGGACATAAGCAGGAATTAGTCTAGAAAGCAAGAAAGAGAGCTTAAAGAGACTAAAGAGGAGAGAGATTAATATCATAGCTGAATCACAAATGACACAGATTTCCTACTTATAGCCTAAAGGAAGCCCTAAAAAGGAAGCTTCCAGTGGCAAGGGCCCAACTGGGAGGGATAATAGTGTGCCCTCCAAGAAGGCCCCCACTCTCCAATAATATGTCCAAATGTCCAAATAATGAATAATAAGGCCCAAGGCCAACCATAAAGTCTAAGTGTCAGTAATGAATAAAAAGGGACCCATGGCCTGCCTATGCATAAAGTAAAGTATTGTAAATGGATCGAGTCCATAACTGTGTCCATTGCTCAAGACTAACCAGTGCTACCTTGCCCTTCGTCATCCAAGTTGAAGCCGCATGTCTCATACTGAAGATAGCAATAGTGAAGAGCACCCCCAAATATTGTATAAAAGGATGCCACCTGCAATGGCTAACCACCTAGAGTAAACACTTGCCGTTGCATATAGGCCTTGGAGGTGTTGAAGATCATAGCTTGAGTCTTCTTGGTGTTAATCGCCAAACATCATCTGGTTCCAAAAAGGTGGAGTCTATCCAAGAGTGTAATAGATCCTAACACCACAGTAGGGCAAACACTAACTGATCCACCCAACCTTGCCTACTCCCTGATATAGAGTAAGCCCCTCCTAGCCCAGTGTGAGGACTGGTAGCATGCTACTGCCAAGTGTCGGCCACGTGGCACTGACGTGGCCGACTGCACGTCGGGACCCAACTGGGGGCCCTATCCTGCTGACAGGGTCCCTAGGCTGTGTTAGGCCCGCCATGGCTATGGACCGTGCTGGGGCACACTACTCACACTGTCTTGCCCTGTTGGTCATGTACGCTGGACACGACCCTGACTGTGGTATCTGACCTATCTGTGTTCTCTAGGGTTCGGCACTGGTTACGAGCTCGTAACACTCCCTCCCCCTTAAGAACCGTCTTGGTCCTCTAAGACAAAGTCTGGAAAATCTTGCGAAGGACGCTGCCTCTTTCCCAAGTGGCATTCTCAACAGGCTGATCATTCCACTTAACCAGATATTCTCGGTATAGAGTATGACGAGTCTGCATCTCTCTACTATCAAGAATTTCCTCTGGTTCATGTGGAGGTTGTTGAGGATCCAATGGGAGAACTAGAACACTGTCCCCTACCAGATTATCTGATCTGGTTAAGGCTTTTCGTAACTGACTTACATGAAAAACTGGAAAAACCTTACTGCTGTGTGGGAGTTCTAGTTCATAGGTGACCTCGCCTAGTCTCCTACTGATGGTAAAGGGACCACAATACCTTGGAGACAACTTAGCACACACTCCTGATTTGAGGGTTTTAGAGTCAACTGGGACTCTCAAGTAGACTTTCTCACCAGTGGAGAACTGCACATCCCGTCTGTGTGGATCTGCATAATGCCTGGCTCGATCCTGGGATTGTCTAATGCTACGCTTAGCATGTTCTATCATCTGGTTTAGGTCTTCTAAAAAGTTTCTGGCTGCTTCAACTTTTTCTTGTTTAAACCCTACAGCTGTGGGTGAGCGTGGCTGAAAACCGTACATCAGCATAAATGGGCTGTATCCCGTAGCTGAATGTTTGGTATTGTTGTAAGCAAACTCTAATATTGAGAGATACTCCTCCCAATTAGTCTGCCTCTTGCTGACGTATGCACGAAGCATATCCTCCAGCACTTGATTTACCCTTTCTGTTTGACCGTCCGTCTGTGGATGGTCAGTGGTACTCATATTAAGTTTAGTATGGAGATGATGGAATACTGCCTTCCAAAAATTTCCAGTAAACTTACTGTCCCGGTCGCTGACTATGCCGGAAGGTAGACCGTACAATTTAAATAGCCCGTCTACAAACAACCTCGCTAACTCTGGAGCTCTAACGGTTGTTTTGGTCGGAATAAAATGAGCCATTTTGGTCAGACGGTCAACTGTGACCCATATAGCGTCATTACCCTTTTGGGTTTTAGGCAGGCCTACTATAAAATCCATGGAGATACTCTCCCATTTACCAGCTGGTATTTCTAAGGGATGCAACAACCCTCCTGCCTTTAAACGCTCTGCTTTATTTACTTGACATTTCTGGCAACTGGTTACATACTGGTGGACGTCCTTTTTCATACTGGGCCAGAAAAATTGCCTACGAAGAAGCTCATAGGTCTTCTGTATGCCTGGGTGTCCCGCGCTAGGATTGTCATGACATTCATATAGGACCTGCTGCCTATAATCCTCTGAATTGGGGACACATACTCTATCTCTATAGAGCAAGTACTCATCCTGAATGGAATACTGTTTCCATTTGAATCCTTGAGTCAACTGACCCTCAACCACTGGGGTTTGCTTGGGTAATACAGGCTCAGAATCCTCAACGTCATCTGACGACGTATACTCGGACTCATCATCATCCTCAACGGAAGCTGCCGTATTCTTGGATGAACTGGCACCAGCCCCGGGAACTGGTTCTGGAGTCTGTAACTGTCTGTTCTGGACTGAGTTCCAGATAATAGAGAAGAATGCATCATGCTGGCATTTCCCTCTCAAGGACTCGAGTAACTCATTACGAATCTGAGTAAAACTCAGCTCGTTTATCATAGGCATTCTGCTAAGGGCATCTGCTACTGTATTGAATTTTCCACGCCTATATCTGATAGACATGTCAAACTCTTGCATCAACTCTGCCCAACGAGCTTTCCGACCCTCTAAGCTCAGGTTGATTGCAAAGGTATCTGAGACTCTCATGGTCTGTCAGGACCTCAAAGTTGGCACCATACAAATAATGCCTCCAAGTCTTAAGGGCATGGACTATAGAAAAGAGTTCCTTTTCATAGGCACTGTACCTAGTCTGAGCTGGCTCGAGTTTTTTACTCTCGAACGCAACTGGTCGTCCACCCTGAGTTAGCACAGCGCCTACTGCAAAGTCGCTAGCATCTGTTTCGACCACAAATGGCTGATTGGGGTCGACGACTTTTAAGACTGGTGCTGTAGCTAAGGCTGTTTTGAGAGCATCAAAGCTCTCCTGTTGTGCAGACTCCCAAATGAACTCCTTTCCCTTCCCCTTAAGAAGATTTGTCATAGGGACTGCTATCTGAGCATATTCCTTGACAAATCGTCTGTAATATCCCGCCAGACCAAGAAAGATTTGAAGTTCCAAAATATTCTGAGGTCTCAGCCAACTGAGTATGGCTTTAACCTTATTTGGGTCCATCTTAATCCCATCTGAAGAGATAATGTGACCCAAATATGCTACTTCTTCAACGAAGAATTCACACCTTGGATTGTTTAGCATAAAGCTTATGCTTTCTGAGCAGTCGAAACACTTTCTGAGGTGTTTTAAAGCTGTTTTTCGAGACATCTTCCGATTTTATACGGACTTGATGATATCCCGATCTAAGGTCTATTTTACTGAAAAACTTAGCCCCGTCGAGTTGATCAAACAACTCGTCTGCCCGAGGCATAGGGTATTTATTCTTAATTGTGACTTTATTGAGGGCTCTGTAATCTACGCAAAGACGCATAGACCCCTCTTTCTTTTTCACCAATAGGACTGGTGAGGCCCATGGTGAACTACTGGTCTAAATTTGGCCTTTCCCAAGATAGTCTGTTAACTGCCTAGTTATTTCTTCATCCTCTGTTCGGTCTGACCCGATACGGAGGTTTAGAAACAGGTGCTGTACCTGGTACTAGGTTACATGATCTACCTCTCTGCTAGGTGGTAAACCATGTGGCAAATCTTCAGGAAAAACATCTTTAAATTTAGACAATAAAGTTTCTAATTTACTGATTTTCTGCTGAATTAGAACTGGAAATAGAAACTTCAGGAATAAACTGAAAGTCACATAAGAATACCTGATGGTCTTCGTCTCCGATTAGCTGACAGAGCTCTGAACTGCAGACATAGGGCTGTTGGGAACATCATGCTCCCCATGCAACTGGATCTCTCGGCCTTTATACTGAAAGCTGAGGGTGTTCTCCTGATAGTTTCTGTGGAGGGAAGGTCCTAAACTGTAGAGCCAATCTCTCCCTGAGAACAATGTCTGTTCGAATCCCAGGTGCATTATCTGAAAGTTTATTTGATCTTGGTACCCCTGATTACCAAGATTTAACTTACTTACCATAGTTTCCCATATTTTTTTATCTTCACCCTTAGCTAATGAAACTATGTACCTATGCTGACTAGGTACTTCTGGTAGTTTAAGCTTTTTAACCAGGGTGTGGTTGATGAAATTATGGGTTGCCCCATCATCAACCATGACTCTTACTGACTGGTTACCAACTTTCCCATGCATACGTACTAGGTCATGCGGCCCAAAGCTGAAGGGTCTCGCTAGCATTGCAGAGGTCAGCTGGCAACAGTGTTCATGATCTTCATGATACACTTTGATCTCGGAAGCTGCCGAGTCACTGGGGAAACATACAGTCTGAACAAGATGAACTTGTTTTTTTATCTTTTTAGTGAAAGGGCCCCTTGGGACACTGTCTGACTGTGTGTCCCTTGCCCATACACACAAAGCACAAACGTTCTTGTTTGGCTTTCTCAAAATCATCTGGTTTTAAGGGCTGTATGTGTGAAGGGCGTTTCTGAGGAGCTTCACCTTTAAATTTATCTTCTTTCTTTCTTTTTAAAAATTTCTTTTTAATTGAAAGTCTTTCTGAGGAAGCTGCTCAGAAAGTGGTTGCTGTCTCGCTCTCTTCCTACCCACTGAATCATCATAGATTTGAGCATATCTGAGAGCTTGCTCAAGGGTAGTAGGCGAGTTTCTCTGGACCTCTACTTTATATTCATCTTTGAGGCCACGGACAAATCCTCCTGATTTTTTGATAGTCATCCATATTTTTAATCTTTAAAATTGCCTCTCGATACTGCGAGATATATTGGATGAGGGACTTGTCCATTACTGTTCTTTCCCAGGCTTCCCAGGCTCTATCAAGTTCATTCTCTGGTAGAAATTCTCTTAGGAAAGCTTCTTCAAAAGCTTTCCATGACCGGGGAGTCTGCCCAGTCTCCTGGAGATTTAACCACCACTTATAGGCCATAGGCCCTAAAGAAAGACTGGCCTCAATTGCTTGCAAATGGTCAGGGGTCTGTTTAAGAGCATGAATGTTCTTCCATTTGCTGAGGAAGGTTTGTAGAATATCTGCATTTCTATCCTTCTCTTCCCCATTAAAAGTAGGAGGCTTTAAATCTTTAAAAACACTGGGGTGAGACCGTAAAGTCTCACCCGAAACTGATGGAAGTGGAGAAGGGGATAACTGAGAAGTGGAGGGAAGGCTTCCTTTCGCGGAGCTCAAAATCAAGTTTTTTGAGTTCAGCGAACGAGTCGTCCACACTGGACTTGAAATTGGCTAATGCCAGCTTCAGTTCATCCACCTCTGTTACCAATTGGAGGAACTGCTCCTTGGTAACCAGTTCGTCGAGTTCTTTCGGCGAACTGTTCCTGTTCTTCTACTTCCATGGGTTCCTTCCCTTTTCTATAAGCCAAGGCTTCTGTTTCAAGTTCGTCGAAGCCTCTCTCCGGGGGTTGATCAGGTCCCTGAGGAGTGGTCATCTTCGGAACTGAAAGAGAGCTACCTTAACTTCTGAAGGAAAAAAAGTCTAAAAGACTAATTTACAACTGTACAAGGGAAAGGAAAGATGACTTAGCTGTTTCTGAGGACTGTACTTCCAAAGAAAGAATCAAGAAAAGCCTTTTCAGCTCTTCCTCCACTGCTTTCAGATCTGCTGTCCGGAAAAATCAGAGATCAAGGTACCAAGAAAAAGAAACAAACTTCTGATCGTCTTGGCCCCTTCCCTCGCTGTCTGAGGTGTATACTTTTTGCTCCAAAATTCCCGTTTTAGGACCCAAAACAGTTGCAAACTTGTGGTTCCTGCCAAAGACCTTCAGCGCTGGGACCTGCACCCACGATTCTGTCTCAGATCCGCTCCAAATTCCAGAAAATTTCACTCCAAATTCGAAGTTTCCACCCAATTGGCAGCGCTGGACTGCTCCACGTTTTCTATATAAAATCGTGCTCAAAAATCCACAACTGATACATAAAAATCAAGGGTAAATCCCTGATTTTTCAGCGCTGAGCTCTACAAGGATTGTGCCTCAAACAACTGTAAATTCCCAGCAAATTCAAGGATTTGAAAGCTGTTCCTACAGCGATTTTCCTCCTCAATTCTTTCCTGAGAATCTGAGAAATCTTTCCTATCTTCTGATAGCTTTCTCTACTGCTGTCCTGAACTCCCTAGGATGGAGATGGCTCTGATACCAGTGTAATAGATCCTAACACCACAGTAGGGCAAACACTACTGATCCACCCAACCTTGCCTACTACCTGATATAGAGTAAGCCCCTCCTAGCCCAGTGTGAGGACTGGTAGCATGCTACTGCCAAGTGTCGGCCACGTGCACTGACGGTGGCCGACTGCACGTCGGGACCCAACTGGGGGCCCTATCCTGCTGACAGGGTCCCTTAGGCTGTGTTAGGGCCCGCCATGGCTATGGACCGTGCTGGGGCACACTACTCACACTGTCTTGCCCTGTTGGTCATGTACGCTGGACACGACCCTGACGTGGTATCTGACCTATCTGTGTTCTCTAGGGTTCGGGCACTGGTTACAAGCTCGTAACAAAGAGTCTCTACAATCATGAGGTAGTTGAAGAGATCAGTACCTTGTCATCAAAATCACATAGTGTACATAGTGTATCACATAGTATGCATCCTTGCCACCTTCTCGATTGATGACACTCTCAAACTAATCAATATATAAGCCAAAAAGTGTAGGGGGGACTTAGTAGCCATGATTTACCCCTATGGTACTCCTAATCGATTACGAACTACTCATAGACTGTAGAGTTGCCACAACTACCACTATTGTGTTCGTAGAAAATCCAAGGTCTCTCAATCTCTGGATAAGCATGTGTCACAGAAGAAAAGTAAAAACTTTAAAAAATCAAGAAAAGCAACAATACCCTTTCTCATGTCTAGATCTGGCCATCCTCAATAATAGTTTTTGAGAGTGAACACACAATCTGTGGTGAGATATTGAGCCCTAAAGCTTGCCTGACCAATGCATGTAACAATCTGAGCCTCACCATTGACTACCTCTTGTAGGAAGGTGCCATAGAGATCATGATATGATAATCATGACAGTGCAGTAATTATTAAGTTTCATGGGGTCATTGCAAGCTAGAGACAATAGCTTGATTGAGGAGGGTGGCGAGAATAGGTGAAAGGATGACGACATCGTGTATCAAGAGTTCGGCCCTGCAATGTTTTCAATATCGCATATAAAATGGGTTCTCAACTTCTCATTGGCCACAGTCACCATGTCGGGAGTGAAGAACGAGAATGAAGAGGGGTGATCAAAGTGGAGGAGTCTATGGGGAATAGTGTAGAGTGTCGTGGCACATTTAATCTGGATATGTAGGTCTCTGAGTAGAGGAGGTGGTGCTCATGGGATGAAGTCTTCTTGAAGGCCTGAAGAAGAGCCAAAATAGGAGTGAGATTTGTTCATGTTATTAGAGTACCCCAATGACACATAATATTAAAAAATACACTCTTATTGTCGGAGCGTCAATACCTCTCTAATCTAAAAACCAGAAATAAAACTATATGAAACTAATGAGATAATAGTGGCACTCCAATTGTAAGGCATTAAAGCTAAATGAAATAACAAGGAGAGTAATACTTACTCTAGATACTATCTACTATCTCTAAAAGCGGTGATGTCTAGAAATAACGCAAGAGATGCAATAGAAGATGTCCTCACTGCATGCAGTATTCTTTGACATGTGTGGTGAACAATTGAATGTGCATCAAATGGCCCACTCATGGTACAAAAAGGTCTCAAGGTTTGTCGACAATATCTTCGGGTCCTTGGTGTCTACACAAATGATCTGCATCATCCTCTAAGGTCATAAAGTCCCCAAGAATGTACAACATCAACATCAACTATAGCAAAGCCACATAGAGAAACATGAGGATACTAAGGATACATGTATACCCAGCTAGAAGGATATCATCAAAATAAGCTAGAGAGTACACAACAATATCATATAAGGAGCATAAGCTACAACATATGTAGCATGGCACTCAAGATCAGGGGGTAGCACCAAAGTACTCAATATTAGCAACAACAACATCGACAATAAGCATCAAAGCATGAAAGGCAGTGTAGCATCTATAATATCGCATCAAGTTGTGGTTCGAACGCACTATAATATCTATAATATCGGCATCAAGTTGTGGTTCAGACGCACTATGCAAGACGATGACCAACTCAAGTAACTCAATGACTATCTCAAGTAACTCAAAGAAACTCGCTCACACTGTGTGGATATAGAATAAATCTCATGAATATCGTCGCAAATGTGTGATTCTATCACTATCTCACCCTCACAAGATGGCTCAATCTCATTTGTATTGCTCGAAATATGTGAAATCTAGCCAATATGGAAGGAAGCTCACAAAGATACTCATCATCAACACTCGTATGTGTGAAAATACTTTCATGGTGTACAAAGATTGTCAATAATAGCACGCTCAGATGTAATGACTTCTACTCCCCTCTTAATAGAGCTTGCTGGAGTAATTGTAAATAGGAGAGAGAAGAGATATCACAAGACATACGAAAAATTTGATGAA